>CM070876.1:51475108-51665108 GCA_036365515.1 Torymus aiolomorphi
ACTAAACTAACTGAGGTGAGCAAGGTCCACGCGTATAAGGCATTTATAGTCGTGCAAAATTAGGCAAAATCATTATTTAAATAATTCTACAACCTAAATATTCGGGGATACAAGATCCACGCACAAAATCCCCTTATGTTGACATGCAAAATCAGGCAAAATAATTACTTAGATAATTTTAAAAACCAAGTAGCCGAAGGACGGCGGGTCCACGTAAAGAGGGCATTAGAATGTTTTTAGTATTATTTACATAATTTTGTTACTTAATTCAGCACGTCAAGGTAACTTCTTTATACGCAAGTATCTCGCTTCCACTGGCTACTTGGGTTTTAGAATTATTTAAATAACGGTATTGCCTAATTATGCACGTCCACGTAACTCCTTTATATGCGTGGGCCTTGCTTTCCCGGCAACTTGGGTGTTGGAACTATTTAAATAATTGTCTTCCCTAGTTTTGAACGTCTAAGTAACTCCCTTATGCGCGTGGTCCTTGGTTCCCCGGCTGCTTAAGATTAAGCATTATTTAAATAATAATCTTGCGACAATTTTGCACGTCTAAGTAACTTTCTTATACACGAGGAACCCGCTTCTCCCGGTTACTTGAGCTTTAGAAATATTTAAGTAATGACCTTGCCTAGTTTAGCACGTTTAGGTAATATCCTTATACGCGTGGACCTTTTTTTCTGGCTACTTGGATTTTAGAATTATTTAAAAAATGACCTCATCTAATTTAGTACGCCTACGAAAATACGCCGTACGCGTTGCCCTATTGCTACCCCGGAAACTTGGATTTTGGAGCTATTTAAATAATGATCTAGCCTAATTTTACACACATACGTACTCTCTTATACGCAAGTATACCTCACTTCAACTGGCTATTTGGGTTTTATAGAGCTATTTAAATAATTGTTTTGCCACATTATTCACGTCTACGTAACTTCCTTATACGCGTGGACCTTGCTTTCCACTGCTACTTGCGACTAAGAATTATTTAAATAATAATCATGCCTAATTGAATATGTCCACCTAACTTCTTTATACGCAAGTACCTACCTGGCTTCCCTTGGCTACTTGGGCTTTAGAATTATTTAAATAATGGTCTTGCCTAATTATACACGTCCACGTAACTCCCTTATATGCGTGGACCTTGTTTTCCCCGCCAACTTGGGTTTTGGAACTATTTAAATAATTGTATTCCCTAATTTAGCGTGTCTTGGTAACTACCTTATACGCGTGGGCCTTGCTTTCCCGGCTACATGGGTATTAGAATTATTTAAATTATGACCTTGCCTAATTTAGTACGTCTACGTAACTCCGCTGTGCGCGTTGCCTTTGCCTCCCCGGTTACTTGTGTTTTAGAATAATTTCAATAATGATGTTGCCTAGTTTTACACGTCTACGTAACACCCTTATACGTGAGGACCTTGTTTCACCAGGCTACTTGCGATTAATAATTATTTAAATAATAATCTTGCCTAATTATGCACATCTACGTAACTCCCTTATACGCGTGGAACTTGTTTTCCCCGAAACTTGGCTTTGGAACTATTTAAATAATTGTCTTCGCTAATTTAGCACGTCTAGGAAACTTCCTTATACGGGACGACCTCGCTTCCCTCGGTTTCTTGAGTTTTAGTATTATTTAAGTAATGATATTGCCTAATTTTACAAGTCTAGGTAACTTCCTTATACGCTTGGACCTTGCTCTCCCGGCAACTTGGATTTTAGAATAATTTAAATAATTATTTTGCCTATAATTATGCATGTCTGCGTAACTCCCTTATATGCGCGGACCTTGCTTTCCCCGCCAACTTGGGTTCTGGAACTGTTTAAATAATTGTCTTCCCTAATTTAGCTCGTCTAGGTAACTTCCTTATACGCTTGGGCCTTGCTTTCCCGGCTACTTGGGTTTTTGAATTATCTAAATTATGACCTTGCCTAATTTAGTACGTCTATGTAACTCCGCTGTGCGCGTTGCCTTTGCATCCCCGGTTACTTGTGTTTTAGAATAATTTCAATAATGATGTTGCTTAGTTTTGCACGTCTACGTAACACCCTTATACGTGAGGACCTTCTTTCACCAGGCTACTTGCGATTAAGAATTATTTAAATAATAATCTTGCCTAATTACGCACATCTACGTAACTCCCTTATACGCGTGGACTTTGTTTTCCCCGCCAACTTGGGTTTTGGAACTATTTAAATAATTGTATTCCCTAATTTAGCACGTCTAGGTAACTTCCTTATACGGGATGACCTCGCTTCCCCCGGTTTCATGAGTTTTAGAATTATATAAGTAATGAGCTTGCCTAATTTTACACGTCTAGGTAACTTCCTTATACGCGTGGGCCTTGCTTTCCCGGCTACTTGGGTTTTAGAATTATTTAAATTATGACCTTGCCTAATTTAGTACGTCCACGTAACTCCGCTGTGCGCGTTGCCTTTGCTACCCCGGTTACTTGTGCATTAGCATAATTTCATTAATGATGTTGCCTATGTTTGCACGTCTACGTAACACCCTTGTACGTGAGGACCTTGTTTCACCAGGCTACTTGCGATTAAGAATTATTTAAATAATAATCTTTCCTAATTATGCACATCTACGTAACTCCCTTAAACGCGTGGACCTTGTTTTCCCCGAAACTTGGCTTTGGAACTATTTAAATAATTGTCTTCGCTAATTTAGTACGTCTAGGTAACTTCCTTATACGGGACGACCTCGCTTCCCCCGGTTTCTTGAGTTTTAGAATTATTTAAGTAATGATCTTGCCTAATTTTACAAGTCTAGGTAACTTCCTTATACGCGTGGACCTTGCTCTCCCCGCAACTCGGGTTTTGGAACTGTTTAAATAATTGTCTTCCCTAATTTAGCTCGTCTAGGTAACTTCCTTATACGCGTGGACCTAGCTTTCCCAGCTACTTGGGTTTTAGAATTATTTAAATTATGACCTTGCCTAATTTGGTCCATCTACGTAACTTTGCTCTGCGCGGTGCCTTTGCTTCCCGGTTACTTGTGTATTAGAATAATTTCAATAATGATGTTGCTTAGTTTTGCACGTCTACGTAACTTCCTTATACGCGCGGACCTTGCTTTCCCCTCTACTTGGATTTTGGAATTATTTAAATAATTGTCTTGTCAAATATGGCACATCTACGTAACTCCCTTGTACGTGTGGACTTCGCCTCCCCGACTACTTAGGTCTTAGAGCTATTTAAATAATTTAAATAGTTGAGGACGATCTTTGGAGGCAAAATGAAATGATCTTATTTTTTATGGCAACGTTCCGTTGGCTTAGTACGCCAACCTCATCAGGTCGAAATTATAAACGTATATATCATACGTCGATCAGATGTTATTCTCGACTCAATGAGGTTGGCGTACTGTAAGCCAACGAAACGTTGCCATAAAGAAATAAGATCATTTCATTTTGCCTCCAAAGATCGTCCTCAACTATTTAATATAAAAATGGATGGCGTTATACATTCAACATACTTAAATAATTGTCTTTCCTAATTATGCATGTCTACGTAACTTTCTTATAAGCGTGGACCTTGCTTTCCCCATCAACTTGGGTTTCAAAACTATTTAAATAATTGTGTTCTCTAATTTAGCACGTCTAGGTAACTTCCTTATATGCGTAAACCTTGCTTCCCCGGTTAATTGGGTTTGAGAATTTTTTAATAATGATTGTGCCTAGTTTTGCACGAGTACGTAACTCCCTTGTCCCGAGGACCTTGTTCCCCAGGCTACTTGCGATTAAGAATTATTTAAATAATAATCTTGCCTAATTTTGCACGTCTACCTAACTTCATTATACGCGTGGACCTCGCTTCCCCCGGCTATTTGGATTTTAGGATCATTTAAATAATTTTCTTGACTAATTGGGCACACGTACGCCCCCCCCCCCGCTACTTAGAATTAATAATTATTTAAATAATTTTGTAGCCTAATTTGACTCATCTACGTAACTCCCTTATACGCGGGGACCTTGCTTTTCCCTGCTACTTGCGATTAAGAATTATTTTAATAATTATCTTTCCTAATTATTCGACGTCTACATAACTCCCTTATATGTCTCGTACTGGGACTCCCAAATGATTTTGTGATTTTTAGTTTCGGCTATCTGACAGCAGAAAATAAGCACAAAAATATGTCCTTTTTCCATAATCGCCAAATCGAATACTGGCAAAGTTACCCGAAAGCGGTCTGCTAGCTTAATTTTATAAGCTAGCAGATAGCACGTTTCTCGGAAACGGGTATAGCAGAAAAATCGATTTAGGCGTAGGATAATATACTATACTTGCCTCATTTTATACTTTCATAGAAAGTTTTATATTAACAATATTATTATTTGAAGAGTTATGAAAAAATTATCACCATTTGCAAAGTGTGCTTATTGACTTGATAAGATTCGAAGAAATAAAAGGACTGCTTAAAAATTGTGTTGTTAAAACTTACTTAAAAATTTCTTCTTCTTAAAAACGTGTTGATTGTTTAAAAAAAAAATATTTAAGCTCTTATTAAAGTTTTTGGTATTCAGTTTGACGAATGTTGGTTGAGAGAGGGGGAGAGAGAGAGAGAGAGAGAGAGAGAGAGAGAGAGAGAGAGAGAGAGAGAGAGAGAGAGAGAGAGAGAGAGAGAGAGGCGCTAATACTTGCCTTAGTTTAAACATTTGTATAATGTTATGAGAGTTTATTATATAGTACATTTTTAATATTATTATTAAATAGAAGTATTGTTAGTCACAATAAAAGTTTTAAATTTGAATGTTTCTATAAGGAGCTCGATACAATGATTACATTAGTAACGTTTCTTGAAATAATATAATCAAACCTGTATTTTATGTACGATAATAAATTTTCAATACTATTAATTTGTAAAGTCATATGAAAATATATTTCTTTTTATTTTTATAGATTCCAGGAAAACCTTATACGTGCCTTATTTTATACTTTCGCAGAAAGTTTTATTATTTCTACTTTAATTTAGATAAATGAATATATCAAAAATTATTTTCGAGAAAAAAATGTTAATGCTTTCTTTTTAGAAAAAACATTTTTCAAACATTCTGTAGTTCTAATTTCCAAATAAAGTTTGTTAGTATATTATTCTTGTACAGAATGTCTTGTTGGCTGTTTCAAAAAAATATTTAGGCTCTTCTGAAAGTTTTTCGTGGTGTCGTTATACAGTTGTTAAGTAAGAAAAGATGAGAGAAAAGGAGGGGACGGGGTGCTGAATTTTTGTTTACAAAGCGACTTAACGGTGGTTTAGAGAGATAATAAAAATAATTTATTTTAGGTAGCATATAAGTTTTCCATAAACTTTTCATTTTTCTTATTTAAATATGTTTTATGTAATTATTGTTTTTCGAAAAGAAACTTTGCAGTTGTTAAGAGAGATAATAACAATAATTTATTTTCCAAACACGTAGGTTTTGCGTGAACTTTTAATTCTTATTAATAAATTAAAAAATTGGCAAGGAATGATAATATACACTTGTCTATAAGTTATGACTTTCGTAGAATACTTGTGGATTCCACAACTTTTTAAGAGACTATGTAAGAATAGAAAAATTATAATTAGAAAAAGGAAAAAATTTATGCAACTTTTTGTAGAAATTTATTTATACTTAAAATTATTAATATTTAATTTACAAGTGCCATGATCAAAATAGTAAATGAAATTTTAATGTTCCTTATTTTGTATTATATTAAGGAGCTTCATTCACGTCAACCATTTATTCAGAATTCTTACCATTCTCGTTAGTTAACTTTCTTGCTTTTCTTTACTAACTTGCTTTCGTTCTTAACTATTATTTTGGTATCCAGATATTTCTATTTCATATGTATCTAGTTGTTGCCTGTACATGTTGCTTTCTCTTGTCACAAGTTGCATCTTTTTCTGTAGCCTATTTATAAATCTAGATATTCTGTCATGCGAGTTATTTGTATCTGCAAGTGTCTTTTTTCGTTCTTCATGACGTTGTTTCATACCTTCCAATTTTATTTAAACATTTAAACTGATTCTACTTGAGACCTTAAGTGACCTTCTTTAGATGCTAACAGAGCTTTTGAGTGTTGTAATCAATTTATTTCTCGTTTAAGCCCAAGCCACCAATTCCAATTGCCTCATATTTAGCTATTTTTGACAAAAAGCTCAGCTTTGGTCATTTTCAATTGAGAAATCCCTTGCTCCAAATTTCTAATATTTCTCCAATCTAGGAACCAATTTAAATCGAAAATATTTAATAATAACTTTTATCTTAATCAAAGTTATTCGCACCAGTCCAGATATGATTATCATTTGTATTAAAGCTTTCTTGACATTCTTGAATTGATATCACTTTTTGAAATTATTATCTGAATCTTGTGTAGAAAAATATTTACTAAGAACTCCTCTGAAACATTTTGACGTCTCCCACTGTGATAAAATTATAAATTAGATTAACTGAGCACTTTTATTCACTAAAATTTTCACAATAACACATCATTTTCGCTTTTTAAAATATTTCAATATTCATTTAACATATTCTTTTAACTGGTGCTTGAGTAAATATGTACAATGGCACAGCGCACTGATATCAACTAATTTTGTTGAAGATGACAAATTCTTTTTAAACCAATTTAAGTCTCAGACCAATATTTCAAATCAGCGTGATAAATTATATTGTATATTTATGCTCACGTGTCACTCACCAATATTTTCTTCTATGCAAAAGCTTATTATAAAGTTTATGTACCTCATAATATTTATGCTTGCTTGTCACTATACTCACTAATATTTTCTTGTGTGCAAAAGGTTATTATAAAGTATATGAACCTCATAACACATAATTATTCACTTCCGTTAAACATGATAACTTTTATCTTGGTCAAAGTTATTCCCAAGAGTCCAGATATGATTGCCATTTATGTACATAAAACATCACTTTAAATCCTCAATTCTTGAGAAAATCATTCAGTTGTGAACACTATAGAGAACTTTTGAAATTATTATGGATTTCACAACTTTAAGTTTCACAACTTAAATTAATAACCCATAATTGTCACAAATAATCTAGTAAAATTAAGAAACACAACCAGTTTATGAACTAAGAATCACTGAGAATTATTAAAGCTTTCTTGACATTCTTGAATTGATATCACTTTTTGAAATTATTATCTGAATCTTGTGTAGAAAAATATTTACTAAGAACTCCTCTGAAACATTTTGACGTCTCCCACTGTGATAAAATTATAAATTAGATTAACTGAGCACTTTTATTCACTAAAATTTTCACAATAACACATCATTTTCGCTTTTTAAAATATTTCAATATTCATTTAACATATTCTTTTAACTGGTGCTTGAGTAAATATGTACAATGGCACAGCGCACTGATATCAACTAATTTTGTTGAAGATGACAAATTCTTTTTAAACCAATTTAAGTCTCAGACCAATATTTCAAATCAGCGTGATAAATTATATTGTATATTTATGCTCACGTGTCACTCACCAATATTTTCTTCTATGCAAAAGCTTATTATAAAGTTTATGTACCTCATAATATTTATGCTTGCTTGTCACTATACTCACTAATATTTTCTTGTGTGCAAAAGGTTATTATAAAGTATATGAACCTCATAACACATAATTATTCACTTCCGTTAAACATGATAACTTTTATCTTGGTCAAAGTTATTCCCAAGAGTCCAGATATGATTGCCATTTATGTACATAAAACATCACTTTAAATCCTCAATTCTTGAGAAAATCATTCAGTTGTGAACACTATAGAGAACTTTTGAAATTATTATGGATTTCACAACTTTAAGTTTCACAACTTAAATTAATAACCCATAATTGTCACAAATAATCTAGTAAAATTAAGAAACACAACCAGTTTATGAACTAAGAATCACTGAGAATTATTAAAGCTTTCTTGACATTCTTGAATTGATATCACTTTTTGAAATTATTATCTGAATCTTGTGTAGAAAAATATTTACTAAGAACTCCTCTGAAACATTTTGACGTCTCCCACTGTGATAAAATTATAAATTAGATTAACTGAGCACTTTTATTCACTAAAATTTTCACAATAACACATCATTTTCGCTTTTTAAAATATTTCAATATTCATTTAACATATTCTTTTAACTGGTGCTTGAGTAAATATGTACAATGGCACAGCGCACTGATATCAACTAATTTTGTTGAAGATGACAAATTCTTTTTAAACCAATTTAAGTCTCAGACCAATATTTCAAATCAGCGTGATAAATTATATTGTATATTTATGCTCACGTGTCACTCACCAATATTTTCTTCTATGCAAAAGCTTATTATAAAGTTTATGTACCTCATAATATTTATGCTTGCGTGTCACTATACTCACTAATATTTTCTTGTGTGCAAAAGGTTATTATAAAGTATATGAACCTCATAACACATAATTATTCACTTCCGTTAAACATGATAACTTTTATCTTGGTCAAAGTTATTCCCAAGAGTCCAGATATGATTGCCATTTATGTACATAAAACATCACTTTAAATCCTCAATTCTTGAGAAAATCATTCAGTTGTGAACACTATAGAGAACTTTTGAAATTATTATGGATTTCACAACTTTAAGTTTCACAACTTAAATTAATAACCCATAATTGTCACAAATAATCTAGTAAAATTAAGAAACACAACCAGTTTATGAACTAAGAATCACTGAGAATTATTAAAGCTTTCTTGACATTCTTGAATTGATATCACTTTTTGAAATTATTATCTGAATCTTGTGTAGAAAAATATTTACTAAGAACTCCTCTGAAACATTTTGACGTCTCCCACTGTGATAAAATTATAAATTAGATTAACTGAGCACTTTTATTCACTAAAATTTTCACAATAACACATCATTTTCGCTTTTTAAAATATTTCAATATTCATTTAACATATTCTTTTAACTGGTGCTTGAGTAAATATGTACAATGGCACAGCGCACTGATATCAACTAATTTTGTTGAAGATGACAAATTCTTTTTAAACCAATTTAAGTCTCAGACCAATATTTCAAATCAGCGTGATAAATTATATTGTATATTTATGCTCACGTGTCACTCACCAATATTTTCTTCTATGCAAAAGCTTATTATAAAGTTTATGTACCTCATAATATTTATGCTTGCTTGTCACTATACTCACTAATATTTTCTTGTGTGCAAAAGGTTATTATAAAGTATATGAACCTCATAACACATAATTATTCACTTCCGTTAAACATGATAACTTTTATCTTGGTCAAAGTTATTCCCAAGAGTCCAGATATGATTGCCATTTATGTACATAAAACATCACTTTAAATCCTCAATTCTTGAGAAAATCATTCAGTTGTGAACACTATAGAGAACTTTTGAAATTATTATGGATTGAAACAACTTAAATTAATAACCCATAATTGTCACAAATAATCTAGTAAAATTAAGAAACACAACCAGTTTATGAACTAAGAATCACTGAGAATTATTAAAGCTTTCTTGACATTCTTGAATTGATATCACTTTTTGAAATTATTATCTGAATCTTGTGTAGAAAAATATTTACTAAGAACTCCTCTGAAACATTTTGACGTCTCCCACTGTGATAAAATTATAAATTAGATTAACTGAGCACTTTTATTCACTAAAATTTTCACAATAACACATCATTTTCGCTTTTTAAAATATTTCAATATTCATTTAACATATTCTTTTAACTGGTGCTTGAGTAAATATGTACAATGGCACAGCGCACTGATATCAACTAATTTTGTTGAAGATGACAAATTCTTTTTAAACCAATTTAAGTCTCAGACCAATATTTCAAATCAGCGTGATAAATTATATTGTATATTTATGCTCACGTGTCACTCACCAATATTTTCTTCTATGCAAAAGCTTATTATAAAGTTTATGTACCTCATAATATTTATGCTTGCTTGTCACTATACTCACTAATATTTTCTTGTGTGCAAAAGGTTATTATAAAGTATATGAACCTCATAACACATAATTATTCACTTCCGTTAAACATGATAACTTTTATCTTGGTCAAAGTTATTCCCAAGAGTCCAGATATGATTGCCATTTATGTACATAAAACATCACTTTAAATCCTCAATTCTTGAGAAAATCATTCAGTTGTGAACACTATAGAGAACTTTTGAAATTATTATGGATTTCACAACTTTAAGTTTCACAACTTAAATTAATAACCCATAATTGTCACAAATAATCTAGTAAAATTAAGAAACACAACCAGTTTATGAACTAAGAATCACTGAGAATTATTAAAGCTTTCTTGACATTCTTGAATTGATATCACTTTTTGAAATTATTATCTGAATCTTGTGTAGAAAAATATTTACTAAGAACTCCTCTGAAACATTTTGACGTCTCCCACTGTGATAAAATTATAAATTAGATTAACTGAGCACTTTTATTCACTAAAATTTTCACAATAACACATCATTTTCGCTTTTTAAAATATTTCAATATTCATTTAACATATTCTTTTAACTGGTGCTTGAGTAAATATGTACAATGGCACAGCGCACTGATATCAACTAATTTTGTTGAAGATGACAAATTCTTTTTAAACCAATTTAAGTCTCAGACCAATATTTCAAATCAGCGTGATAAATTATATTGTATATTTATGCTCACGTGTCACTCACCAATATTTTCTTCTATGCAAAAGCTTATTATAAAGTTTATGTACCTCATAATATTTATGCTTGCGTGTCACTATACTCACTAATATTTTCTTGTGTGCAAAAGGTTATTATAAAGTATATGAACCTCATAACACATAATTATTCACTTCCGTTAAACATGATAACTTTTATCTTGGTCAAAGTTATTCCCAAGAGTCCAGATATGATTGCCATTTATGTACATAAAACATCACTTTAAATCCTCAATTCTTGAGAAAATCATTCAGTTGTGAACACTATAGAGAACTTTTGAAATTATTATGGATTTCACAACTTTAAGTTTCACAACTTAAATTAATAACCCATAATTGTCACAAATAATCTAGTAAAATTAAGAAACACAACCAGTTTATGAACTAAGAATCACTGAGAATTATTAAAGCTTTCTTGACATTCTTGAATTGATATCACTTTTTGAAATTATTATCTGAATCTTGTGTAGAAAAATATTTACTAAGAACTCCTCTGAAACATTTTGACGTCTCCCACTGTGATAAAATTATAAATTAGATTAACTGAGCACTTTTATTCACTAAAATTTTCACAATAACACATCATTTTCGCTTTTTAAAATATTTCAATATTCATTTAACATATTCTTTTAACTGGTGCTTGAGTAAATATGTACAATGGCACAGCGCACTGATATCAACTAATTTTGTTGAAGATGACAAATTCTTTTTAAACCAATTTAAGTCTCAGACCAATATTTCAAATCAGCGTGATAAATTATATTGTATATTTATGCTCACGTGTCACTCACCAATATTTTCTTCTATGCAAAAGCTTATTATAAAGTTTATGTACCTCATAATATTTATGCTTGCTTGTCACTATACTCACTAATATTTTCTTGTGTGCAAAAGGTTATTATAAAGTATATGAACCTCATAACACATAATTATTCACTTCCGTTAAACATGATAACTTTTATCTTGGTCAAAGTTATTCCCAAGAGTCCAGATATGATTGCCATTTATGTACATAAAACATCACTTTAAATCCTCAATTCTTGAGAAAATCATTCAGTTGTGAACACTATAGAGAACTTTTGAAATTATTATGGATTTCACAACTTTAAGTTTCACAACTTAAATTAATAACCCATAATTGTCACAAATAATCTAGTAAAATTAAGAAACACAACCAGTTTATGAACTAAGAATCACTGAGAATTATTAAAGCTTTCTTGACATTCTTGAATTGATATCACTTTTTGAAATTATTATCTGAATCTTGTGTAGAAAAATATTTACTAAGAACTCCTCTGAAACATTTTGACGTCTCCCACTGTGATAAAATTATAAATTAGATTAACTGAGCACTTTTATTCACTAAAATTTTCACAATAACACATCATTTTCGCTTTTTAAAATATTTCAATATTCATTTAACATATTCTTTTAACTGGTGCTTGAGTAAATATGTACAATGGCACAGCGCACTGATATCAACTAATTTTGTTGAAGATGACAAATTCTTTTTAAACCAATTTAAGTCTCAGACCAATATTTCAAATCAGCGTGATAAATTATATTGTATATTTATGCTCACGTGTCACTCACCAATATTTTCTTCTATGCAAAAGCTTATTATAAAGTTTATGTACCTCATAATATTTATGCTTGCGTGTCACTATACTCACTAATATTTTCTTGTGTGCAAAAGGTTATTATAAAGTATATGAACCTCATAACACATAATTATTCACTTCCGTTAAACATGATAACTTTTATCTTGGTCAAAGTTATTCCCAAGAGTCCAGATATGATTGCCATTTATGTACATAAAACATCACTTTAAATCCTCAATTCTTGAGAAAATCATTCAGTTGTGAACACTATAGAGAACTTTTGAAATTATTATGGATTTCACAACTTTAAGTTTCACAACTTAAATTAATAACCCATAATTGTCACAAATAATCTAGTAAAATTAAGAAACACAACCAGTTTATGAACTAAGAATCACTGAGAATTATTAAAGCTTTCTTGACATTCTTGAATTGATATCACTTTTTGAAATTATTATCTGAATCTTGTGTAGAAAAATATTTACTAAGAACTCCTCTGAAACATTTTGACGTCTCCCACTGTGATAAAATTATAAATTAGATTAACTGAGCACTTTTATTCACTAAAATTTTCACAATAACACATCATTTTCGCTTTTTAAAATATTTCAATATTCATTTAACATATTCTTTTAACTGGTGCTTGAGTAAATATGTACAATGGCACAGCGCACTGATATCAACTAATTTTGTTGAAGATGACAAATTCTTTTAAACCAATTTAAGTCTCAGACCAATATTTCAAATCAGCGTGATAAATTATATTGTATATTTATGCTCACGTGTCACTCACCAATATTTTCTTCTATGCAAAAAGCTTATTATAAAGTTTATGTACCTCATAATATTTATGCTTGCGTGTCACTATACTCACTAATATTTTCTTGTGTGCAAAAGGTTATTATAAAGTATATGAACCTCATAACACATAATTATTCACTTCCGTTAAACATGATAACTTTTATCTTGGTCAAAGTTATTCCCAAGAGTCCAGATATGATTGCCATTTATGTACATAAAACATCACTTTAAATCCTCAATTCTTGAGAAAATCATTCAGTTGTGAACACTATAGAGAACTTTTGAAATTATTATGGATTTCACAACTTTAAGTTTCACAACTTAAATTAATAACCCATAATTGTCACAAATAATCTAGTAAAATTAAGAAACACAACCAGTTTATGAACTAAGAATCACTGAGAATTATTAAAGCTTTCTTGACATTCTTGAATTGATATCACTTTTTGAAATTATTATCTGAATCTTGTGTAGAAAAATATTTACTAAGAACTCCTCTGAAACATTTTGACGTCTCCCACTGTGATAAAATTATAAATTAGATTAACTGAGCACTTTTATTCACTAAAATTTTCACAATAACACATCATTTTCGCTTTTTAAAATATTTCAATATTCATTTAACATATTCTTTTAACTGGTGCTTGAGTAAATATGTACAATGGCACAGCGCACTGATATCAACTAATTTTGTTGAAGATGACAAATTCTTTTAAACCAATTTAAGTCTCAGACCAATATTTCAAATGAGCGTCATAAATTATATTGTATATTTATGCTCACGTGTCACCAATATTTTCTGTTATGCAAAAGCTTATTATAAAGTATATGAACCTCATAACACATAATTATTCACCTCCTTTAAACATAATAACTTTTATCTTGATCAAAGTTATTCGCAACAGCCCAGATATTATAGCCATTTGTAAAACATCATTCTAAATCCACAATTCGTGAAAAAATTATTCAGTTGCAAACACTATAGAGTACATATGAAATTATTATTGATTGAATCAACTTAAATTAATAACCCATAATTGTCACACATAATCTAGTAAAATTAAGAATCACAACCAGTTTAGGAACTAAGAATCACTGAGAATTTTTAAAGTTTGTGTAGAAAAATATTTACAAAGATCTCCTCTGAAACATTTTGACGTCTCCCACCTTGACAAAATCATAAATTAGATTAACTGAACACTTTTATTCACTACATTTTTCACAATAACACATCATTTTCTCTTTTTTCAGTATATCAATATTCATTTAACACAATCTTTTAACGGGTGCTTCAGTAAATGTGGACAATAGCCCAGCACTGATATCAACTAATGTCGTTGAAGATGTCAAACCAAAGCTCAGACCAATATGTCAAATCAGCATCATAAATTATATTATTTATTTATGCTCACGGGTCACTCATCAATATTTTCTTCTATCCAAAAGCTTTTACA
Source organism: Torymus aiolomorphi (assembly GCA_036365515.1). NCBI lineage: Eukaryota > Metazoa > Arthropoda > Insecta > Hymenoptera > Torymidae > Torymus > Torymus aiolomorphi. Next base: position 51,489,668 of record CM070876.1, read on the forward strand.
TAAAGTTCCATAAAGTTTATGAACCCGATAACACATAATTATTCACCTCCTTAAACATAATAACTTTTATCTTGATCAAAGTTATTTGCACCAGTCCAGATATGATTGCCATTAATCATTTTCAATCAGTTCTCAGCTCCAAAATTTAGTCCTATGGCTGGCATTGCAATGTACACGTTTTTCTGAAATGAAAAATAAAACTCACAAAGTATCTATTCGAATAATTTTTATTCACCTTGTACTAAATTATTAATGTCAATAACAGTTAATAATTGTCAACAATTACTTAAAACTATTTGTAACTGTTTATAAATGTTACGAAATATAGGATTTTGAACGCAGTTTCAAATAGTTTATACGAGTTTGAAACACTTTCAAATAATTTTTAATGACATTTAAAATGAATTAATAATTGGTAATTAACAGTTTATAGTAAACTCTTACCAACAGTTTTTAAAACTTTATAGAACAAAAATATTTCCGCTAAGGCAAAAACTAAAAAATTATTAGAATATAATAAGTATATAATACATATCTGAATTCTCTTCATCGCTGCTAAAATATGTTCTTGTATGTTAACATCATAATTTCCACAAATTTACTCTTGTAAAAAGGAAAACTCAACAGAACACTTGATTCTTTGCTATAGTATCTGCTCTCTTCGCCGCGGTCTGCCGGAGCAGCGCTCTGAACTTAGTCAAATGATTCCGTTCTGGTTCGCTCTGAAGTTAATCAAATGATTCCGTTTCATCGGGAGAATCCTCGCGGGGCCAACGCTGTCCCCATGCTGTATTCTCAGCAAATTCTCTGCTTTGAACTTAGTGTTGGTCGAAAATAACTAAATCTAGTTATTATTTCCCGTTTCCGAACTCCGGGGGCCCATCACTGGTCCCAAAGAAAACAGAAAACCGTGCACGAGCCACGAGAAGATTGTGCTGCCACCACCCGGTATTTGTGTGTAGCACTAGCAATGTTCGAGGGCGCCATCTGTCGCGTCCAAGTATGGCTGATATCCAAATTCTTATTATTTCATTAATTTTCTATAAAATGCAAATTACTTGGCCACAGCAAGAAAGGTCCATGCGCGCGGTACGCGCGCTTATCAATTTTCTAGTATATTAATAAACATGTATAAAAAGCTGTTAAGTCGGTATATGGGAGATCAAACTTTCTTTAAATTAATGTATTTAGAGGTTATGAACCGCATCTGTCAACCGATGTTCACCAGATTCTGACCAGATATCTGGTTAATTATTGACTAACTTATGGTTAAATGTCTGGTCAATAGTTAGTGAACCTGATGTCCAATTTTACAATTTCCTGAATCATATTCTACAAACGATTCAAAACACACCGTACAAAATGAAAAATTTTATAAACTCTAATTAAGGTGATGTGATATCCTGATTTCAATATTTTTTAAATCAACATTCAAACGTTTATTTGGAAAAAGATGACTGTCAGGCGCTCCGGCGTAAACACTATATTCAGAATTTTTTTTGAGCGATTCTATTAGTATTTTCGTTAGCTGTGCTCGTTTTAAAAATAGGTCAATTGCAGATTCCTTCTTACCGACAGTACGGTTTTTATTTAATTAAATAAACTCTGATCATTTTTTTTTTAAAACACGTCTGTCAGGCGCTCCGTATATGTAAATACTATACTCAGAATTTTTTGTGGATGATTCTATTGGTATTTTCATGAGATGTACTCTTTTTAAAATTATGTCGGTATATAACATCAACTTAAGGGGATGTGCAACCCTAATTTCAATATTTTTTTAAATCAACATTCAAACATTTATTTGGAAAAAGGCGGCTGTCAAGCGCTCCATACACGCAAACGCTATATGCAGATTTTTTTCTGGATAATTCTATTCTGGATAATTGATATTTGCGTGAGTTATGCTCGTTGGAAAAGTAGGTCAATTGTAGATTCCTACTTACCGACAGTACGGTTTTCATTTAATTAAATAAATTCTCATCATTTTTTTGGAAAAAGACGTCTGTCAAGCGCTCCGTGCACGAAAACACTATATGCAGATTTTTTTCTGGAAAATTCTATTGATATTTGCGTGAGTTATGCTCGTTTGAAAAATAACGTCGGTACTCACATCCCCTTAAATTTTCTTATTATAACTAAACATTTTTCCATCAATCATTCACAATTAAAATATGTTAAGTTTAAATTCACCTCAATAAGATACTCGGACAAGAAAGAAAATTTTGATATATAGTATTGGTTTACAGGTTCTGGATTAAACATAAGTCTGGCATTGAAGGGATAGCAGCGATAGTATCGGATTTAAAGTTATATGAAATGTCAGTATTTTTTCATACTGCTACCCAAGACATAACAACAACCAAAGTTGAATAGCAGTGTGCATGTCTTGAACTGTAGTCATTCTATTTGTTTTTTCAAGTTATAGTTATACTTTGCAAGTATTCCGTATATAATACTACAAGTTATTGTAAGTAGTATGAAAGAATACCGAAATTTTATATAACTGTAGATCTAATACTATCGCGGCTGTCCCTTCAATGCCAAACTTATGTTTAATGAAGAACATGTAAACCAGTACTATCAAAATTTTCTTACATGGCCCAGTATCTTATTGAGGTGAATTTCAACTTAACATATTTTAATTGGGAATGATTGATGGAAAAATCTTTAATTATAATAAGAAAATTTTATTAGAGTTTATAAAATTTTTCATAATTTGTACGGTGTCTTTTGAATGGTTCATAGAAGTATGATTAAGGAAATTGCAAAAATTAGACAATACACAAACTATATTGCCTGGTGTTAGGCTGGAATAAATTAGCATATCCAATAGAGTTCGTTGGATATCCAATAATTTCAATTTCCTAACTCATTATGCTGATGCTCTTTCATATTACAGCGCGTGCCATAAGTATATAAGACGAAGATATTTTTAATGCAATTCTTTTATTAAACAATTAATTGCATTTTGTCGTATTATTATACGACATATATACTAAGGTAAATTATTCTCAACAAAAAAAGATTGATTATCAGTTGATTCAGTAAAAGATAATATAAAGCATTTCTAATTATTGCTAATTCACATATATTTACAAAATAACTTCAGATATAGTAAAGAGTATTGACATGTGCAGGTCTTTCTGATTATTTTTTTTTATAGTTATGATTTGCAAGTATTTTATATCTAGAGGTACAATTTATTTTTATAGAACTTACAGTGAAAGAGGAAACTTAGCACGGATCACACAATACTTTCTATGCCAATAGCGTCATCCTTGGAAATGCACATACAGATAAGACGACCAAACCATATCCATTGACGGAAGCCACCCAGTCAACAGAAGAAGAATAAACAGTGGTTGAAGTAACAATGGCAAACTATTAAATATTGGAATGTTACTCACCAGTTGAGGACACGGCAACAAACTTGCCAAAAGGACTTAACTGGCATGAAGTACATTGTAGCAAATATCAGGAAGAGTCACCACGAATGGCAGCGAAGAAAAAACAACTTTTCCCAGTGAACACAGCGCCTTCGTAGCAGAACTAGGAAAATGAAGAAGCATGAGACATAAGCAAAAATACATTGAAGTGTGAGTGGACTGGTCTCACTTAGATGTAGTAAACATTGGAAACATAACCACGAAGATGACAGCTACATATACTCTGCAGAGAACGCCGGCTGCCAGCAACTAAACTCATGACCTCGGACATGGGGTGAATCCACACTGTACTCCGTACTCCTACCTTTTGCTTTTGCTCGTATTCGTAGCCGTACCATTACAGTGTAGGATGTACTTCTTTACAAGGCTATGCATCCATTAGGCCGTGTCTACACTATGCGACAAACTCATGCGATCAGCGTGACTGCAGCCAATCACAGCTTTATTCGAGCGGTAGACACTCTTTCCTTCTACGCGAGTCAAGCTGTGATTGGCTGCAGTTACGCTGATCGCATGAGCTTCTGGCATAGTGTAGACACGGCTTTAGGGGCAATGTACATAACTGGAGCCCCGTTCCGCGCTGCTCTGCTCTGCTCTGCTCTCCTCTATTCTGCTCATCTCCGTTGCGCTCTATTCCGGTTCAGAATTCGGAAACAAGTAAAGGGAAAATAGCTTACAAACGGAACTGAATTGAAATTGGACCGGATTTGCGCAGAACAGAGCAGAACAGAGCAGAGCAGAGCAGCGCGGAACGGGGCTTATGTACATTGCCGCTTAGAGAAATCTTCTTCTTCTTCTTCCTTTTTGGCAATTGATCTAAGCTCGTGCTACCATCACCTGGTGGTTCATTAGTGAATTCGATAGTGTACGCGAGAAGCGGATCTATAGAATTACACACCGTTGAGCATAAGCTTGTAGAGAAGGTACACCCTGCAAGAAAATCGGACAGGGTACGGAATTACGTATACGCGGTAAGGGAGGAGTATACGTGGTACAGTGTGGATTCACCCTGATTTGTGTCTATACAAATGTGCGCACAGGAGGCTTTCAATACAATAGGTTCAGTTCAATTAACTATTCAGTGTTCAGTTCCGTCGAATAAATTATATATACAGAGTATATATAGCTGTCATCTTCGTGGTCATGTTTCCAATGTTTACTACAACTAAGTGAGACCAGTGCACTCACACTTCAATGTATTTTTGCTTATGTTTCATGCTTCTTCATTTTCCTACTTCTGCTACGAAGGCGCTGTGTTCACTGGGAAAAGTTATTTTTTCTTCTCTGCCATTCGTGGTGACTCTTCCTGATATTTGGTACAATGTGCTTCATGCCAGTTAAGTCCTTTTGGCAAGTTTGTTGCCGTGTCCTCAACTGGTGAGTAACATTCCAATATTTAATAGTTTGCCATTGTTACTTCAACCACTGTTTATTCTTCTTCTGTTGACTGGATGGCTTCCGTCAATAAATATGGCTTGGTTGACATCTGTATGTGCATTTCCAAGGATGACGCTATTGGCATAGAAAGTATTGTGTGATCCGTGCTAAGTTTCCTCTTTCACTGTAAGTTCTATAAAAATAAATTGTACTTCTATATATAAAATACTTGCAAATCATAACTATAAAAAAAAATAATCAGAAAGACCTGCACATGTCAATACTCTTTAATATATCTGAAGTTATTTTGTAAATATATGTGAATTTGCAATAATTAGAAATGCTTTATATTATCTTTACTGAATCAACTGATAATCAATCTTTTTTGTTGAGAATAATTTACCTTCGAATAATACGACAAAATACAATTAATTGTTTAATAAAAGAATAGCATTAAAAAAAGCTTCGTCTTATATACTTATGGCACGCGTTGTAATATGAAAGAGCATTGGCATAATGAGTTAGGAAATTGAAAATATTGGACATCCAACGAATTCTATTGGATATGCTAGTTTATTCCAGCCTAAAACCAGGCAATATAGTTAGTGTAATGTCCAATTTTTCCAATTTCCTTAATCTTACTTCTACGAACGATTCAAAAGACACCGTACAAATTATGAAAAATTTTATAAACTCTAATTAAATTTTCTTATTATAACTAAAGATTTTTCCATCGATCATTCACAATTAAAATATGTTAAGTTGAAATTCACCTCAATAAGATGCTGGGCCATGTAAGAAAATTTTGATAGTACTGGTTTACATGTTCTTCATTAAACATACGTTTGGCATTGAAGGGACAGCAACGATGGTATTGGATCTACAGTTATATGAAATGTCAGTATTCTTTCATACTGCTAACAGTAAATTGTAGTATTGTTACACTCACATACACATACAATAATTAATAATAACCATAATTACAAAAGAATAACATATAACTTTATTTAAGGTTATAAGCACACACAATCAAACATGTTATCAACAACATCGTCTCGAATAAACTAACTCGAATCGAGAACAACATAACTAGTCGCTTGGCAACGCTTTTGTTCTTATGTTCGATGATGGTAGACGAACACATAACATTATTCCCCCTTCTTTCAGATTGTCGTTTCGACAATCAGAATTGGTCCATCTTGAATTCTTTAAATCATTTTGAAATCATCTTGAAATCATCTTGAAATCATCTATTTTTAAGCGGGTTGATTCTTGACTTATCTGGTCAGAGGACCCGTCTCTTAAAAAATAGAATCGTCATTTTTGGGTCTCATCGTGTCATTATTCTCCATCCTTTTAGATTGTCGTCCCGACAATCTTAAGATAAAACGAAAGAGAAGATGTCCTCTTCAAGCGGACTGATCCTTCGCACACGGCCAAAGGCCCCGTCTTTTGAATTAGTCCATCTTGAATTCTTGAAAGCATCTTGAAATCATCTTGAAATCTTTTTGAAATTGTCTACTTTTAAGAGGGTATCTTCATGTCATTATCGGTGGGTAGAGTCTTGTTGGTAATTCTTGGACACAAGTGGGGAGTTGGCATGCCGTGGTACCTCACCTCTGTCCCTGCTCTGGCATTTGCCCTGTGTCTCACGGTAAAAACCACGGCTCAAAATAACCGTGAGCAGAGCAGAAGAAATTACCTATCGTGGTAAGTCGTCATTGGTGAAAATGAATGATCTTCTTTTTGTGTTTTGGTGTCTTCTGGATGCAGAAAACGACATCATTGATCTTCTTAACAGACAGTTTCCGAACATAGCTTCCATAATTCGAATATTCTTCTCCTTCTGGAGGATATCCTCGAATAAAATCCAGAGGAAGTCTCAAATCAGTCCCGGTGTACATCTTCGCTGGAGTGGTCTCAATTGTTGAGTGTACTGATGATCTGTAAACTAAAGATACACAAGGAAATCAAACGATCCCAATTTTCTTGGTTATCTGATATATATCTAGATAAGTATTCGAGTATCGTCTTATTGTCTTTCTACCTGATCATTCGGTTATATGTGCAATGGTGTGGCCCTAGTTTTTCGAATTCCTAGCAGGTTGGACAATTTTTTAACTAGTTTAGAGTCAAATAGTTACAACCCTGATCGGTATGAACTTAAAGAGAAAGCATATATACGTATACACAATTGCAATTAAATTGATCTGATTTAAATACTCAGACGAAGGCGACATACTATCAGTTGGTTATCATAAATATCAGATTTTACGTTATAACCTAACCTTAAATTTATTGGTGTTACCGAATTTTCAACAAGTGATCTCGTGTTTCCAAGTGAATTATCATCTAACCTGATACGCTGTGTGTTCTCGTTACTCGTGTAGACTACGGAGGTTGTTGGTGTTGTTTGTGTATTAGAATGTAGGGTTGTACTCATCTGGTTTAATTTTAAAGCTCCAAGAGCGTTTCATGAAGAAGAGTAGGTTGGAGTACACCGACCGTCGGTGAGATGTCAGCGTCGATGAGTCATCGGTCATCATACGTGTGTCAGTCCCCAAGCCTGCGCCACTAGCCGCCAAGCGCATGCCATCAATCGGTGTCGGTAGTATTAGCCGCAGCAGTTTCGGCAGCAGAAACTTCGGCAGCAGCCCATGCTCCGGTCTCCGATCGGAAGGGCACACGCAGCGGTGCATGCGTCGTTTTTCCTTTGCTGATTTTTCAAACCCGCCCATTTCGTCCCCAAAATTTCGGACGAACCCCCAAAATGTTACACTCACACACACATACAATAATTAATAATAACCATAGTTACAAAAGAATAACATATAACTTTATTTAAGATTATAAGCACACACAATAAAACATGTTATCAACAACAACGTCTCAAATCAACTAACTAACTCGAATCGAATGTGTGTCTTAAATCCGATGGCCAATTGTCTACCAGGAAAGGTTTAAATAAATGAGCACCATTTATTCTTAACCGACGTCTCGGACACTTTTGTCGTGCGCCTCTTCAGGTACTATATATTTAACACAAATCATTTGCATAATAAATATATACAGTATGTTGAACGTAAGATTTTCAATTTTTACAAAAAAACCGTAGTTTTTACGATCAATTCCAATAAAAAATAATTTATATTACATATTTATTAAAACTAATCACTTAATTATTTATCACAATTCGCAAACTCTAAACAAGTTATGTATAACAAGGTACACTTACATTACGTCAGGATGTAATGATAACGGGAGACTGTCCGTTTCGTCAATGCTTTCTCTTTGCGGCAAACGGTCTATATATACTAATATACTGTAATTATGTGTGTATATTGTGTGTGTATAAGAGTATATAAAACGATGTGAGGCAGATGGGGGGATAGCGCTGAACGATTCGGAGCCGAGGCGTGGTATCAGGAGAGCACGTCATAGTGGAAGTCATCCTAATGACACGGTTCTCAAAACATTCACGAATATTGTGATGGATATTATATGCTCCCCCAACGTGCTCTCCTAATATACCCGTTCGACTTTACAAAGTTTATATACATAGTAAGAGTTATATTAAGCTAAAATTTCGCAGTTATTAATTAATATATTATATTCTTTGGCTAGTTTATTGATTTCAAATTGTTTATTTATATCATTTTTTTGTTGATGAATGAAGAATGCTTCTGAAAAAAGTCTTTTTCTGTTATTTATTTCTGTATCTAAGATTTTAATATTATCAAAATCTATTGTATGATTGTTATTTTCAATGTGTGCAAATAAGGAAGATTTATCATCTTTGTCAAGATATTTTTTTCTATGTTCTTTTATTCGTACATTTAATCGTCTACCTGTCTGTCCCACATACGTTGATTCGCAATTTTTACAATTGATTTTATACACCACATTGTTTTTATTACATTTTTCTTCTTTATCTTTTCCTAATACTAATACATTACTTAGTTTATTTGTGGTACTAAACATAACATTAATGTTAAGTATTTAAAAAAATTTTTCGTAAAACATTCTAACTCATTAACAAACGGTTTGTATCATAAGAGAAATTGTAACTTTGTGTCATAAGAGTTGAAAATTTGTAATATAATGTAAAAATAATGTATCGCGTATATTATTTTTCGGTATACAAAGAACAATATCATCCACATAACGGTAATAAAATAGCAGGTTTTCTTGAAGTTTATTAATACATGAATTTTCTAAATCTTCCATAACTATGTTATATAGTATAGGGCTTAACGGATTTCCCATAGCGGATCCGTGTCTTATGACACAAACCCATAGCGGATGTGTCTTATGACACAAACTTACAATTCACTGTTGAACATTCCGAAAATAATAGTATTAGTTTTTTAAAGCAATATAATAACTAATTGGTATCGAAAACCTACCTTTTCAGGAAGATATCTCAATTTCAATTCGCATCACCCGACAAGCAACAAAATAGCTATCATATACTGTCTCCTCGATAGAGCAATAAAATTATCGCACAATAGATTTCACAAAGAAAATACAGATTTTATCAAATATGTTTTAAAAAACAATAATTATCCACATAATTTAGTTGATAACCACATAAAGAAACGCTTAAAAATGCTACAAATTTCAGATAATAGCCCCAAACAACAAAAAACTTACGATGGGATTATATGTTTACCGTTTGTTAATGAGTTAGAATGTTTTACGAAAAATTTTTTTTTAAATCTTAACATTAATGTTATGTTTAGTACCATAAATAAACTAAGTAATGTAATAGTATTAGGAAAAGATAAAGAAGAAAAATGTAATAAAAACAATGTGGTGTATAAAATCAATTGTAAAAATTGCGAAGTAACGTATGTGGGACAGACAGGTAGACGATTAAATGTACGAATAAAAGAACATAGAAAAAAATATCTTGACAAAGATGATAAATCTTCCTTATTTGCGCACATTGAAAATAACAATCATACAATAGATTTTGATAATATTAAAATCTTAGATACAGAAATAAATAACGGAAAAAGACTTTTTTCAGAAGCATTCTTCATTCATCAACAAAAAAATTATATAAATAAACAATTTGAAATCAATAAATTAGCGAAAGAATATAATATATTAATTAATAACTGCGAAATTTTAGCTGAATATAACTCTTACTATGTATATAAACTTTGTAAAGTCGAACGGGTATATTAGGAGAGCACGTTGGGGGAGCATATAATATCCATTGTTAAGTCTTGAGTGTCGAGGAATCTACTCTTATATGTGTATTGAAATTTGTATGGCTTATCTTCAAATTATATTTGAATGATATATATATATATATTATATTTTCAATTGATATTTGATTTATATTACCTTTATTCTGGGCGTAGGCTCTCATAAATAATAAACAGCTGATTAGTTAGATGCACTATTTATTGAAAGATATAAGGTTTATAAATAAGACTATGCGATTTTCAACTTATTAAACAATATATAATACCGATAGATTATTGAAATTATTGATATAAGAAATTCTCTTCGTGATTGAATATAGGGTATTTGACCCGTATAAAATATTCGCTTCTCCTCTTGTCGGCTGTAGTGGTACGGAGCTCGCGACTTTTGCACGATTACTGGTTTGTGTGTTGAGAGTCGCCGTATTTATTAAGCGGTTAAATTAGGTTGAAGATGATTGAGATCATCTTATTTGGCAATGTAATTGTCTCCAATCGTATTAAATTCGGTAGTCACATTGCGAAATGCTGATTCTAAAGAAAATATAATGCGCAAGTTTGATGACCTACTGCTACGTCACGATTGCCTCGTATTAAAAAATTTCAACGTTGTAAAGTTCGCTCGCTTCGGCGTGATCCCGCTTGCATTAAAAAGCAACGTTGTCAAAATTCGCATATACGACATTTGCATGTCAGAAAATTACTGGCGATAAATATGCATTGTTAATTTGATTTTAGAGATACGTCACGGACGTAATACCTCCCCCCTTAGACTGTTGAATATCGTAGAGATTCAACAGAAAAAATAAATCATCAGTAATTTTCTGTTACAGATTTTTCAATAGTAAATTTAAGTTGATAATTTTTGTGCATCGCAAAAAAAAAAAAAAATTTGATGTATAGTTTTATGCGTTTGAGGTCAGTAACGCCGCATTGACTGGCATTTTGCAATGGTAAGCTGTTAACAAGCATGATTTCGTTATTTTCCTTTATTGAAATTTCGCTGGATCGACAAAAAATTTGGTATATAAGATGCCGTAAATTTGCAGTAATCTATCAGTTTTATACACAGCAAATCATGTCAGGTTGGATTAGCGTAAGTATTTTCCTTAAATAATTACATGTTATTATTATAAATTATATTTTATAATACTGTTGTAAATGTAAGAGATAATTAATATGTTTGATTTTGTTATAGGTACACCATATTGTGCATTCGAGAAACGGAAAAACTCTCAGACGGACAATGAACGACCTTATGTATTTAGGTGTGGAGACTGAGGGGACATTAAAGAGGCCAAACGTCTCTCACTTTTATAGGGTAAGTTACAATTTTTATTACTCTCGTTTCGCTGATTTTCATTTCTTCTTTCTTTTTCTTTCCAGAGGTCGCAGTGGGCCTTAATGGATCGACAAGAGAAGGAGGATCTGGCGAGGCCAGACTTCAATGTGTCGGCGTTGCCTGCTTTATTAAGACGCCAACCATCAATATCGCTGTTTAATGGTTGTTTGCAACTATTTCTAAATGGATATGCTTATGAAGAGGAAGATTTCTTTGGCTTAAACTGTTTATTTTTATATTCAAAAGTAATAGTTGATTGGCGAGTACGAATGATCTTCGTACAAACCTTTGAAGGTACCTTCATATTTGTTGGTCAGGATTTAGTTTTTAAATGTTAATTTCGGATAATTTGTAAAATTTATATAATATAATATGTATTATGATTAATGTTATTTATATGAATAAAAGAAAAAATAATTTTATATCTTTTTTTCTGATTTCACGACCTCTCCTTATTCCTATCTTTATAAAATTTATAAATTTTTATAAATTCTAATAACTTAAAACTAATAGTTAAATTCCCTTAAATTAATTAAAAAAAAATGCAACTTAAAGTTAATGGTTCTATATGATTCAAAATTTAAAAATGTTTCAAAATTTTCCTTATTATTTTTCTTCTAGATTCAAAATTTAAGTGATATAGGTCAATTTCTCTTGCGCCCTTAAGGTCAAAATTAATTTCATTTATTTGTGCTTCAATGAAATAAATATTATTTACATTTGTTGGGATTTTATTACATATTTCCTCCCCCCTTAAGATAATATTTATTTCATGAAAGAATGACATTTTAGAATTTTTAAAATTAAATAAAATTTAATTAAATTGCAAATAGAGATACTTCTCTCGATTTTCCTTCTCTTTGAACTTGTGCATGTGTAGAGGGGACTGATAATGGAATGGGAGGTAGAGGTCTCAGTTTTTGGAATTTTGGCGTTTCTGGGGATTGAAGTTCAAATTCCACCCTCTTTTGAATTGTTGAGTGTTTTAGTATTGGATCTGATATAGTAGGTCTCTGAACTATTACTTCTTGTAATTCAAATTCTTCTTTAGCTGGTTTCCTTATATTTTGAGTAGTATTATCCTTATTTAATACTACCAACAAATGTGTCACGGAACTAAAGAAAGCTCCGAGTAATTTCATTGACCATCCATATAATGTATGTAGAGCACATCCTCGTATAACTAAATCAATCATTATTTTAATGAATTGAAAAATTAGTAATGTCATTATTATTCCAGAACTTATCATTCCATATTCCTCATATTTTTCCACTATCTTTTTCCAGGTGTTTTCGGCGATATTCGTTAGTGTTGTCTCTGTAAGTAGATTTTTCATGAAATCGTCTTTTACAGAATTTGGACTTTGTGTGATGCGTGTTATCGTGTTGACAATTGCTTTTTTCTCAAGTGGAAAAAGTAGTCTTTCTTCGAATTTCTCTAACTAGTGAGTTCAATTTTTCTGGTTCCCAATTTTTTGTAATTCTTGATTTGAAAATTATAATATTTCTCTCTACCTTTCTTGGTTTCGGTAGCAGATTTATCCAATTTCCATCTACCTTGTAATATGGAGGAATAATGGTGTCACAGTCAACTAACGTTCCTGTTTTTCCCAATATATGCGTTTTTGGTGTAAGAAACCACGTTGTGTTTCCTGCTATGACTGGAAGCTCTTCGTAACATTCCTTGGTGTGATGTATTTTCACATTAGTGGGCGTACATTTTATTATATGTACAGCCTCTCCTGCAAGTTTGGCGAGGTATCCTGGTTTTTGCATTATATTGTATGCAAACTCGTCTGGGGAATTGCAATGATAAGGAATTTTGAATTTCCCTCCTTTCTACTTCGCACATTTTTGTCAACATATTTAAATATATACTTTTAAATTGCATTCTAAAATGTCTTTCTACGTGTACAAATTTTGCATTAATGTAAGAAAAAATATTTATATTGACACAATCTCTTTCTTGTCTAATATCGTTATCGAATAAAATATTATCTACCTTTTCATAAATAAACAATTTTGGGTGTTCTGTTTTCGTGATTTGTATACGATATCAAATTCATAATCTGATAGTTTTAGTCTCCATTTTTGGACTCTTGTATTATTATCAGCTGATCTTAAAGATAACAGCGGTTCGTGATCAGTAACTATTGTGAATTTGTTTCCATATACGTAATTTTTAAACGTTTTTATGGCAAACATTATTGCCAATGCTTCTTTTTCATAGGTGTGATATTTATTTCCGCTTTATGTAGACTTCGTGATGCGTAAGCTATCGCTGGGTCTTTGCCAATTTTTCCTTGCGGCAAAACTGCACCTAAAGCAGAATTCGAAGCATCTGTTGTAATAATGAATGGTTCATCAAAACGTGGATATTCTAAGATTGGTGCTGTGCATAATAATTCTTTAATTTCCTCAAAGGCTTTTTGTTGGTCTTTTTCCCAATGAAACTTCACGTCTTTTTCTAGCAATATATTTAAGGGTTTTGTTACTTTTGAGTAATTTTTTATAAATCTTCTATAGTAACCTGAAAGCCCTAGAAACTCTCTAATATTTTTAACAGTTTTCGGTGTAGGAAATTTCTTTACTGCTTCTATTTTCTTTGGATCAGGTTTTATTCCGTGTTCACTAATAATGTGACCTAAATAACATACTTCTTTTTTAAAAAATTCACATTTTTCTGGTTCTAATGTTAAATTCGCTTCTCGTAATTTTTGTGCAACTGTATTGAATCTTTCGTTGGCTTCTGTCATAGTTTCGCCAAAAATAATTATATCGTCGATGAATACGAAGCATATCTTACCGATTAAATCGCCTAAGACTGTATTTAAAACTCTTTGAAATGTACGCGGTGAGTTTCTTAATCCGAAAGGTAATACTCGAAATTCAAAACGTCCCAATGGGTTGATGCTAAATGCAGTTTTATGTATATCACTTGGTTTCATAGGAATTTGGTGAAATCCCGACTTTAAATCTATAACGTGATAAAACTTAGTTTTCTCCAATTGATTGAATATTTCTGTAATGTTTGGGAGTAAATATGTATCTGGAATTGTCTTTTCGTTTAGTTTTCTGTAATCTATTACTAAACTCCATCGTTTTTATCCGTCTGCTAACTGTTTTTTTGCTACAATTCATGCTGGAGCGTTAAAAGCACTTTTTGAGTTTCGAACTAGGTCATTTGTTATTAATTTTTGAGTTTCCTGTATCGCGATTTCTTTTAATTTATGAGGTAAAGGAAATTGCTTTACGTATACGGGTTTATCATCTGTTAAATTTATTTCATGTTGTTCTACATTAGATGATCCTAAACTGTCTCCCTCTAGCCAAAATATATCCTTATTTTTCAATACTAGATCCTTAATCATTGTTTTACTATTTCCAGGCAAGTTTTCGTAACATATTTTTTCTAATAATCTTTCTTCTCTATTATATTCTTTAAAATCTTGTACTGACTCATTTTTTCCTATAAAATTTGTTGATCCCAAATTTAAAATTTCATTTTCATCTATGTTAAAGTCTTCTGTTATCTGAAAACCTTCAGGTAAATTGTCTATTTCATAAGATATAAAGCTATATTCTTTTTCATTTTCATAGAGTTTATTATAATCTTATAAATCTACTTCAATCTTTTTATTCATTATTGTCAAAAATTGTTTATAATCTGTTGATTCGATTTCCTCAAAATCGATTGCTTGGTCATTATTTTCAAAAGCAATATTAATATTATTTATTAATGACTTAATATTATTTTCGTCATTTTCCAAAATTTCCTCATAATGTAAATCATTTATATTTTCTGGTAGAATTTCATTTAACATTTTTTTTTGTAAATCCTCTCCTTCTGCATTTAATATTGGAATCGTATTTAAAATTTTCATAACGTCATCATATAATGTTATTTCTGAATTTATATTTACTTCATTTCTATTGATTAACTCAGGTTCATAAGATATTAAACAAGATGATTTCTCCATTTCATCCTCAATTTGAAAATTTTCAGTTTTTTCGTTAATTTGTATTACTTGTTCGCAATTATCATGAATTATGGGTATTAAGCTTTGTTTTTCGTCCGTATTTTCTAACATTTTCTTTAAAACTTCCTTCTGTTCTATTGTTATTCTTGATTTTAATTCTTTATCCGATTTTTGTGACTTTTCAGATACTGTATTAAGATTATGATTTAATTTATGGGCTGCTTTCAGTTTGATCTTACTATGATTTATTTGTAAATAGCCCTCGTCTAGTCTTAATTTTTGTTCAGTAAGAATTTTGATTCCTAAAATCCCGTCGTAAGGTAAACAAAAATTTGGTGGTGCTACATGGAAATCAATATTCAGTCAATACCAGATAAATGAATTTTCCTATTTTCTAAAATTTTATTAGAAGGTATCTGATTTCCCTTGATAATATTTAACTGAGCCCCACTATCTACAAGTAAATAACATTTTTTATTTGTGTAGTGGTTTTCTATTTCGATATACTGCAGTGAGTTTTCTAATTTCAGAAAATACATTGCAATTTTGGTTGCTGCTATTCTTTTTTGTGTTTTTTCATTTTTAATACTATTTATTTCAAAATCACTTAAATTTATTTCGTTATTATTTATAATTTCTGATCTATTTATTGCCTTATTTTTCTCCATGTTTTCCGTAATATTCTTTAAATTCTTTGTAATCAATAAATCGATGTCCGTGTCTTTCCCTCCGTTGGTGATACCATCACTATTAAATGTACCTACTTTAATATCTGCGCTATCTTTGAGTGGTTTTTTGTTAATCCTTCTAGTCCACTCATTTCCAGAAGAATTTGTTAGTTTTCCGAAGTTTGTTGATTAAGTACTGATCGTGACGCACATTTCTCAGTTGTGTGATTCGTGTTTTTACAAATTTTACAAAATTTATCTAATTTATTTTGTAGCATCTTGATTTCATGGCAATTGTTTATTTGATGTCCATTTTTATTGCAAAAAGAGCATTTAATTTGTGCCGTCAGATTTTTTAATTTTCTACAATCTTCCAATGTATGTCCGGTGAAATTACAATATTCGCATTTTATACTTTGTGTATTAAAGTTCTCCCGATAATTACTGTTTGAATTCCTTGAAAAATGATTGCTGTTCTGGTTATTTGTTCGGAAAAATCCATTCCTATTTTTATCTCGATGTTCATAGGATTTATTTAAGGCATTGTAATTGTTACTTGGGAATGTACATTGTTGGTTATTGCTTATTTTCCTACAAGTTTTTGCTGAATGCCCCGGCATCTCGCAAAATTGACAAACTTCTTTATTCTGAGAGTTTTGTTGTCTATTTTGCATAATTAAAATTTTTACGTTCTCGCAATCCGCGGTTTCGTGACCTTCATCTGCACATATCGCGCACCATATCGTTCCTTTGTTTATCGTGCAGTATTTCATTAAATGCCCGAGGTTGTTGCACCTCTTACACAATGCTGACGGGCAATTTTTAGCTGTGTGTGACGCGCTGCCACAGGCGTCGCATACTTCCGTAATTCCTACCGAATTATTGCACGTAAGCGGATCGTGTTCTCTTTCCTTACATCTCCAACACAGCTCGTATTCTGTAATAGTAGGACATTGCGTAACCTCGTGCCCCATATTTTGGCAGTATTGACAATGATTACTCTGAATCTTATTTAACTTACACGCATCTATTGAGTGGCCTTCCGTACTACACAATTCGCAAATTAATTCTATTACGTGCTTAGCTGTTCTGCAATGATATGATACATGCTCCTTACTTTTGCAATAAACACATGAAGCTTTCATGCAAAATAATGCTTCGTGATTTATTTTCTTACATAATTGGCAAAAAACTTGTTTAATTGTGTTTGGAATTGGAGTTTCGAAATTAAACAATATGCTTGTAGTATCATTTCTTAAGCTATTTTGCTTTTTTAAGTTTGATTCTATTTCAATTGCTTTTTGTACTGCGTTATCCATGTCTTGGTGTTCTCCGAGTTCGATTCTAATTTCTTGTTTTAATCCTTTTTTAAAACTACTGAGTATGTCGGTTTTTAATCTAGTTTTATATTCTGTTAGAATTTCTCCTGTTACATTAGGTTCTAATTTTTTTAATTCTATTATTTGTGTACCCAACACTCGTAATTTGTTTGCAAAACATAGTACATCTTCATCTGATTTTTGAATTTGTTGTGTTAGGTTTCCGTATAATGAATGTATATCATCCATGGATGGATATATTTTACGTATTGTTTTAATAAAAGTTTCAATACTTTCAATTTCTACATTTGCTAATGCTTTATAAATTTCTCCTTTGAGCTTTATTTTGAGGATTTGTACTAGGTTCGATTCATCATTATTCGATATTATTCTTTTTGCTTGTTTTAATTTTTCTATATATTCCTCTAGTTGGATATTTTTCCCGTCAAAATCCGGTACTAACTTTGCAACTTCTTTAAGTGGTAATTTTAATGCTTGATTTGCCATTTCTGGTTCTAGATTTATTAAATCTTCGTTTATTTGAATTTCTGGCTGTTCGTTATTACTTGTATTATCTCTAGCCAAAATCAAACTTTGTTCATTAAAAAATCCTTCTATATCCGTGTAGTCGTGTTGCCTACCGTTTTCTACATATATTGATTCTTCAAAAAAATGCTGGGCTCCGACTTGGTGTGTTTGGAGTATGAAAATTTGTTGGTGATAATATATCCCGTTTTATTTCCGGAATAAAAAGATTATTTATATTTTTATTTGATATATCTTGTTTTTATGTGGGGTTTTTAATATCCTGTTTTTTGACTGAATGTTGTGCATCTAGTTCGTTATGGTCTATTTTTGAAGTTGATGGAATTGAAAGTATTTCCTTATTTTCCTGTGTTTTTGAGTTAATGTAGATATCCGATGAAGTTCTATTTAATTGTGTATTTGGAGGTGATCTTGGTACTTTTGGTCTTCTTTCAAAAATGGTCGTTTGTTTATTTATATCATCTACTTGCTTTTTAAGTTCTGGATTTCTTTGGGTAGTCCGTCTGGTTATAATCCCTTCGTTTCCCTTATTTTCTATACCTTTCTGATTTGACATGACATATTACTTCTTTGTTTATACTATACTTAATATATCTTTTAAAATATGTTTTTATTATTAATTCCACTATTTTTCTGTATATATTTTGTAATTGTTTATTTCACAATATAATTTATTTATTTATTTGTCACTTTTATAAATTTTTTCCTTTGCTTAGTTTTTAGTGTTTTATCTTTTATTGTTTAAACTGTAATGTTTATTAATGCAATTTTTATTTAATTGATCAATTTGTTTAATATTATTATTCGTTTTCTTGAGCTGCGTTGACCATTATTCTATGTTTATTTTTCGTGTGCTGTATTTTCGATTTATGTGATCGTTGTTCTTAATTTTTTTGTAATTATAATTTGTCTTTATGGTATTTTGTTTTATCTATTTTAGTATTTTCTTTTGGTTTTACTTTTATATCTTTTTATTATTGATTTTTTTCAATTTCTTACTTGTATTAGACTGCTATTTTCGCGTAATATATCTTGATTTCCCTCTGTAAATTTATCTTTTCACTTGCTATTTCAGCAATAATTTGTTATATAATTTGTTGTTAAAAATTTTTCTTACTTCTTTGTTTTATTACTCCTTGTAGTGTCGTAACTTTTTTCGTTTGTATTTTTATTTTTCAATTTTCTAATCTGTGTTAGGCTGTATTTGTATTTTGCGTAATATATTTTTGAAAAATGTCATTTGTTTTGTAGAAATTTTTCTTATTTCCGTATTTATCATTTGTTGAATACTTGTTAATAACTCGACGAGCCGTACTTGCTTATCTTCCGAAATTTGGGCGATTCATGCTACAATGATCCCCCCAACTTCTTACTGCAAAGCAAGAAGCTCGGACTTATTCTATGTTAATTGTATTTATATAAGAATATTTTCCTCGTCTTTCAAGAGCTTATTTTATCTACTTTAAAACATTTAAAGTTTGATTTAGCTGATCTAACGAACTTTTCGTTCGACTGTGTACCGGAACCAATGTGACGTTCCGAAAAATAGTTATTTTATTTCTTTTATTTTAAATAGTCTAGTGAACTAATTTTCGATCGGTACCGGAACCACTGTTAAGTCTTGAGTGTCGAGGAATCTACTCTTATATGTGTATTGAAATTTGTATGGTTTATCTTCAAATTATATTTGAATGATATATATATATATATATATATATATATATATATATATATATATATATATATATATATATATATATATATATATATATATATATATATATATATATATATATATATATATATATATATATATATATATATATATATATATATATATATATATATATTTTCAATTGATATTTGATTTATATTACCATTATTCTGGGCGTAAGCTCTCGTAAATAATAAACAGCTGATTAGTTACATGCACTATTTATTGAAAGACATAAGGTTTATAAATAAGACTATGCGATTTACAACTTATTAACTTTGTTAAAGAATATATAATACCGATAGATTATTGAAATTATTGATATAAGAAATTCTCTTCGTAATTGAATGTAGGGTATTTGACCCGTATAAAATATTCGCTTCTCCTCTTGTCGGCTGGAGTAGTACGGAGCTCGAGACTTTTGCACGATTACTGGTTTGTGTGTTGAGAGTCGCCGTATTTATTAAGCGGTTAAATTAGGTTGAAGATGATTGTGCTCATCTTATTTGGCAATGTAATTGTCTCCAATCGTATTAAATTCGGTAGTCACATTGCGAAATGCTGATTCTAAAGAAAATATAATACGCAAGTTTGATGACCTACTGCTACGTCACGATTGCCTCGTATTAAAAAATATCAACGTTGTAAAGTTCGCTCGCTTCAGCGTGATGCCGCTTGCATTAAAAAGCAACGTTGTTAAAACTCGCATATACGACATTTGTATGTCAGAAAATTACTGGCCATAAATATGCATTAATTTGATTTTAGAGATACGTCACGGACGTAACACCATCACAATATTCGTGTATGTTTTGAGAACCGTGTCATTAGGATGACTTCCACTATGACGTGCTCTCCTGATACCTCGCCTCGGCTCCGAATCGTTCAGCGCTATCCCCCCACCTGTCTCACATCGTTTTATATACTCGTATACACAC
This sequence comes from Torymus aiolomorphi, assembly GCA_036365515.1. Taxonomy (NCBI): domain Eukaryota; kingdom Metazoa; phylum Arthropoda; class Insecta; order Hymenoptera; family Torymidae; genus Torymus; species Torymus aiolomorphi. The sequence goes on from CM070876.1 coordinate 51,510,217, forward strand.
AATATACACACACAACTACAGTATATTAGTATATATAGACCGTTTGCCGCAAAGATTAAGCATTGACGAAACGGACAGTCTCCCGTTATCATTGCATCCTGACGTAATGTAAGTGTACCTTGTTATACATAACTTGTTTAGAGTTTGCGAATTGTGATAAATAATTAAGTGATTAGTTTTAATAAATATGTAATATAAATTATTTTTTATTGGAATTGATCGTAAAAACTACGGTTTTTTTGTAAAAATTGAAAATCTTACGTTCAACATACTGTATATATTTATTATGCAAATGATTTGTATTAAATATATAGTACCTGAAGAGGGACACGACAAAAGTGTCCGAAACGTCGGTTAAGAATAAATGGTGCTCATTTATTTAAACCTTTCCTGATAGACAATTGGCTATCGGATTCAAGACACACATACGATTCACATCCTACCATAAGCGTCGTTACCAACCAAAACCTAACTCGAATCGAGAACAACAAAACTACTCGCTTGGCAACGCTTTTGTTCTTATGTTCGATGATGGTAGACGAACACATAACAGTATTATATACGGAATACTTGCAAAGTATAACTATAACTTGAAAAAACAAATAGAATGACTACAGTCCAAGACATGCACACTGATATTCAATTTTTGTTGTTGTTATGTCTTGTGTAGCAGTATGAAAAAATACTGACGTTTCATATAACTTTAAATCCGATACTATCGCTGCTGTCCCTTCAATGCCAGACTTATGTTTAACAAAGAACCTGTAAACCAACACTATATATCAAAATTTTCTTTCTTGTCCGAGTATCTTATTGAGATGATTTTAAACTTAACATATTTTAATTGTGAATGATTGATGGAAAAAGGTTTAGTTATTATAAGAAAATTTAATTAGAGTTTATAAAATTTTTCATAATTTGTACGGTGTGTTTTGAATGGTTTGTAGAATATTATTAAGGAAATTGTAAAATTGGACATTAGACGAACTATATTGCCTTGTGTTAGGCTGGAATAAACTAGCGTATCCAATAGAGTTTGTGGGATGTCCAATTTTTTCAATTTCCTAACTCATTATAAGATTGAATATCAGTTTATTTGGTAAAAGAAATATAAAGCATTTAAAATTATTACCTCCCTGGTAGAAAATTAACCATCTTCTCTGACCGGTTCACTAACTATTCACCAGACATTTAACCGTAAGTTAGTCAATAATTAATCAGATATCTGGTCAGAATCTGGTGAACAACTGAACAACGATTGACAGATGTGGTTCATAACCTCTAAATACATTAATTTAAAAAAAGTTTGATCTCCCATATACCGACTTAACCGCTTTTTATACATGTTTATTAATATACTAGAAAATTGATAAACGCGCTTACCGCGCACATGGACCTTTTTTGCTGTGGCCAAGTAATTTGCATTTTATAAAAAATTAATGAAATAATAAGAATTTGGATATCAGCCATACTTGGACGCGACAGATGGCGCCCTCGAACATTGCTAGTGCTAGATGCTCAGAATAGAAACATCGTTCGGGAAAGGGAGCGTCTTCGTCTTCATGGCTTCCAACCAAAGGTCAAAGGAGTGGCTACTAAACAAGGTGGCCACCCTTGAGTTCGGGCTCCCGAAACTCAGGGTGGGAGCGGTAGAGCTCATCCAGAGGTTGCAGAAGGCTACGGTCTGGCTTCCGGGTCCTCCTGAGGAGCCGGCCGAGGTCATAAGTCGACTGGGGGCCTACAACCCCACCCTGAACATGAGCGGATGGCGCTCGGTAAAGGCGTCACCGCTCAACAAAGACTCGGGAAGGCAGGACACCAGAGGAAAATACGTTTTTATGATGCAGCTGCCCGAATCTCAGATCAGGGCCTTAGAGGCCATTGACAACAGGCCTTGGATGGAGCGAGGCAGGGTCACCTTTAAGGTGTCCCGCCAGGCCCCGGAAAGGGAAGAGGTTGATGCGATGGCGGTGGTTAAGGAATAATGGCCCCACCGTCACTGCCAAAAACCCAAATTAACTTGCACCACACCAAGGGAGCCACTGCTATATTGCAGAAAGGCTTGGCTGCGGTGCACACAGGCCTATCGCTGGTCCAAGAACCATGGACAGTGAACGGCACAATCAGGGGTTTGGGAGTGTTGTTATGTTTGAGGGACGCAGCATCGACCAGACCCAGAGCATACATAGTAGCAAAAGGGATCAATGTCGTGCCCCAATGGGAACTATGTACTGGAGACCTGATGGTGGTCACGATAGAGATGGATGGTGTTGGGGGAGTTGCCATAGAGTCGGCGTACTTCCCCAACGTTGGGGGGCAGGATACGAATGTGCCGCCAACGGAAGTGATGCGACTAGTTGACCACTGCAAGGCGCTTAGGATGCCCCTACTGATAGGTTGTGATGTGAATGCACACCATCAGCTATGGGGCAGTACTGACACCAATCGGCGTGGACAGCGCTTGGTGGAATATCTGGTGACTACGGAACTAGACATCCTGAATGTTGCCAACACGCCGACCTTCCGTAATGCTGTAAGGGAGGAGGTGTTGGATGTAACTCTATGCACCAATAACCTTACAGACAGGATTGCCACTTGGAGGGTGTCGGACGAACCATCACTATCAGACCACGAACAGATCAGGTTCGATCTAGTGGCGAGTACTCCCGAGAGACCCCAATGGGAAAGAAATCCCAGAGACACGGACTGGGTCAACTATTCAGCAGATCTCGCCGAAGCCCTTAGGGATTTTCCTAAAGTAATTGACGACGTACCCACTTTAGAGGCGGCCGCCAATATGCTGAAGGACGAGATACTGTATGCCTACCACAATGACTGCCAACTTACGAAACTTAGGCCTAGAGGCCAAGTTAGATGATGGAACAAAGGCATGGCTGCCCTCAGGGAGAGGACTAGAGCCCTCCTTAGGAAAGCCAGGAAACGTAACGACCCTCTCTGCTGGCAGGAATATAACCGGGAGAGAGATCGATACAGAGAAGAAATTAGGAAGGCCCAGCAGATGAAGTGGGCCTCCTTTTGTGAGGAAGTTGAAGGAGGGGCCGAGGCTGCCAGGCTGACCAAAATGCTGTCAAGCAATTCAGAGGCTGTCCTTGGCTCTCTAAAGCTCCCGAATGACAGTTTCTCCACATCAGATGAGGAGACTCTGAAATGCCTGATAAAGTTACACTTTCCCAGTTTTACTGAGAGCAATAAGGAAGAGCCGATACAGAAGGAGGAAAATGAGGCGAGCAGGAGGCGGCTCAGGGCGCCGATATGGCGCCAGAACCGCAAACTTGCAAACCAAATAGTGATCCCGGAGAGATCAAATGGGCTATAAATTCCTTTAAACGATATAAATCACCTGGACCGGACGGGATACACCATGTGCACATGAAGAAGGCGGAGCATGTCCTAGTTGGGCCCCTGATTAAGGTGATCAAAGCGAGCCTTATGCTTGGACACGTGCCCGCCGCTTGGCAAGGGGCCAGGGTGGTGTTCATACCGAAACCAGGAAAAAGCGGATATACCTCTTCGAAAGATTTCCGCCCTATAAGCTTGACTTCTTTCTTGCTTAAAACCTCTGAAAGACTAATCGATAGATATATCAGACATGTGACGTTAAGAGGTAAGATCCTGCATGCGAGTCAACACGCATACAGGGCAGGGATGTCCACGGAGACAGCCTTGCAAAGGGTGATACAGCTAATTCAGCCCCAGTTGGAGAATGGAGGCTTTGCTGTCGGGACCTTCATAGACATAGAAGGGGCGTTCAATCATACCTCAAGAGGCGTCATTAGGGATGCCCTGATGAGGTTTGGAGTGCCTACAATGCTAGTAGACTGGACGAGCCATATTCTCGGAAACAGGCAACTAGACGTGACCAAAGGCAACACTACAGTAAGGGGCGATGTCTCCTCTGGCTGCCCGCAAGGGGGAGTTATGTCGCCCCTGCTATGGTGCCTGGTAGTGGACAATCTGTTAACAAACCTTAGTGAGCAGGGATGTCAGGTAGTGGGTTACGCCGATGGCATATTGATCATAAGGCGCGGATCCTTCCTACAGACCGTCATAGAACTCACACAGGGGGACTTACGGATTGTATAAGCCTGGTGTAGGAGCACGAACCTTGGGTTCAACCCAGACAAAACAGAGGTCGTGGTGTTCACCAGGAAAAATAAATGGGATAGAACCTGTCAACTGACGCTCAATGGGAAGGCACTCAAGCTATCCAAAGAGGTCAAATATCTAGGAGTCACCATGGATAGTAAGCTGACATGGGGAAGACACCTAGAGGTAAAGTGCCGGAAATTCATCGTGGCCCTATGGCAACTGCGAAGGGCCATGGGCAGGAACTGGGGATTAAAACCAGTAGCGATGAAGTGGCTGTATGATGCAATTCTAAAGCCCCGACTTACCTATGCGGCGATGGTCTGGTGGGATAGAACGCATCTGAAAACAGCAGATGATCAGCTGGCAAGGTTGAGAGGCTTGGTACTACGGTGCATCACTGGAGCGGGGAGGTCTGCGCCAACAGCTGTTCTAGGGGCTGCGCTATGTATGGAGCCTCTCCACCTGACCATTGCTGCTGCTGCTGCAAGAGAATGCTCAGGATCAACAAGGACGCTGGGGAGAACCTCCAGGGCAAGATACCAGAGGTCCTGAAGTCCGGAGGCGTCTTCAAGATGCCCCGCGATAAGATGACCAAGGCATTTATGTTCGACAGGAAATACCGGAACATCCTGGCGGAGAGATCTGACTGGGCAATGGGCCGGGAGAAGCTACCAGCCAATGGTGAAATATGGTATACCGATGGATCCAAATGGGTAGAGGGAACAGGCACAGGAGTCTACCGCCGGAGGGGGGGAAGGGGGTGCACCTTTCCACTGGGGCGGTACACGACGGTACTACAAGCTGAACTGGTAGGGGTGCTGAACTGCGCTCTCTGGGCAGAAACGGAGAGCGGTAAAGGGCACCTACATATCGGCACAGATAGTAGGAGCGCCATTGAGGCTCTTAGAGCGTACACAACCACCTCAAGGCTAGTGTACGACTGTTACCGGACCCTGAATCGGCTGGCAGAAAGCCGTCCAATAAGCATTTTCTGGCTGCCGGGCCACGCAGGAATAAAAGGAAATGAAATAGCGGACAGGCTTGCCAGGCAGGCGAGGAAGGAGGTCTTAACGGGTCCAGAACCGGCAACTGGAATATGAGGCATTTCACGTCAGCTCTCCAGGCGCGGCGCGCGAGCGCGAAATCCTGCTGTTTTCAGCTTGTGTTTGAAGGGCTAAGATGTATCTAAAAAAAATAATCCCCAAGTGATTTCAATGTACTTTTTCCTCAGCTTTCCGATGGTGCTATTAGTTTCTCAAAATTTTTCAATTCTATCCTCAAAAAACATAAAACGTATTATATTTCAAAAACTATATTTTTAATATTTTTTTTGACCTGCTAGATCGAAAGAGAAGGAAATTTTACATGGATATAGCCTTTTTCTACATAGGGGTTTTTTGATTTTTTCGAGATATTATTCAAGAAATACTTAGAATGAAAAATTTTGAGAAACTAATAGCACCATCGGAAAGCTGAGGAAAAAATACATCGAAATCACTTGGGGCTTATTCTTTTTAGATACATTTTAGCCCTTCAAACACAAGCTGGAAACAGCATGATTTCGCGCTCGCGCGCCGCGCCTGGAGAGCTGACGTGAACGCCTCATATGCGACACAGTAATCAACGCGAAAATTGACAGATGGGTCGCTGAAAAATATTCGGAGGCGTGGAAAAATGCCCAGGGATGTCGAACAGACAAAACCTTCATCAAGGATTCAGAGATGGAGGGATGGGCAAAGCAAATACTCGCATTGAGTAGGAAAAGTGCAAAGGCCGTGGTAGGGATCATAACCGGGCATTGTACTTTGCGGAAACACAGACACACGATGGGATTTGAGAAAGACCCGACTTGCAGATTCTGTGGAAAGGAGGATGAGACGTCATTGCACGTTATTCTCGAATGCCCTGCATTAGTGGAGAGGAGGCGCCTGTACTTAGGTGACCCCTTTCCACTGGCAAAGAACATCGAGGTGAAGGACGCCAAAAGAATCCTTCAATTTTATGAGAAGGCAATGGGCTGAATTCACCCGGAAACTGAAGGACGCCAAGGGATTACCCATGCGTCTGGAGGCTACTTAACGTGCCCCAACTCCTATCATTATTAATAATAATAATAATAATAATAATATGTCTTGGGTAGCAGTATGAACAAAATACTGACATTTCATATAACTTTAAATCCGATACTATCGCTGTTGTCCCTTCAATGCCAGACTTATGTTTAACAAAGAACCTGTAAACCAGTACTATATATCAAAATTTTCTTACTTGTCCGAGTATCTTATTGAGGTGAATTTAAACTTAACATATTTTAATTGTGAATGATTGATGGCAAAATGTTTAGTTATAATAAGAAAATTTAATTAGAGTATACAAACTTTTCATAATTTGTACGGTGCGTTTTGAATGGTTTCTGGAATATGATTAAGGAAATTGTAAAATTGGACATTAGACGAACTATATTGCCTGATGTTAGACTGGAATAAACTAGCGTATCCAATAGAGTTCATTGGATGTCCAATTTTTTCAATTTCCTAACTCATTGTAAGATTGAATATCAGTTTATTTGGTAAAAGAAATTTAAAGCATTTAAAATTATTACCTCCCTGGTAGAAAATTAACCATCTTTTCTGACCGGTTCACTAACTATTGACCAGACATTTAACCATAAGTTAGTCAATAATTAACCAGAAATCTGGCCAGAATCTGGTGAAAAACGATTGACAGATGCTTTTCATAACCTCTAAATACATTAATTTAAAAAAAGTTTGATCTCCCATATACCGACTTAACCGCTTTTTGTACATGTTTATTAATATATTTTATGTAATGTGTCATTTACATAAATGTAATATAAAATAAAATAGATGAAATAATGATTAAAATAACAACTATTACATTTAATTAAAAAAATTTATTTTACGAATATAAAATATAAAATGTGTGATATACTATCACAAATAGAATCATATGCTTATACGAAATATTTTTTATTTTTATTTTAATGCAAGCAGGCAGGTGTATTCGACAAAAAATTCATAATATCTAAATTTTTTTTTCACTGTTACGAGTCAGATGTAAATATAATATATATTATTTAAAATTTTTTCGCTTGATACTATTATAAAAAACTTTGTATTGATTCTTAAATAGTGTATTTAAGAATCAATACAAATTAATACACTATTTAAGAATCAATACAAATAGTCTTAATCTTAAATAGTGTATCATATATTAACCTGACTCAGTAATGCAAATAAGTTAAAGGAATATAAAAGCTTTGGATTTTACATCAAATGTCCCCTGTATGAACGAAGAAAATATAATTAGAATTATCATTTTATGCTTAGATAAACCATTTTCAATATTTTGACTTTCGTGTATAATCAACCGGGTAAAGGATTTTTATGAGACAAAGATTATATTCTTTGTATTTTGGTCATAGTTATGATTTTAAAAGTTTCAAATATGAAAATTTCCTAAATTTAATTTTGCTTATATCTGTTATGATTTTTACCATTTAAAAATGACTTATGGAAGTAATTTATTAAAGTACAACTCTTCGAAGCAGAACTATTATTAAATACAAGGAACGTAAGCTTTGTCTCAAAAATCCATTATCCGGTTGCTCGGAAAAGATATTTACTTCAATAAATCATTTTTAAATGGTAAAAATCATAACAGATATAAGAAAACTTAAATTTAAGAAATTTAGAAATTTTCATATTTGGAACTTTTCAAATCATAACTGTCACCAAAATACAAAGAATATACTCTTTGACTCATAAAAATCCTTTTCCCGGTTGGCTATATACGAAAGTCAAAATATTGAAAAGGCTTTACCTACGAATGAAATGGATTTCGAAACTTCTAGCTTAGCTTACATTATGAGAGTTACTGTCTTTCGAAGAGTTGTACTTCAATAAGTCATGTTTAAATGGTAAAAATCATAACATACAAGACACCTTGAAATAAGGAAATTTTCATTTTTGCAACTTTTCAAATCATAAATATGACTAAAATAGGAAGGATATAAGTTTAATCTCATGAAAATTCATCACCCAATTAGTATTATATACCAATGACAAAATATTGAAAATATTTTACCGATGCATAAAATGGGTTTAGGAATTTGTAGCTTAGCTTACATTGTCAGAGGTAATGTCTTTATGATATATTATTTACAAATAATTCTAATTATATTTTTGTTTTCACAATGAGAATTTTATGTTACATTGAAAATCATTGTAATTATATTTTTTTCATTATTGCTCCGCTTTGATGTAAAATGGAGTACAATCGAAAAAAATCTATTTACTAAAAAATGACAGATTCATTGTGCCTGCTGTATTCAGATGAGTGTTGCAGTGAGCATCATTATGTATATAGAGCATAACCTAAAATATAATGATTTTTTTTCACCAGAAATTCGTCAGATTCTGACCAGAAACTGTCGCCAGCACGCGGGGTTTCTGGCCAGAATTTTCACCATTAGTTGACCAATTACCAGAAAATTAACATATTGTGGTCAACTTATGGTTAATTTTCTACCAGGGCTATTGACACATATTTATAAAATAACTTCACATATATTAGAGAGTATTAACATGTGCAGGTCTTTATGTGTATGTGCGTGGTGGAGACCTGGGATACGCAAACCCTATTCCACAGTTGTCTCCGACGCCTATCAAGGTAGTTACTATTGAGTACTCGAGGGCGCGATCGATGCTGGCCTCGCGTGTTTTTGATATCACGGGTCGGCGTCGAGTAGCGCGAGCCCGAGACTCGTTAAACATCGTCTCGTCTTTCTCTTTTCTGCCGTTTTTTGTCGTCGAAAAAATTGTAAGTACTGTACCTACATGTAAATACAATACCAGTATAAATAATGTTTATGACACACCGTGCGTAAAGTGCCACTTTCACGCACACTTGCTAAAATAAGCATGCTCAAAAATGTCACTTAACGCACGAAGTTTCATAAAATAATGTTTGATACTTGTGATAGAAATGATTCTGGCTCGAGTGTGATTGTCACCCTCGCTTCGCTCTGGCGACAAACTCACACTCGAGCTAGAATTATATTTATCACAAGTGTATCGAAAAGTACTATTTCTCTACAAATATTTCATTAAACTATTATTTTTATAAACACTGTTAAATTGCTAAATTATTTATTCTAATATTTCAGCTAAGCACATTTTAGATTCTGGAAGAAATCATGTGACTGATCATGGTTTAAATACATATGATAATCATAGATAAAAGTTTAAAAATTTAATTAATTGCTTTGAATGCGAGAAAAACTCGATTTTTCATAGCAAAATGTAAAAACCATGTTATTTAAGAGATAATATCATCATAATTTTTAGGTGCTAATCACCTGATAATCAGGTGACGTTCTGGCATGATGTCCAGCTGAAATCAGCTAAATTTTTTCAGTATAAACTATAACTTTTGAAAGTAATTCGTTCTTATTAAAAGTAACTTTTATACATATTTTTGGTGTATATTTTCTTTATAAAAATTTTTCGATTTATCGCGTCATGATTTGATCGATAACATGACGCGATTATAGACGCGAGTAATCGCGCGATTGATCACGCGATTTTTTTCAGTAGGGATGAAACAATTCTCTGTCATTTATTTACATAAAGCATTCGGAAATTGAACTTGAATAGCCTCTTCTAAACATCTGTCCCATTGATTTTCAGTAGTAATTAATTGCCTAGCATAAGTAGCTTCAAATAAAGTCGGATAAGTGATATCTTCTAAAGTCCTTAAATCAGCAAATGAACGAGCTCCTTTTACATGTAATAATAGTAATCGTAAGTGAAATTATCCTCGATCTTTTGGATTTACAAGATACATCCGACTAAATACTGGTTTCCTATTTTTTTTTCTCACGGTCCATGATTTGGTTTTTTCATTAAAAACATAAAAATTAGGAATCTCAGCGTATAAATACTGTCTAGCTTCCATATCAGTCTGATTCAGTTGAGACCATGCGATTCACATAGTATTTAAATGTTTATTAAGTAATTCTTCTTCAGAACATTCTTTAAAATATACGTATTGTTCATTTTCTAGATGTACTGCTAATCTACAATTAACATGTGATATGACATTCAGATTACTCGCACGACTTATCGCGTCATGATTTGATCGATAACATGACGCGATTATAGACGCGAGTAATCGCGCGATTAATCACGCGATTTTTTTCAGTAGGGATAAATATAAAATTTATTTCTATAATCCTTTAATACCTACCTGCAAAAATTGGAGAACACATAGCATTAAAAAATATTAGTGAAATTATTAGTGATAACGGTTTTACATTATCTGATTTCGGGTTACCAACATGTATTGTGTGTGTGTGTGCAGGCGTACGTGTGTGCGTGCGTGTGTGTGTGCATGTGTATGTGCGTGCATGTGTGTGTGCGTGTGTTTGTGCCTGTGTGCGTGCGTGTGTGCGTGTGTGCGCGTGTATTGTGTGTGCGTGCGTGTGTGTGTGCGTCTGTGTGTGTATGTGCGTGTGTTTGTGGCTGCGTGCGTGCGTGTGCGTGTATGTGTGTGCGCGTGCGTGTGTACGTGTTTGTGTATGCGCACACGCGCAAGCACACGACACGCATTCGTGCACGCGAACGCGCACACGCATACACGCATACAGGCACATACGCACACACACATACACGGCATTTATACAAAAAAAATGAGTGCTTTATTTACATTCCGGAAGTCTCGGGTTTCAATAACATTTAAAATTTGAAATCTCAACGTTGGAAGTCCCAGATTTCTAACGTTGCGTTGAAGAATGTCTAACTTTGTATTCTACGAGTTCAATGTTTAGCCTACATTGAGTATTGCCAGTTGGACATCAGTCATTTCGATTTTGGAATTCTCTCAGTACAATATATTTTTGAACTTATATATTACCAGTTTTGATATCAACGAATTCCAAAATGGTATTGGATTAATACAATACGTTGACATTCATTATATCCAAATATTTTGGACAGCTAGTATTCCAAAATTTCTTTCTGTGTAGTGGAAAAAGTTACTTACTAAATTCAATAATTACCTATTTAAACCAAGAAAATATTTACGTAATGCCTGTAGCTTGGTCTGGAATTGCGGCAAATTTATTAATAAATGGTCGAACATGTAACGTTTAAATTATCACTAAATATCAATGATAAATCAACTTTTAATATTTCTCCAAATTCCGAATAAGGAATAAAGTTACCAAATGTTAAAGTTATAATTTGGGATGAAATAACTATAACACCTGTAACGTCTGTGTTACAATGTCGCGAAAACGGTAAGATAAGCGCGATAATTTGTTCCGGTTTCGGTTTACGTCTACACGTAATAACCACGGGAATTGGAACTCGTGAAAGTAGACAATCGGACTTTAAATAATTTAATAAAGGAACGTAGGTAACGGAGATAAGCGCTAAGCGATGGCAACTATTAGTAGAGAGAAAGCAAAGACTAGCTATTTTGAACGTTTCTTACTTTAAGACGAGTGTTGATTGGCTGGTGCTCTCTACTGGTCAAGGTGGCAGCTCCGATGTTCGCAGTGGCGGGAGTTTCAAATGGCAGGAGAAGGTTCCGAAATAAATACGCTCCAAATGTGAATAATAAGTATTTATTTAAATATATAAGTGTTACTACACTGATTAAATACTGATTGTAGTCGAGATATAATATCAACAATTATTCGCGAGACTACAATCAGAGAAGCGTTGCAATAAGGTTCTAAGTCGATTCTGCTCGAAAATATTCTAAGTCAGAATGTATAATTCACCAAAGATTCTAAGTCCAATATAATCAATCGACGGACACGGGTTTCGCCCTACTAATACAAGAGATCGGAAAGCTTCTGCCTCGAGAAGAGGCGCGAGGCGCCTTTTATACCCGCTCCGCGAGCGTGTTTTACAACAAATCAATAATTCGCTCATTCGTGCTTATGGCTTTTCCAGGAATTAGGATTTTAGGGAAAGGCAAATAGGGGGAGAGCGTGGGTGCGTAATTAGGTGAGGGAAGAATGTGGCGTAATGACTTTTTGTTCGGGCTAGTGTTACCACTCGAGTCTTTCAGATCTTGGTCGGTTACCCACGGTAGATGCTATACCTTAGAGTAAGGAAAAAATATATGGATGGACAAGTTGTCGAGTTTGTGTTGCAGATGGAGACGTTCAGTCGTGCTCGACGTGACACGCCCCCCCTAAAGATATGCGCTGCCGGGCAGCGTTGCGTACCCCGCCTATTCCTTTCAAATCTGGGGTGGTGGGAGCTAGAACCGTGCAAACATCCTGCGCGAGTACATACAACTTTGTCATACATTTTTTTTTTTTTTTTTTTTTTTTTTTTTAATACATATATAGTCCCTAAAAACACATTTATAGCGCCTTTTATGGATCACCACCATTGTTCATTGACCACGTCGGACTCCAGCATGGGTCTAGTGGGCAACCCCCCACAATCCTGACAGCGGTCTTCTTCGAGCGCCCAAATGTGCTCCAGTCGGTCGCACGTTAAACATTCGTCCAAACAATCCGGTTTGCCGCTAAAGACCTGACACTCAGCGCAGTTGCGCCAGGCAGGAATGCTCTGTCCGCATTCAGTGCAAATGCCATAGGTCTGATCGTCGCCAAAACCTTCGCCTCCGTATGGTAAATGTAGGCGGTCTGCATACGTGGTGCCCTGGGTGTCTGCCTCAAATAAGGTGTAATCGTTGTTTTCTAGCCTCGGGTCACAATGCCTGGGTGACCACTCTGGGTGTTGGTTATAGTTATTGTAATAGCGAGTAACCGACCTTGACCAGTGGACCCCGCTCCACTCGTTATTTTGCTGCAAAAAAAGCCAGATATCGGTACTACTAAAACTGCGGAAGATTCGATCCGCTGTGGCCTCATAGTCCTTTTCAAGCCTTTCGGAAAAAGGCCCGGGACGCTCCTGATGCCTGCCGCCCCAAGTATGATCCCTCTAAGCTTTACATCTGCGGTATATTTGATAATGTACTTCAGAGCTGTAGCTGCGTGGGCCCCAGGTGCGCCGAGTGACCCGAGTGACATACACCCTCTTGGCCTCGTACTTCAAAGTCGGGACATAAGCATACCAGGTGAGTTCCGCGGCGTTGTCCATGCCTCGTGGTCCGATGCAATTGGTACCAGTTTGGACCCTAGGTGTGATTGATTGGTTTCCAGGCAAATCTACACATAAAAGATATATACTGAGTTTTTTTTTGTGTGTGGTCCAAATGCCATTGTTCGGTTACCAAGCTCGCGTCTTTCTGGCTGAAGGTAAGGTGCGCATCGAGTTTGTGCTCAGCGCTTGGTTACCTCGCGATCTGCCACGGTCGCATGGTAGCTTACCCCCCGTCGGCATAAGCGACCGTATTTTCGGTGCTCACTTGTGCTGCGGGTGGACACGGTCAGCCGAGCATGGCATGACACGCCCCCTTCCCCCTTACAGACCTCTGCTGCGGGGCGGCGCTTGCCAGAGTCTCCCGCCCAAGTGTCACCTCAAGGCGGGAGCTGAGTCTTGAGAGACTCGGCCCCACAGCATTGCTGTTTGTTGTGTTTTTGCCTCTTCTTTTTTTTTTTTTTTTTTTTTTTTTTTTTTTTTTTTTTTTTTATTTTACAAAGTAGCGATTACAAATGGCTGAAAAGGGAGCAGGAAAAAAAATTCATAGCATCAATTCGTCTGGTGGTTCCGGGTTGCCACCCCCCCAGAATCCGGCTTCGGCTCTATTCTCGTTCTCCCATTGTTGGAATTGCCGCCACTGCTGTTGTCTCCATAGCAGATCGTGCTCCTCTTCATCGTTCCAGTTTTCTTCGGGCGGAGGCTGCCAAGCATTCAAGATGGGTGCGCCTCCGCATGCTGGAGATCTTGTCTCCTGGAGAGCTTGCATGTGGTCCTCCTCGGTGCAGTCGAAACACGTTGCCAATGTGCCGGGGCCCACGCTGCTTGCTACGCAGCGCGTGCAGTTCCTCCAAGCCGGCAGGTCAACTGCACAGCCGTCGCATTGACCATAGCACAGTTGGTCCCCGAAGCCCTCTTGTCCATAGGGCGCAGTTAGCCTAAGGCCCAGGCTCACTTCTTCGAACACTCGCTCCGCCTCGATCCTGCTGCGCTGACGATGCCATCGTGCGGCGGCTAATGGTCCGCCGCGACTGACCATCCTCCATTTATCATTGGCACTCATGAGTCTGAAGACCCTAAGTGCCGTCCTCCTTTCATGGCTGGTACTGGCTGTTATTTTTTTTATTGCTGCTTCCAATGTCTCGTCCTCGTCAGGCTGGAGCGACAATCGGCAAAGTGTCCAGAGGTTTCTGTACACTATTTGCGACACTCGGTCGCTAGCCTCGGCTAACCCGTTCTCGTACTTGATGAAGGTCCCCATGGCCAGCCGCATCAGCGATTTTGCGTAGAATCTGCGCTCCATATCTGTGGTTACGTGGAATTGCTGCTAGGACTGCTAGTGCTGGACTGTTGTTGCTTCATGCTTGTGGCCAGCCGCCCTACCTTCCTACGCGCACGGGGGTGGGACTGAAAAGAAAGGGAAAGGGAAATTTGAGTGAGGGAAAATGCCTTCTGAAGCTACACGTTTTCTTGTATGTCTATATCGCTCTGGCAGCGCCCTACACTGTCGTAGATGACGTGCTTGGTTTGCTGCCCTTTACCGGCAATGGAGGTGTTCGTGCCTCTTCATAATGAGACACTCCTGTAAACTCGCATCTAAAACGCGGGTCTAAGACCCGCATTGGCACGTATGCATTTTCGGTAGGCGCGTTCGCTCCTGATTTGGTTTTAAGAAAACGATAAGCCAAATGCGTAAACAAACCCAAAAATACAATCATTGCGAATGCCAAAACAGCATAGAATATTATAAACAACCAATCTTTACTAGTAATTTTAGTGGGGTCTATGTCATTTTGTCTTGCATGTGGCTCCTCGTTTTTCTGTGAGTATGAAAATTCTTTATGTAAATCTAACTTAAGCTTAGGTACTATAATATCTCCCTCCACGTACTTTCCATCGAAACCGTATACTGTTTGTTCACCGATACGCATTTTACAATTCTTAGGGAGTTCAATAATTTGGCTGCCTGATATTGGTATCTTATAACCTTTACCTGAACAAGATACCTCTAGCCTAGCTTTACTTAATGTAGACGCTAACCACAATCTTTTATTGGTCATTCGTTGGAAATAATACTCTTTCCCATGCGAAAATTCAATATTGCAAGATGGCATGCAAGAGGCTTTCATAATAAAACTCATTTTCGCATAAGAAAAAGGTATTTCTTTCTTCACACTTTTGTAAATCCGATCTATTCAAAAATAGATAACGATCAGTATCCGAGCTAACAACTATAAATTCTGCTCTAGGTTTTATGAACGCTGCTATAGTTTTATCATTTAGACTGGTTTGGAAAGCCGGAAAAGATTGCATTTCGTACATTGTAAATATATCCTGATCCGTAAAAGGAATTATTATTTCTATAAAAAATTGATTTTTGACAAGAACTATATGCGCTTTAACCATATTATCTAGCAAAATTGAATCGAAATTCGATATATAAAAAGGCAATGCCAACCTTCTTTCGTCTCTAATGGTAAGTAAATGTTTATTTAAAACGGTAGATGTAAATAACATCTTTTGGTATCTTAATAAATTGCTCAAATCGTTCGCGAGTCGCTTGGCTCTAGATACAACTTTCATAAGACCAAATAAATGTTCTAACATTAATTTCATACTAGTATGAGCCCGAAACTTTCCCCATACTGTTTCGTTACTCCCCTTACTAATCTCATTTAATTGCCCCAGAATTGCCCTGCTTTCAACTGCGTAATCGTTTTCGATTACACAAGTACTCTCTACCTCTCCCGCCATAATTTCGAGTTTATTTTCACGTAGGCTTTTCATTAAACTATCAATCGCGACATGGTTTTGTAATAAATAGCTAGTAGGAGGTACATGATAATCCTCTCCTCTCGGAACCACGACGAGTTCATAAAACAGCTCGTTTTTTCTAAGGTTCTCAATGGCCGCATCTAGACTACTTAATTCTAGGTGTACAGTATTGATGTACTGCACAACAGTGTCATTTGGCCTGCTTAAAATCGCGTAAGCTGCTATTAATGTTCTTAATTCTACTCGACTCGCGCTCGCGGTTGATTTGATGACGTCGGTGTTAATCGATGTCATGACGCTCCATTTTTCTTTAATAAATACCACCTCTTTTGATTTGGCGAAGACCAAGCCAGGGTTGTCTTCTACAGCGTGGTAATATGGTAAAAGGTCGACCGCTGCGACGCTGACAAAAATTATTGCCGCTGCGCAAAATTTGAAAGCTATCTCGCCCTTCATCTTTGGTCCGCGTAAACTTAAAATAGGGTAGCTGAAAACAAATACTTATAAGCAACGTATTTTGGATGGTAATATAACAATAAACAACTATAATTTTTATACACACGATTTTATTATTGCCTTATAGTGCAATTTTAATTAAGTACAAAAACAAAATTTTTTTTTTTGATAAATTCTAAGCCTAATACATGCGTAAAAAAGAATGAATTTAATTAATACTCCTGCCCATGGCGCTTATCAATTGTTTCCTGCTTAAATTGGCGATCGTTCCCAATAGTTTGTTTTGTTACATTTTGTAAGTTTAAGTACGTAACCCGGTTACCGACTAAATTACTCGGCTCATTGACCAGGCTTGATCCCTGCAGTGTTACGCCTCTATTAGTTGGTCTCTGCTGCAGAGGTTGCATTGTTGCAGGAGCTATTGTTGCCGCGGGTACGAACGCGCTGCTGTCTAAAGTCCCACACGGATTTTCATTAGCGCCGTTTACGGGCAGGCTGATGTTCCCCCTTACTTCCATTTGACCCAGCGCCTGCTGCGCAACACCGGTCAAAGTGTTGTTCCCTATATTTGCTTTTGAGCTCTCGACTAATGCCCCGCTAACTGCTGTCTTCGCCGCCACCTGAGCTTGCACGCAGCTATTAAACGCCTCGTTCTGGTACCCTTCCTTGTTTTGAGCGCCCGCGTGATCTTCACGCCACATGGTTAACACGTTGCTGGCCGCCTCGACCAAGCAATGGTTATACCAGTCAACTGCTTTCGTACTTATATGAACACTAGCGTTAATCGCGTCAATCTTGTAGGAAATAGGAGATTTCTCTAACTGTATTTCAACGAAAGAACTTCGTGTTGTTACCTGCCTAATATTCCGCCGAACATAACTAATTATCGAATTACATAAAACACAAGTTATAGGCGGGGACATGTACAAATTTTGTCGACAAGTTCGCGTTATCTCTAAAGCGTACAAATTACGCATCGCTTGGTGTATCATAGGCTCGAAACAATTCACGCACACATATTCTGCACGGTATCTATGCGCTACTCGCTCGAAATCCCTAATGACAGATATGCCTGCTGCGTTCTTTTTTTTTATTTTTTTTTTTTTTTTTTTTTTTAATACAGTACTTCGGCAGTCGGGTATCTCAGTAACTCTTCTCCAGTGAACATATAAACTCTTATACACTTCTCGCACGCTGCTTCTCTATGTAAAAATAACAACTGCCGATGACAAATTTTGCAATTAGTTGGTACTTGAATGCCCGGTTGTACTATAATGTGATAATCAATGCAAGGCATAAGCAAACGGAAAGGATCCTTAACGCACGATTGGTAACAGTGTTTACAAAAGAAGTTAATCGACTCGTCGTCGACGTACACTACTTTGTCCCCTTCTCGTACGCTCCAGCAGGGATGGTCACGCAGCCGTTCTAACGCTAGCGCGAAGTCAGACCCTTTGTTTTCTTTACCCGGCTAGAAAAGAAAAAAATTCAGCATTATTAAGTCTTGCTTAGTGATACAGTTCTTGTTATTTTTAAACAAGTTCACTAAACTCTTTTCTTTAAATTGTTGAAGTTAATTTTAATCTTTATGAAAACAGAGCGAAACCGTCCGCATAGTCGCTAAATCCTCGAGGTGAAATGCGATTTGCTGGGCGTGACGTCGCACTTGCGCGAAGGTTTCATAAAACTCGGGTTCGCACATGTATCTTTTTACTGGGAGTTGCAGACCCGATACGAAGCAAAAAATAGTTAGTCTCTCCCTAGCATGTTCGCTCTCAGTCACTTCAATAATTTCTTCCCTAGCCAAACTTCCCCCTTTCTGATATAATTCATAAGTTCTTTGCTTTCTATTGTCATACTCCGCATGACTTTCGTTACGACCTTGCGCGGCCCACACCAGACGACGCCTTAAAATAATTAAATCGTCGAGTAAGGCTTTTTTTTTATCTGGCCGCATTTTAACTTAGCTCAATTCTTTCGCGATAAAAACTAAAGATATTTTTATTACAAAATCTACTCGAAATTACTGACAAACCTATATTATTTAAAGAGATTCGAAACCCTTTTTTGGCTTACACCTGATTGCGAGGCGGTAAAGCGGGTACGTTTTCATCGTTTAATACCGGGTACAATTTATTTTCAACAAGTATATTTTTAATGCTATTACTGTCTGACCATTGGGATTCCAATTGGTACTTTTAGTGGTGCAGGTGAACGGAGCTTCAGCGGGCGACGGCGCGGATGGACCGCGTACCAATTGAGCTTCTTTCGGCTTTTCCTCGTCGCACTCCTTTCCCAAGTGCAATAATAGCTGTGTTAAAGAATTCCAAAGGGCTTCTAAAATATGCACAGACCATCCATAAAGACTATGTAAAGCGTAACCGTGTATAATAGTATCAAGTACGAATTTAATTAAACGGAAAATCATTAATATTGTTATGAACGCTGCGCTAGCGGACCCAAAGGTAATAAATCGCGCCCATATATTGTCCCAAGCGGAATCTGCGATGCGGGAAAGAGCATCTTCGTCGAGTAAACCCGCAACAGACACACCTCCCGACACCTTCCCCCCGCCCGACGCTCCGTAAGCTAAAGCGTGAAGGACCGCCCCCTGCTCATTTGGAAACATAATATAATTTTTGAGCGGCTCTAGATCACCATAATAATAAATTCCACTGCTTGCTAAATCGGTAGGGTTGTAATATGCCCACGTTTGCTCAGTCTGTGGTTTCAACACCGTGGGTGCGTCTTGGACTGTAAGTTGCGGCAACATTTTATACCAACGTTCTCCGAGCAAATACATAACCGGAATCATTGCATCGCACATAGCCTTAGTTCCAATTTCGCGCAAAATGTGTGTACGCGGCGATAAGAATCGCGGTTTGTCCTGCCAGAGTACCGGTAGCTCCTGATAACATTCGTCCGTCTGTCTCACTTTCACTTCTACCTGCACACACTTTAAAATATGCACCACCTCCCCCGCTAAGAGACTGACATACCCCGGCCCACCCATTATTTGGTAAGCTAACAAATCCGGGGAGATCGTAGCCATATTTAATGCGTTTAGTATTACTTTTCTTTCTAACTCACACTGCTTTGCAATTACATCAGTGTATAATCTAGTCATTTGCCCCTTAATATGAGCGTCTACATATACAAATTTTGAGTTGACGTAAGCAAAAATGTCGGTGTTACTAATAGAAACACTCTTTTGCACCAGCAATTTTTCGTTCGCTGGGTCGACCAAAATAAACAATCGCAGGTGTTCCAGCGAATTAACTGATAAGAGCACACGTTTACAAGGCCGACATCCTTAAAAGCGAAGGACAATCCTTCGGCTTCTAGGACGTAGAGCGGTCGCCGCTCGCTATCGCGCTCCACAATCTTCATCACCGGCCCGGTGTACAACGCGGTATACCTGCGATCTTGGCACGTCCCGGTGGGAATGGCTTCCCAAAACGCGTACCCGTAAATCATATCCACGCAATTATCATCCGTGAACTGGCATACCGTCCCGGTCTCTAGTTTAATTTTATTATTATTTAAGTTGACCGAATTAAAACGCTCTTCCAAACGGATCGTTACGTAACCGTGCACCACGACATCCGCAAATTCACCATATGGATCCGCGTAATGTGCCGCATTAGCGCACGAGACGTCCGCTTTTAATGTTCCAGCGAACGTGAGTGGGTGCGTTACAGTGTCGTTAATTCTCAGATTTTTTACAATATTATCGGCTATTGAGACTGATTTATGCAAATGCATTCTCATACATTCATCGCGCGTAACTTCGTGCAAATATTTTGCTTCTCCATTTTTCACAAAAGACATATACGAAAACATCCCGCAGTGACCGACTGTCCTTTCTATTTCAATTTTACAATATCTGACTAGCGTATCCGCGTACTCATTCAATTGCAGAAGGCTTATTTCTATTTTAGTGATATTAAGTATCGGTTCCGGAATGTCGCAGTCCACTACGTTGACCAACGAGATAGAAGTAAAATTGGTGAATTTTTGACCGCAGTCGAACCCTATCAATCCAAAAACGTAATTAATTGTTAGTGCTGTAGTCAGGATAAACATCAAAATCCTCATCTGTAAACAATAAGTAATTAATTATTCTTCAAGAAAGATTACTGTACACATTTTTGCACTAATCCAAACTTTCGGGCTGCGATTGCGTTTTTACATGCGACAAGCGTAAGCGGTTACTATGCATGACCTTGGTTTTATTTTCATTGATCTGTAATTTTACATTTCCATTATCCCAGACCTCACTTACTAAATAAGGCCCGGAATATTGGTTTTCAAATTTATGCGGCTTCGGCCCGCTTTGCAGCCACACATAATCGCCTATCTTGATCTCCTTAGGATTTGCCTTTTTGTCGTAATAATTTTTTGACCGTTGCTTGGCAGCGAGCAATTTTTCTTGGGCGCTTTCTTGTAAGAAATGCAGCCTTTCCACCAAGGCCGTCATATAAATGGAGTAAGTAGGTAATAAATCTTCCGGCTCTAAAGGGTCGCTCGAAGGAACGCGCGCCAGCCTGCCAAAAACCAGCTCGTGCGGCGTATGCTGTGTGCCCTCGTGCTTACCCGTGTTGAAGTTAAACATTGCTAGTTCGACCCACTCATCCCAGTCTAGATTTTTAGTCGCGAACATTTTTAAAAATTCGCTAAGCGGCGAGTGCGATCGTTCCAGCGAGCCATTAGATTGCGGGTGGAAAGCAGTACATTTTACTTGCTTAATTCTAAAGCGTTTAGCTACCCGCTTAATTAATCTACTAAGAAAATTAGTGCCTTGATCAGTGAGCATAGGTTGTGGTGCGCCGAAAGTGCAAATAAAACGTTTAATGAAAGCATCAGCTACAGATATGGCCGTTTGATCTTTTAACGGAACGCCTACAGAGAATTTTGTGAATTGATCTTGCATCGTTAAAATATACTCTGAGTCGTTCCTTATTTTGGGTAGCGGGCCCACAATATCCAAACTTACAGTGAAAAATGGAATGCATGGATGGTCAGTAATAATCATTTTTTGCTTGGTTTTAACCCGTACTAATATCTTTAATTGGCATGGAACGCATTTTTGAATAAAAGTCTGTATGTCTTCTTTAAGATGCTCCCATTGAAATTTATGTTTTACGCGGTTTAACGTTTTGTTAACGCCTTTATGGCCACCAGCTGCCGAGCAGTGAGCTTCGCGAATAATATCCGTTCTCTTGCTCGGTTCTGGATGTTGTATGAGTCCCTTGCAAATTATTATTTTTAAATCTTCTTTAATTAATCCGTGCCTAATGCCCGCTAACAATTCTTTAAATTCTACATTCTCGATATGCTCGCTCTTTGCCCAACTAACTGAAGTTATCTGCTTCTCAATCAGTATTTCATTTAATTTCTTAATTAATTGTTTCCAAATTTCTAAGGTTGTAGCTAAACTATTCTTATTGTCTCCTCTAATAGGCATGACGAAATGCATTTTCTTGTTCACCTTGATAATTTTGGGTTCGCCGACCGATAAATTCTCCAGCCGGGGTAGTTTGCCTAAATCTTTTAATTGCCTAGCCCCTTCATCGAGCGGGGTCCCTTTTGCGCATACCACGTAAAGGTAATTGTCCTTCCTCATGAACAGCTTATTCCTACAATATACAACATTTTCGCGGTATGTGTCGCTTTCTAGGCTAACTCCTCCTGGGTCGAGGACGCTTTTTTCTTTTAGAGTTATATCCGCGAAGGGTGCATAAAATTCTGGAGAATTTTCCACAATATTTTTTTCTGTAGCCCTGACACACTGTTCGGAGCTGGCTATACTCACAGCTGGAGATGTAGGTCTGCCCGAGGTTTCATTTTTTTTATAGTCGCCCGAGTCTAGGTGTTCCGTGAATGCTACGTTTTCTTTATGCATGACAAAATGCTCGCATTTCTCACCTGCGGTGGCTATTTTCCGTTTTCGAGGTAACAGTGCTTTTATGGCCTGCTTATACATTTCGTTGGGCTGGCGGCCAGCGCGGGTGCGCGTGGCCATTGCGTGCGGGGCGGGCGGCTCGCCTCTCTGAATAACGGGAGAAACTAAAGCTTGGTCGACAGACTGGCTATCATTGTCAGTATGTCGCCCCTCTCCCCCTACACTAACTTGCGTCGCGATGTAAACAGTTTCCACGACCGGATTACGCGACAACGCGTCGGCGTTTAAATTCAGCTCGCCTTTTTCTAACAATTTTAACCGCCAACGCGTGACTCTAGATCCGGGGTCGTTATGCGAGTTTAACCATACCAAAGGTCTATGATCCGTAATGAGTGTAAACTTATTTCCGTATAAATATGGTCTAAATTGCGTAACCGCGTAGACGATCGCCAGCGCCTCTTTAGAGAAAGTGCAATAATTCTTTTCAGCTTGATTGAGTGCGCACGAGATAAATGCTATTGGCCTATCCTTTCCTATTTCACCCTGCGATAAAACGGCTCCTATGGAATATCCGCTCGCGTCAGTGGTGACTAGAAATTTTTCTTCAAAGTGCGGGTGCGCCAAAACTGGTGGTGAGCACAAACTATCGCGTAATTTAACAAATGCTTGTTGCGCGTTTTCATCCCAAATGAACTGTTGTTCTTTTCTCAATAGGTTGGTTAAAGGTTTCGCTATTTGCGCAAAATTTTGAATAAACCTTCTATAATAACCCGTTAAACCTAAAAATTGTTTAATATTTTTTTGATTTTTCGGTACGGGAAATTCCTTAACTGCTTTTAGTTTCTCTGGGTCCGGCCGCAGCCCATTGCTGCTAATGATATGCCCTAAATAATTAATTTCTGGTTTTAAAAATTCACATTTTTCGGGTTGTAATACTAAGTTTGCATGTCGCAATTTTTTGAAAAGTTTTCGTATTGTTTCTATATGTTCTTCAAATGTGGTTGAATACACACAAATGTCGTCAAAAAAATGTACTACGTTTTTCATTCCCGCGATTACTTTAAGTACCAGAGACAAAAATACCGGCGCGCTAATTTTCAGACCAAAAGGTGACCTAATAAAGTGAAATAAACCGAGATCGCAACAAAATGCTGTTTTATCTCTATCTTCCAGCTTGATTTTAATTTGGTGGTATCCCGCATATAAATCAAATACCGAAAAATACTTCCCGTCGCCCAGCTTATCGAGAATGTCTGCTATATTTGGTACCGGGTGATTATAGTCTGGTATAATCGCATTTAATTTTCTAAAATCAACGACGACCCTGTATTTTCTTTTCCCGTCGGGTCCTGGCTTTTTGTCAACGCAGAACACTGGCGCCAAGTAAGCACTTGTAGACGGCTCGACGATTCCTTTTTCTAACATCTCGCTAACCTGCCTATTTATTTCTTCTTTCAGAACGGGCGGGTGTCTGAATTGCTTAATTCTAATAGGGATGTTAGTTGTGGTTGGTATTTCATGTTCAATTACATTGGTCGCGGGCATAATATCTCCCGTCAAATAAAATCTGTCGGCAAATTCGACCAACAGTGATAAAATATCTATTCTGCGCCCCCCCGCCAAATGTTCGAGTCTGAGCAGCTCCGTTAGCTTAGTCACACGATCGCTTTCGGCCATTGTTTCCCCGCCCCTTACACACATTACGTTAAGGGCGCGCGGCGCTGCTCTTTTATTAGTTGATTCTTCTCCCTCTATTATTTCCGTAACACGGTGTGGGTGCGAGCTATGTTTCCAAATCGACCGCCCTAAACCATTTATTGATCTTTTAATGCGATAGAGCGATTGGCGGAAGGTACATAAAATGTCCGCGCAACCCTCGCTGCTCATCACCCTATCCCCCCTCAATTTGTTCAAGAAGGGTATCGCGTAGAAGCACATGACGGCCAGAGTATTGCCGTATAAATGTATAGGCAGGATTCCAGGGGACATTTGTAAATAAGTTAATGTTTCAATTTTCATTAGCAGTCCCTCCAGGAGTTGAATAAACCGAACCCTGTCATCAAATTCGAAGTGTGGGAAATGACTCGTTATTCTACTACTTTTATTCTTGGCAAATTTCCATTTATTATTCCATAATTTCCCCTGTTCACAAACTAGATTTCCAAGCCTACTAAAGCAATTATTTCTTATTTTCGAGTTTTCGTGCCTCTCATTTCTATGACGCATTATTACAAAAGCTTTAACCTTATTTGATACAAATGCTACTTGTACATGCTTTGTTTTTACTGATCTTAGTATTTTTCCGTTACGTTTATTGTTCAGAACAACATTTCTATTTTTAACTATACGTGGTTTACAAATACTAACAATGCCATTTGACCCTTTACAATTTACTCGTCGTTGTATATTTTTCCAGTTACTCCAATCAATTACAAGACATGTTCACCAAAATTAGTTTTCAAATTTTTATTGAACAATTTTGACTTCTCGCTACTTGCGCCATAACTAGGCGATTTTTCACCGAGCAAAATCTTTTTCCAAAACTTATTACTCATTTTTCGCTTTAAATTTCTAAATTTGACAATTTTATTTGGAAATTTACTGTTTTTACGACATTTAATTTTCAAATTTCTATTTATATTAATGATTTTTGTACGAATTTTATTTCTACCAAACGCGTTTTCGAAATTACAATTCTTCCTTTTACAATTTTTCAAGCTACAGTTTTTCAATTTCTTTTCAAACTATTTTTTGGATCCAAACAAGTTTTTTAATTTTTTATTTTCATTATTCGAATCTTTTGATATCTCTACTTTCTCTGTTTTCCTAATTTCTTTTTCTAATATTTTCCTTTTTTTTGTTCTATTATTCCCTTTCAACTTCTTATTCATGTTTTTATTTATAGTTTTTTTATTTTCTATTTCTTCGAGTATGACGGGTGGTTGACATGGGGCGTTTACTATATATGGAAAGCAACGTTCATTAGCAAAAGTGCGTTTATGCAGTGTAACTACTTTATACGGAATGTAAGGACTGTTAGGCTGGCTAATTGCCGCGCTGGTTTTTTCCATTTGATTCAGTGTTGGGGAAATTCTCGCTTGTCCGGAATTGCGATCGTTCCCGTTCACTGCATCTAGGAACCCCTCACGCCGCTCGGCCCGCGTTAACTTCACGCTTTCCTGGTTTTCCGTTTTATTAGTATGTACACTATTCATACACCGGAGGGTGATTACATGTGACGCTATGTCTAACGTGTTCTCTTCGTAATTAATTTTTGCCTCATATCGTCTCAAAATCTCACTACCGATTAACCCGTCTTCCTCGATTGGAAAATTATCGGGTATGAGATGAAAATACAAATTCAAATCACGAAATAATAAGGGTACTTTACCGCACGAGTTAATCGATTCTTTAGTAATGCCTTTAAGCTCTAGTATTTCATTCTCAGCTACAATTGCTTTAGAGGGTTTTTTACTAATTTTTAATAATGATGGTCCGGCGCCCGTGTCCAACATTAATTTTAAAGATGTTTTATAATTTTCAAAGTGCAATTCTACAACAGGGGACCTACTGTTTATGCTTAGAAGTACTGATTTCTTTATAAATTTTAATTTGTGCTCGAATTCTTTTGCTCCTGGCGCGCATCTTTTGATTGCCCCCAGGTCGCGCCCTGTGCCGTGGGGCCGTTCGAGTTTCCCGTTTGTCGTTGCGATTTTTCCAGATTTTTTTTTCTAATTCCGGGCACAGATTTTTCCAATGCCCCTCTTTTTTACAATAATTACATTGTTTAATATTGTAATTTTGCTTAGCTATGGCAGGGCTAGCCGATCGCGGTCTCTATTGATCGCGTGATGCTTGGGGCGTGGTTACTCGCGCGGCGGCCAATGGTCCTGCGCGTGGCATAGATGGTCGCGTTTGAGTCATCGTCAGCCCCGCCCAAGGTACCGGCTGCGTCTGTGCGTTCTGTGGTAAGAATGCTTTCAAAGCCCAACAATTTTTTGCTACATGATTCTTTTTTTCACAAAATTGACAAGTTTCAACGACTTTATCCTGAACGATTTTAACTTCGGCTGAGGTGTTAGAATTTTTATTCATTTCCTTGTTAGTTTTACTTTTATCCGGGGCTTCGTGTTTCTCAAAACTATTTACCTCGCGCTCGATTTCAATTGCTTTTTCTACCGCGTCTTGAAACGTTTTTACGGCGCCCATTCGTCTCTTAATTTCCCAATCCAACCCGCGCGTGAAAAATTTTAGTTTGTCGGCATCTACATATTGTCTAAATTCGTGACTATCTCTCTTGTCTCTCTTTGCCGCCTCTTTTAACTCGATCACTATGCGCCTGACTCTATTAGCAAAGGTAATTACGTTTTTCGCTTCCTTCTGTTTGGCCGCGGAGAGTTCTCCGATTAAAATTTGATGCGATTTATATGAACCGAAATTTGCTTCAAAATATTTAATTAACTCACTGACGCTATTGAAATGTAACTCCTCCATAGACTTTGCCGCTTCACCGGTCAAACGTCTCCTAATTAATTTTGCTAGATCTACTTCATTTGCGGCTGGCACCATGCTTACTGCTTCTTTTACTCCACATAAGAAGGTACTAAGTGGAATGTTGTTACCATCAAATTTAGGAATACAGTCAAGTGCATCTTTAATCGAGAGATTTTTTAACGGTGTTAGAGTGGAATTCGGACGAAAGTGATTAACGTTGCTATTCATATTGTTAGTAAAACTGTTCAGCGCCTGGGAATAAGGAGTACTATGTCCCCTTCCTACGTTCGGCGTAGCGCAGTGCGCATTATATGGTAAATTTGATTCTAATTCCCCCTCCGCGGCGGTTTTAAATTGTAAAGCTTCACCGTCGTCTGTAATCTCTGGTTTGTTGCTTAATAAACCAGGTAACTTATCTGTAATTATTTGCTTTTTTGTGCTTGCTATGGCTTCGATTACTTCTTTAACGCTAATATTCTGTTCCATAAATTCTCTTAAAATATCTATCATAATCTCATCCTGACAAATTTTTTCTACTGCGGTTGGGTTGATTATCTCCCTTAAAGATAGCTGTAATTTCTTTACTTCAGTGGCCCTTTCCGGTTTGACTTCTGACGCGACCTGATATCTAGTTCTTAATTCGTTTACTAACTCGTTAAGCGTAGCAGTCGCGAGACCTGGCTCTACTACGGAGAGCGCGCGCCTCAATATCGCAGTTGCCTCTGCGTTTCTTGCTATGGTGCCGCTTGATTCTGCCATTTTCTAACACTCTATTAATTATGAACGGTAAAAAGGGAAGAAAGAGAAAAATGTATACTAGTTTGGATGCGAAAAAAAAAATTTTACACTACTTTCACTTTTGATCCCGGAGTTGGGCCCCCAATTGTAACGTCCGTGTTACAATGTCGCGAAAACGGTAAGGTAAGCGCGATAATTTGTTCCAGTTTCGGTCTACGCCTACACGTAATAACCACGGGAATTGGAACTCGTGAAAGTAGACAATCGGACTTTAAATAATTTAATAAAGGAACGTAGGTAACGGAGATAAGCGCTAAGCGATGGCAACTATTAGTAGAGAGAAAGGAAAGACTAGCTATTTTGAACGTTTCTTACTTTAAGACGAGTGTTGATTGGCTGGTGCTCTCTACTGGTCAAGGCGGCAGCTCCGATGTTCGCAGTGGCGGGAGTTTCAAATGGTAGGAGAAGGTTCCGAAATAAATACGCTCCAAATGTGAATAATAAGTATTTATTTAAATATATAAGTGTTACTACACTGATTAAATACTGATTGTAGTCGAGATATAATATCAACAATTATTCGCGAGACTACAATCAGAGAAGCGTTGCAATAAGATTCTAAGTCGATTCTGCTCGAAAATATTCTAAGTCAGAATGTATAATTCACCAAAGATTCTAAGTCCAATATAATCAATCGACGGACACGGGCTTCGCCCTACTAATACAAGAGATCGGAAAGCTTCTGCCTCGAGAAGAGGCGCGAGGCGCCTTTTATACCCGCTCCGCGAGCGTGTTTTACAACAAATCAATAATTCGCTCATTCGTGCTTATGGCTTTTCCAGGAATTAGGATTTTAGGGAAAGGCAAACAGGGGGAGAGCGTGGGTGCGTAATTAGGTGAGGGAAGAATGTGACGTAATGACTTTTTGTTCGGGCTAGTGTTACCACTCGAGTCTTTCAGATCTTGGTCGGTTACCCACGGTAGATGCTATACCTTAGAGTAAGGAAAAAATATATGGATGGACAAGTTGTCGAGTTTGTGTTGCAGATGGAGACGTTCAGTCCTGCTCGACGTGACACACCTAAACATGCATTTGAATCTGTAGATAAATTATTTCGAGATTTATGTGAAAATAATGAAATTTTTGGAGATAAATTAATTTTAGTTTCAGGTGATTTTAGACAAATATTACCGATAGTTAAACGTGGTAATAGGACAAAAATAGTTGAAAATTCCGTTAAAAATAGTAAATTATGGTGTAATTTTAAGAACTTTCCTTTAAAAGATAATATGAGAATTAAAAGTGTCGAACAGAAATTCAAACAATGGTTATTAAATATTGGAGATTGTATCTATTCTCACAATTTTGAAGAGATAATGAAGTAATTGAAATTTCAAAGAGTATGTTAGTATCGGAAAATAAGATAAGAGAAGAAATTTTTGGTGATAATTTTGACCACAGTGATAATGACATCGACAAGAAGGTAATTTTAGCACCGAAAAACATCGATGTGCTTAATATAAACAGCAATATTTTATCAAAACTTAATGGAGATGTTAAAGTATAAATTAGTATAGATTCTTGTTTTGATGATAATAATAGAGTCCCTGAGGAGGAGCCGAAGCAGGCTCGAAACGTCGGACAATGTGGTGGTGGTGGGTCAGATCGTCCTTTGCTAACAAAGTTTTTTCCAGATTTTAATTAAGTTTTTATTTCAGATTCTGCGGGGGTATATTATAAACAAGGGCAATCTGACTGCCATAAATATTAATTATTTTAATTTAATTTGTAAGACTGTAAGACCGATGGAAAAATTCTTATCAGTTGATAATAATAAAGATTCAAGTAAATTGCTACCTAAAGAATTTTTGAATTCGTTAAGACCCAATGGTTTACCTCCTCAGAAACTGATTTTAAAAAAAAGAAGCTTTTATAATATTGCTAAGGAATCTTAATTTATCAAACGGGATATGTAATGGAACTCGATTAAAAGTAAAAAAAAAAACTATTACAATATTGTATTTGTGCAAAAATAATTACTGGTAACAACAGTGGTAATACCGTTTTATTACCATCTATTGACTTAACTACATCGAAAGAGGAATTTCTATTTGAAATGAAAAGATGTCAATTTCTAAATTAGTATAGGATATGCAATGACAATAAATAAATCTCAAGACCGGACATTTAATAAACTTGTAATCTATTTACGCGCCCCAGTTTTTAGTCATGGTTAATTGAATGTCACATTATCAAGGGTAACAACAGAAATAAACTTGAAAATCTACATTAAAAATAATACAAGTACTAATACTGATAAAATATACACAAAAAACGTAGTATTTAATGAAATTTTAAATTAAGTAAAATTATAAAATGGCAACCAAATTCATGCGCTGTATATGAGAAATAAAAAGCAAAATTGATGAGCTATTTATGAGAAATAAAAAGCGGCAGCAATAATGATTTATAAGCATATGAAAATTAAAAATCTGCAGCAAAATTCATGCGCTGTACCTGCTTGAGAAATAAATAGCAAAATTTATGCGATATATGTGAGAAATAAAAAGCGGCAGCAACATTGATTTATAAGTATATAAGAAATAAAAAGCGGCAGCAAAATTAATGCACTGTATTTTAGAAATAAATAGCAAAATGCATGCGATTTATATGGGAAACAAAAAGCGGCAGCAACATTCATATTAAAATAAAATGAAGATAGCAAAAAAACAGTGACGGTAATAACGCGAACGTCGTGCCCTATGAAATTATTAGCGTCTAAGGCAAGATCTGTTATAAAACGAAATGCTTTACTGAAGAATTAAATAAAACAGATCTGGAACGAAAGGCTATTATTAATGCACATGACCTAATTTTAACCCTTTTTTAACACGTTTTTAATACTTTTTTAACCAATTTTTAAACCTTTTTTAACCCTTTTTTAACCCTTCTCTAACACTTTCTTAAACTCTTTTTTAACACTTTTAAACCCTTTACTTAACCCTTTACTTAAACCTTCACTTAACTCATTCAATATGTACAATATTGAGGGGAGGGGGGCTGGAGGACTACAGACCACCAACCACAGACCACTCAATCTTTAAATATAATAGGAGATTTTTGGAGATATCGAAAATTCATAATTTTCGTCTTTAAAAAATGATTTTCTTTGGTGCACGATAAATAGCATAAAAATCAACCAATCATCCTGAAATTTGGCATATACACGGTGTCTCATTTTAATCTATGCAGCCAAATATCTCCGAATGCAGGCCAGATACAGAAAAATGGTTCAGATGAAAATTGTTCGTGACGATGGGGGTCACCTTTTGGTCACCTTTAACCCTTAGAGGGCCGCGATAAAAAAATTTTAAAAGCTCATAATTTGTACTGAAAAGTAATCTGAGGTCCCCAAGTTAGAACTAAATCAAGGTCGGGTGTTGGCGAGTCAGACCATGACGCCTCAAGGCGTCACCCCGGCCCTCTAAGGGTGAATTTGACCTTGAGATCATTTTTCAAGGTCATTTCAAGGTTAAGATCATTTTTTCAAATTAGAACCCCTATTTCTGAGGTTGTAATCTGATAGAGCGGGAAATTTTACGTCCAAAACCGTTCTTTAAACATTTTTTTGTGACCTCCACAAGGTTATATCAAGGTCAAATGGTTAAAAATTGGTCAGAACGCGAAATTTCATAGTTGTCTCAAGCAGAACAAGCCTTGATAAACCCAACCAATCAAAGGATGTCTTCTTTGTAGATACAGCTCAGCATGCCGCCTAGCTGCTGCACGATAATTGCCATTACATTGCTCTAAAACCATTATCAAGTCAACTATTTGATCAGCTGGATAATTCACAGATACAATAAAAAAGGGATCTGTACTCAACACCAGACCCATCAACTCTTATGAATTTTGATGTACTAAAACCGAATCTGGGGCCAGAATTATGCCATCACCTTCCATTTTTTATTAAAACTCAAGAAATCACCCTCCTACTTACGAAAATTCATGATTTTATGGGAATAAGCGTTACGTAAAAAAATATAAAGTAAAAGAAATTTTTATCTTTATCATAGGAATAACGATGTCAAAAGTCTAAAATCTAATAATTGATAACAAGATTAACTAAGTAGAGGTTAAAATACAAGTGTTAACTATTACATTGTTGAAAATAAGAAAGAATTGAATTTTCAACAATTTGTATTGAATTTGTAACTTAAGTTAAATTTCCAAGACACGAAGGTTTATTTGTTCTCAATATTTTAAAAATTAAATCTTTTCCAATTGTCTCATCTATAAGTAAAGTTACATCATGGCTGATTATCCAGCTGACCAAATAGTTGAAATGATAATGGTTTTGGGGCAATGTAATGGTAATTATCGTGCAGCAGCTAGGCGGTATGCTGAGTTGTATCCACAAAGGAGACATCCTACTGATTTGCAATCAGAACTTTAACTCAAAGAGCTCGCGGTCGCCGCCTTATTCGTCAGCGCAGGCACCACGCATACGATGAAAATAATGCTCGTGTCGTGACTATTTTAGCAATTTTTCATCTCGACCCGTATATTAGCACACGCCAAATTTAAAGAGAAATTGGTATTTCCCGTACGACGGTTTCAAGGATTCTGAGAATTATTGACTATCATGTCTACCATATAACTTTAGTTCAGGAACTAAGGCAGGACCATATTCAATTGCGCATTGAATTTTGTCACTGGGCTTTAAGAATGATAGAAAATGATCCAGACTTTTTCAAATACGTCCTCTTTTCGGATGAGGCAAAATTTTGTAGCGATGGGCGACTGAACAGGCACAATTGCCATTATTGGTCAGATGTGAACCATCACTGGCACAGAGCGATGGATCATCAAAATCGGTGAAGCATAATGGTGTGGTGTGGAATAGTCAATGGTTACTTGATAGGTCCGTATTTCTTTGAGCGAAATATCGATAGAAACAGCTATTTAGAGCTAATAAGAGATCATTTGCCAGTACTTTTGGAAAACGTCGACTAGCTACAAGACAAAGAATGTGGCTTCAGCAAGATGGTGCAGCACCACATTTTGCACGAATCGTTCGAGAATTTTTAAATGACAACTACAATGACAGGTGGATTGGAAGAGGAGGTTCAGTTAACTGGCCTGCTAATTCACCAGATATAACGTCACCAGATTTTTTCTTGTGGGGGTACGTAAAAAATGTAGTTTTTGCTCAACGGCCTACGCCAAGGGAAGATTTTATGGATAGAATTCGTAGACCTTGCGAATCCATTTCTAGGGCAACGTTGCTCAGGACTGAGGATCATTTCCAACGGCGATTACGCCTTTGCCTGGAAGCCAACGGAGGTAACTTTGAACATGTACTCCGTGGATAGATAATGTCAACTGCAGTAATAATAGTGAGAGGCAAGGGGACTCAAGTTAAACAAGCACTCCAGTGAGAGGCAAGGGGGCTCACGTTAAATAAGCACCCTAGTGAGAGGCAAGGGGATTCACGTAAACAAGCACCCCAGTGAGAGGCAAGGGGATTCACATTAAACAAGCACCCCAGTGAGAGGCAAGGGGACTTACGTTAAACAAGCACCCCAGTGAGAGGCAAGGGGACTCACGATAAACAAGCACCCCAGTGAGAGGCAAGAGGACTCACGTTAAACAAGCACCCCAGTGAGAGGCAAGGGGACTCACATTAAACAAGCACCTCGGTGAGAGGCAAGGGGACTCACGTTAAACAAGCACCCCAGTGAGAGGCAAGGGGACTCACGTAAACAAGCACCCCAGTGAGAGGCAAGGGGAATCACGTTAAACAATCACCCCAGTGAGAGGCAAGGGGACTCACGTAAACAAGCACCCCTGTGAGAGGCAATGGGACTCAGGTTAAACAAGAACCGCAGTGAGAGGCAAGGGGACTCACGTTAAACAAGCACCCCAGTGAGAGGCAAGGGGACTCACGTAAACAAGCACCCCAGTGAGAGGCAAGGGGACTCACGTTAAAAAAGCAAGCCAGTGAGAGGCAAGGGGACTCACGTTAAAAAAGCATCCCAGTGAGAGGCAAGGAGATTCACGTTAAAAAAGCACCCCAGTGAGAGGCAAGGGGACTCACGTTAAACAAGCACCCTAGTGAGAGGCAAGGCGACTCACGTAAACAAGCACCCCAAAGGAAACAGGCCTGACTACGTCCGCGTCGTTGTTTCTGGGTAACGCTAAAAGTAAGGACCCAGTATTATCAAAAAGAGCTTAAAGCCAATAGAGCAATGTTGTTGGAACTTCTGTAGATAAGTGACCGCAAAAACTCCCAGGATAGTATTTTTAGCGATTTTCATGGAAATTGGAAAATTGACCCCACTTAAAGCGATTCAACCTCCATGTGGTACTCCGGCGCATCTGACTTCGAATTTATAATCAGCGACCCCTGCAGCTCTCTGAATCTGTTTTTAGTGATTGTCATAGTGATCCAAAATGACCCCATTTGGGATATTTCAGCCTCCATGCGGTACCATCGCATCGCACCCCACAGAAAGCTAACGTCATATTCACAATTGGCGACCATAAAAATTTCTTAATTGGTTGGGTTTATCAAGGCTCGTTCTGCTTGAGACAACTATGAAATTTCGCGTTCTGACTAATTTTTAAGCATTTGACCTTGATTTAATCTTGTGGAGGTCACAAAAAAATGTTTAAAGAACGGTTTTGGACGTAAAATTTCCCGCTCTATACGATTCCGACGTCAGAAATACGGGTTGTAATTTGAAAAAATGATCTTAACCTTGAAACGACCTTGAAAAATGATCTCAAGGTTAAATTGAAGGTGACCAAAAGTTGACCTCCATCGTCACGAACAATTTTCATCTGAACCATTTTCCTGTATCTGGCCTGCATTCGGAGATATTTGGCTGCGTAGATTAAAATGAGACACCGTGTATATGGCTGGTTCTCTGTAAGATCGACCGACTAAAAATTTTGTCTCTTCCTTAACCATATAATCGCCCAATAACAATCCCATGAGTACTCATGAATTTTTTCAGATTTTTTATCCACATACGTCTTGAGTGACAGAGTTTGAGTGAGGGTCAAAGTTGGTGATTTCAGCATTTTTTGCATTTTTTGCCTATTTTCAATGATTTGTAGTTCCTCAGGAGTGCATTTTTCATATAGAGTCAATATATAAATTTTTTTGGGAAACCAAAAAACATATCCACAAGATCATAAATAATTGTTTCATACGACGTGTCGGGGGGGAGGGGGGTTCAAAGTTTCGACGATTCATTATAAAATCGAGCCATCTAACGATTTTTATAAATTCGACATAAGTCGTTGTCGAATGTACATAAGTTCGAAATTTTAAATGACGAAAAACGTATTTTCGAATATAACAATTTACCTGCTGCCCAAAATATCGAATTTCAAACTACAGAATTTTAATAAGGAGATAATAAAGATATTTCCAAATAAATCATTAGAAACTAGCTACATCTACATTAAAATTCTGTAGTTTGAAATTCGATATTTTGAACAGTAGGTAAATTGTTACATTAGAAAATAAGTTTTTCATCATTTAAAATTTTGGACTTAAGTACATTCGACAATGACTTATGTCGAATTTATAAAAATCGTTAGTTTGCTCGATTTTATTGTGAATCGTCGAAACTTTGGACCGGCCCCACGTGTCTGTAATTTAAACATTAAAATGAGGAAACAAAATTGTTCGATCCTTCGGATCAACGCCAAAAAATTCATGAAGATAGTTGTTTTTTGGTATAAAAATGATGGCGTAGGTATCCAGAATACCAATCAAACTGTATTTCTTACTAAAAATTCTGATAATAGTCAAATTATTCTGAAATTCATTAAAATCAACTCTTTGACACTTTTACATCTCTTGTCAAGTATTAAATTTGAAATATTTTTTCTCATTATCAGGATTGAAGTATACTACTATGCAATATACAACCTATTCTCGAAATGTATGCATTACTCAACAGAACCTGGTAAAACATAGAATTTTAAGACGAAAGTCACGTTACCATTTTTTGCAAATTTTGCGTATTAAAGAAGTTATGGATACCTAAAAAATAAATAAATCAGCCAATCAATTCTGAGGCGGCCGCGGCTGGCGGAGAAGTGGGCGGAGAAGTGGGCGGAGCTTATGCGATACGGTAAGCAGAAGTGGAAGAGGTGCGTCATTGGCGCTTTGTCTACTGGAGGGGGACCGCTGGCATCTGCCGATCGATATCCTAATCTCCTCATACTACACGATCGATATCCTTCTCAAATTCCCCCACTTTCTCGTCAACAAAGACTCGCTGGTATCTCCCGTTCGATATTCTTCTCTCCTCCTATCAGCTCGATATCCTTCTCCCCTGATCCTACTAGCTTCTTCCTGAACGTCACTTGTCCCCGTCTCCCTCTCTCCCGCTCTCCCGCATAGTTTCTCAGTTGCACTCGTACTTTCTCGGTCGGTCTCCTTTTTCTCGCTCTCTTTATCACACATGCACACACACATACACACACGCGCACACACGAATATGTACGAAGACACACCCATGCTCGAACGCATACACACATGCACGCACACACATACGTACGCACACACACGCATACTCATGCACACCCACCCTTGCTCGTCCTTACGCACGCACGACCGCACGACCGCACACACACATACAAACAGGCACACACATGCTCACGCATACATACACGCACACACGCATATGAACACACGCACACACACACATACACACAAATGCTCACACACACATACACACACGAGCAGAGACACGCATACGTACGCACACACACCCGTGCTCCCACGCACACACATACAGAAACGCACACACACGCATACGTACGCACACACCCTCGCCCGCCCTTACGCACGCACGACCGCACACACATAAACACTTGCACACACACACATACCATCGCACACAAACATACACACACGCACACACACGCTCACACACACTTACGAACGCACGCACACTCTTGTTTACACATAAATACACGCACACACGTATACAGACATACGCTCGCACACACATACACACGTACACACACAAACGCTCACACACATACACACACGAGCAGACACACGCATACGTACGCGCACACACCCGTGCTCGCATGCACATCATACAGACACGCACACACACGCATACCTACGCACATACACCCTCGCTCGCCCTTACGCACGCACGGCCGCACACACACTTAAACTCATGCACACACACACAAGCATACGTATGCACACACACCCATTCTCGCACGCAAGCACATACACACACACACACAAACGCTCCACACACATACACACGAGCAGACATACGCATACGTACGCACACACATCCATGCTCGCACTCACACATATACACACACGCACACACACGCATACGTACGCATGCACACCCTTGTTCACACACGCATACACGCACACACATACACACTCGTACATACAGAAACGCTCACACACATACACACACGAGCAGACGCACGCATACGTACGCACATATCCGTGCTCGCATGCACATCATGCAGACACGCACACACACGCATACGTACGCACATACACCCTCGCTCGCCCTTACGCACGTACGGCCGCACACGCATAAACACATGCGCACACACACAAGCATACGTACACACATACACCCGTTCTCGCACGCAAGCACATACCCATACACACACGCACACACACACGCTTACACACACATACACACGAGCAGACACACGCATACGTACGCACATTCATCCATGCTCGCACTCACGCACATACGCACGCGCACACACGCATATTTACGCACGCACACCGTTGTTCACACACACACATACACGCACACACGCACACAAATACACGCTCGCACACACATACAAATACACACACGCACATACAAATACACACACGCACATACTCATACGTACGCAACACACCCACTCTCACACGCACGCACGCACGCCCGCACACATACACATAAACACACGGACACACAGACGCATACTTACGTACACACACCCACGCTCGCACGTATGCACGCACGCGCGTACTTGCACACGTGTCGGCAGCAAAAGAGGTACTATCTGTCTGCTAGGGAAAATAAATCAAGTTATTAGTACGTAAAGAGATGTCAGCTAAAGATCGTGTGTGTCTTTCATGTAATCGTCGCGTACAAATCACGAAAGTATTAGATAAGTTCGATATATTTTTGGCTGAAAAAGATTCCTCTCTTAACCATATCTTTAATGTCCACTTGTACATGGCCAATCCATAATACTTAAAACTATTGAGACTTTTTTTAAGGTAATTTATTGCTGTTATTAGCATTGTCTAAAAAAAGTATCACAATAGTTTATGTATCACAATAGTTTAAAGTATTATGGATTTGCCGATATCTCGTATAATAACATCTACTGAAAAAGGTACAAGTATTTATTTTAAAAATTTATGTGGATTTTTCGGGATCCATGTGGATTTATTGAAATCCATGTGGATTTTTCAAATCGGATAGATTTTCCAGAATGAACGTGGTTTTTAAATAATCCACATGGATTGTTATCAGGGATATCCACGTGGATGATCCACGCGGATATTCGTTTGAATCCATGTGGATTATCCACGTGAAAATCCTCGTGGATATTTGCAGCAGGGCATTCATTTGTGCATTATCATCTAAAAAGATTGGTTAATTATTACATACATTATTGACGTATTTTTCCCGTAGAATGTGATGGTGTGATTAGTTTTTTCGTAACAAACTTTGGTAAAACTACAGAGGTAAAATAAACTGATGGTAAAGGAGTTTTTGGTATTTT
Source organism: Torymus aiolomorphi (assembly GCA_036365515.1). Classification (NCBI taxonomy): domain Eukaryota; kingdom Metazoa; phylum Arthropoda; class Insecta; order Hymenoptera; family Torymidae; genus Torymus; species Torymus aiolomorphi. Next base: position 51,548,648 of record CM070876.1, read on the forward strand.
TTGCCTAATTTTGGATCTTCACATCGTCCGGTAAAAAATTATTTGGCTTTCAAGTCATATATATTCATATTTATCTATACTAATCTATACCATAATCTGGTAATTTTTTTACAATGCATAAGTTTTTTAAGAAAAATTATCACATATTTGTTACTGATTTTGTATTCCTCGATAGTTATTGTATATAATCAATTGTAGTAGTCAATATATTGATTGCATGACCCAAAGAACCTATAGACAAAAAAGTCATCTAATTTTATTTGCATTTTATTTTAAATCTCTAATATTTACTAAATATTTTTTATCTCAATTATAAAACATTTATAACTAAATACTAGTATTTTAAAAGTATATCAACCTTTTTCTAACAGACTACTTTGTTGCACAAATGGAACAAAATTGTATTTTCATATAGAGAAAAAAATGCTACATTTATAGTAAACTTACTGTTTCACTATAACAAAATAAATTAAGGATCATCGTTAATACAATATTCTCTGTGTACATGTCATATAAATGAAAAGCATTTATATGACATTTCTGAAGGCTGGGTATGATAGTACCCAGGTATAGCAACTACTAAAATTGAAAATCTTAAACAAAAGAAAATAAAACACCCAGCTACGTTGACCCAGGCTGTGCCTTGACTGACTTTACCTGGATTCATTACACAATATCGTGACAATATTGTTCCAATATTGTTTCCAAAGATTTCATGAGAAATCGAAAATGTATTAATAAGAATAAAACGGTCTTTCTGAATTGTGAAAAGAATGTATAATTATACTCACTATATATTTCTTGAGGCCTTGAAAAGAAAGTTTCAGAATCAGCAATGTATTGATAAAAATCTCTAACCTAAATAGTTAAATTTTGTGTACTTGGTAATTTCTTTAATAATAGTATATTACGCGTTTATGGAGAGAAAGAGTTTGCCAGGCCACATCACGTGCAAATTGACACCCGATCTGATGGTGAGGGTGCCAAACACGTGTTATGAGCTGGCCCTCTTTCTCCCTGTGGTGCGTATACTACTTTTCTCAACAACGGGCCGAAAATACCTCATTCCCGTTCTTTGGCCGACAGGGAATATGGTACAATACTTTTGGCACGATGCTGCGAAAAAATATATGTTTGTGCAAAGATGAGAGTAAAAAGTTATTCATTTAGTGCAGTTTTTCCCTCCTTGTATGTTCAAAAACAAAATGTATAATTTTTTTCCACTTGTGCAAACATTTAAATAAAATAATATAATTCTCTGAAGCACTTATAGTTAAAATTCCTTACACATATCTTTTATCATAAATTATTTAGTTTTTCCATTTAAGTTCAATATTTCTAAAATAAAAATATTTTCATCACACGTGTCCGTAAAGTTATATTTTACGGACTCATATCAATGAAGTAAAATTACAACTTCAAGGCTTCAAAAAAGGCCCTAAAGTACACAATACTTTACGGACACTTATGACGAAAAGTAATGTTCGGTACAAGGCCGTAAAGTACTATTTCTGAATCAGAAAAATTGTTTTGCACTGTTCACTAATATTATAACCGGCCTTGTACAACATTTAGTCTAAAATAAATTACATCTATTTATTGATAAAAACATGTATGTGTGCTTGTTGTAACAAGACAAATGCGTGAAATGTTTTACCTGACTGTTTACTAATTCTGTAAATCATCATTTTGCATACCTCGACAACTGCCAAAAAATATTGGAAGTCCAGGAAGGGTATCTTTTTCACTATTATAATGAGAGATACCCTTTGAATTATGTACCCAAACTATCTCTTTCTCTCTTGTCACTCGTCTACAGTATCGCAGTAAGCGTGCTTCCCCCATGTAGTACATGCTCTAAGGCTTTGATTCGTTGTTGTTGACTCATTTAATTGGTCTATGCAGAATAGACGCGAAAATGTTATATGTTTGAATTTTGGAGATCGAATGTTTGAGTTTGAGTATTTAAAACTAAATAATCAAAATATTATAAGAATGAATTCATTATATTAGTTATCAAAATCGTATTGTACATTAAAATTCCTAAAAGAATAGTCAATAAAAAAAAATCGATTTTTTATATAAATAAACAATAAATAAAGTTTCAGGAAGCTATAAACCAATGAATTATCAGCGGTTTTTACTCTGCTACTAATCAAATTAATTTTTTTTAATTTCTTATAATAATGTATATCTTCTCAACTGACTTCTGTCATTTTAATAATAATTCCTTTAGTTCTTTAAGAATATTCAGCTAAATTGTCAGAAGTGCCATGAAACAGTGTGAAAATCAAGAGAATAGCTATCGGGTCACTGGGCGCAGCGTTGCGCGCCGAAAGACTCTCGATCTTTCTACCCAAATTTCTCATGATCACTTCCTAAGTGAATCTGTAACAATGCAAATGCAAATTGTGAGAAGTGCTCCTTAGCCACTTTGTCAGCTTCTGACAACCCTTAAGTTTCTACTTATTCTTCTGATGATGTTTTCCTGCCTTTTCTTATGCTCTTCGATACCTCTGCAAATTTTCAGCCGTGCCAATTGACAGTCTTTTTGCAGAAAAAACTATACGTTTGATCGTCCGCTCACGCGCATAGCTTCCAGTGCGGCTTCTGTCGGTTGGGCTATAGCTTTGTCGGCAGCAGTTGAACATTTTACAGGTATAATATTTCGTGAATCGAGGCATATTGCTCGCTTTGTAGCCGCTATGATTTCTGTTGCTCCATCTATGTTTTTCTTCGGCAACGAAGTCAGTTTGGAGATAAAAAAAATCTTTATCTGTGCCAAATTTCAGAACGATTGATTGATTTATACTCTTGTTATCGTGCGATAACGAAAACACTATTTTTTGTTATTAAAAAATTTTTTCTCAAAAACAGATACAGATAATCTTTTGACATTTTACCCAATATTGTCTTCAATGAGTGTAATAAGCGGTTAAAATTTTGAGTTGATAAATAAAATATTCTGAGAAAACGCTATACGAAGATATTTTAAAAAATTTTCGACCTCAAATATCTTTAGTCGTGACAGTCTGATCTTCGGCAAGAAACTCAGTTTGAAGAGATCAATAAGCTATATATATATATATATATATATATATATATATATATATATATATATATATATATATATATATATATATATATATTATACATTTCTCGAAAGGGATTTATAAAGCCCGTTTTTTTATATATAGGGGTTTATGCGGCCCGACCTAGAGTCTATAACCCCAGGGTCCATTATTTCTTTAGTCACTTGCTATAGGGAACTCTGGGCTGTAGGTACTAATACACAGTCTTGGGCTACATAAACCCCGATAAGTGTATATATATATATATATATATATATATATATATATATATATATATATATATATATATATATATATATATATATATATATATATATATATATATATATATTCTCATATACTCAATAATAATCCCATGAGTACTCATAATTTTTTCAGATTTTTTTTCACATAGTTTTTGAGTGACAGAGGGTCAAAGTTGGTGATTTCAGCATTTGTTGCATTTTTTGCCTATTTTCAATGATTTGTAGCTCCTCAGGAGTTCATTTTTCATATAGAGTCAATATATAGCTTTTTTTGGCAAATTTTCTGAATTTTCCAAAAAAAATATCCACAAGATCGTAAATATTTGTTTCATATGACGTATATGTAATTTAAACATTAAAATGAGGAAACAAAATTGTTCAATCCTTCCGATTAACACCAAAAAATTCATAGAGATAGTTTTTTTAGTATGAAAATGATGGCGCAGATTTCAGAATACCAATCAAGCTGTATTTCTTACTAAAAATTCTGATAACAGTCAAATTATACTGAAAATTCATTAAAATCAACTCTTTGACACTTTTACATCTCTTGTCAAGTATTAAATTTGAAATATTTTTTCTTATTATCCGGATTCAAGTATACGACTATATAATATATTATTAGAATGTTTGACAGAGCCACCACTTTTTAAAATGAGATACCGTAAGTTAAATATTTTAGTTAAATCCCATAATTAAGAATAACCTGAATATTTAGATCAAACACATTTGGTTTTTTAAAATATCATTTATATTGCCCTTAATAAATTTGGTTTCATTAAAAAAAAAATAATTCACCCTGAGAGTTATAAAGCAGTCCCAATTTCAATATATTTGTATTAGGTTAGGACAATTATTATGTTAATGATGATGTGCTAGGATTCGTTCAACAAATCTTTTCTAAAAACTGTTCTTTGAATATAACATAAGGTAATAATATGAGTTCTTTATTTAAATATATTTACATTACTAGCAGTTAACATTTGCTTGGTTAAAATATACATTATTTAATATTCTGATGCAAATAAATTATATTTTTCTTTAAATTCTCCTATAGTCGATAATATTACCATAAATCATCTTTTTATTATACTTTGCACTTAGGATATTTTAGAAATGTCATGAATGCGTATAACATGTAAATACATGAATAAAAAATAATTTTTTAGCTATTTACAGTTTAATCTTTGAATGCTTGTAATTCATTAAATATTCTCAACAATTTTAATTGACTTTCTTTGTTGACTGTTTGAATATAATTTGTATTCAACTTTCCCATTTTCTAAGGCAGCAATAAAATGTTGTTTTTGCAGATCCTTTATTCGACTTTTATTGCTGTATCGACTATTTAATTTTCGAAGATTCTTTTCATAATCTGAAACTGCAGAATACCTGAATTCTACATTTTTATAGTGTCCATCACTTTTCAACCAATCGTGCAATGACAGTGCAGTCAAAATTTGTTTGTTTGGGGGTAACTTCAAACTGGCTTTCGCTGCTGCTCCCTTTACAGAGCCACCTACACTATCACAGGCTCCTTTTCCGTGCGCTGTAGGGAAAAAATTCCAATTCGCTTCTACTCCAAAGTTATGTTTATGATAATAAATATTCAGAACATTTTTGTAATTTTTAAATTGCTGAGGAGCACCATCACTAAAGTAATTAATTTTATTGACTGAAAAATTATTTTTCAAGTAATCTATTAATAATTTCTGATAAGTAAATACTGCTATTGTGTCGTGACTCAAATTGTCAGAAATACCAACAAAACCTTTGCCTTTTACTTCTCCTCCATCCTTGTAATAAATACAAGCAACAAATACCGTGGCTTGATTATTATTCCAATGGAATCCTGGTGGTCGTCTTGAACAAGCATAATTCTCTGCAAAATCCAAATTCACAATAATTTCACCATCCTGTAATGCAACTTTTAATGCTTTGATATAAGCAGATTGTTGAGTAGAAATGAAGGCATGAGGTAATCATTTTTCTACTTTCTCACAAAAATACTGAATAAACTCAGTTAGATCATCAGTAAGATTTCTTAATGTAGTAACAGGAGTAGAAATCCATTTAGAATAGCTTATCTCTTCAATTTCTTTGTTTTCAAGAATGTTGGTCAGATATACTTTTATCTTATCGATTGCAGGACAGTTTTGACATTTATTTAAATAGCATTCAGGGGATAAATCATCACTATATCACAAATGATAAATTTTAATACATCCTTCTAGTTTTTTAATTTAAATTCCTAATCTTTGGTCAATTGAGTTAAAGAACAACCTATAACAAACCCACTCTCATAAATAATACAAAAATAAAATTCATGTATAAAAGTTACCTATAATTTATGTACCTGGTATCAACAATTTTACATTTTGATGTATAGAGCAAACACAAACAGAATGTGTTCCACTACTTCCGGCTATTATACAATGCTTGGGTCTAAGCTTGGCAAAGCTAGAAAAACCAATAGGAAATTCTGGATGATCTATTTTAAACAAAGTATGCAATTCCTTGAGAGTGCGAAGTAGAAGACACTTCTGTTCAGAAATTACAATTCCATCTTGGTATTTACTCTTGACAGAATCTTTAATACCAGGCAAAATATATGTATTGTCTTCACTACTATAAAAACGAATAACAATACTTTTTGTTTCATCTGAGAGAAGCTGTCCTAGAAAAGTTATTGGCTATACTGTAAATTCTTAACAATAATCAAAGTAGAGAAACAATTTAGATGAGATCATCACTTATGACATAACCAGTTTTAAATACTGTTTAGAGATTTCTACTTTTCATTAATTACATAATTTAATTACTTGATAAATCACTATTTTGATTGCTTCTAAAAACTTGGTGTATAAATCGGTAATTTGTTGTATTTTCAAGGAGGTTCTGTTGCAATAAATAATGGCTATAATAATGTTTGTGCAAAATTTCAATATAGCGTGACAGAGAAAACAATAGGAAAGGTAATTATAAATATATAGTTTTAAATATTGTTATTTTTTATTTTAATATAAAATTTAAAATTATCTTATTAAAAACTAAAACTAAAACTTTTAGTGAAGTCAATATATTAAATTTTGAGCAAAGTACTCAGGAAAATATTGATGAAAATTTGTAAAGATCTAACTTACCTTTTTGTGCACACCCAGGCTTAGACATTGGTCCGATTTCAGTCTGCAATTTTCTTGATAATTTTATGATATGGTTTGAAACATTGAAATGCTTTTTAATATCATTGTAACTGCAACTCGAGGGTAATAACGTCAACAATTGAAACTTTTCATCCTTTGTTGTATTTTCATTGTGAAAGGACCCCGGAAGAATCATATGGGTTCTTGGGTCCCGGTGAAATGTGCTAAGAATATAACCAAATTGTAGCTTATCGTCTCCAGAATAAAAGTCCCAATGGGCCCAAGTCCCGAAAATGGACAGATTTTGAGTAAATAATGATTTAAGTCGCCGATTTCGGTGAAGGTTAGAGAGACCGCGCGCGCAACTTCAGATTTTTGACGTGCGCAACAAGTTATTGTTTACCTATACCTTATATAACCCAATTTCATGTTGACACTATTCGACGTTGGCAGCAAAGAACTCGTGGAGGCGCGTGGGGTGCTAAAATTCTCGTCGACGACATCGATAGCGATAATTCGCAGGATGTTCTCTCGGACTCGTGCAGCTGCGAAGTCAGAATGCTGCGGCGACGATAGCTACAATACCAGAGAGTAAGATTTAAAGAGTTTGTACTATACGTTTGTTGATACTTTCCGAACCTGAATTTTGAACTAAGCCTAAGTTTAAGACTCTGTCTCTGCGGTCGACATCGCGTGTTCGAAAAATTCTTATCCATTTTTCTGAATATTTCGCGAAGGCAAATTAACTGTGCTTTTATCATCAATATCTTTCATTCGATCGTAGTTACATCTAACTGTACTGTGTTGTACAAATATTCTTGCAATATTGCAAAGTCATTAGAAAACCCAGCATAAAAATATAATTTTAAAAATAATATTCCTTTCGTGTTGAGAAATATTGGCTCAATATTGCTGTAATATTGCTGTGACAGAGAGCCTGACTCATTATTTTAAAAAAGCAATGGTGAAACGGAAATCACGGATTGCAGCAACATTGCTCCAATATAGCATCTATATATAAAAGTGTTGAGGGAATATTGGCCAATATGGAGAATATGACAAAGCAGTATTGGAGCAATGTTGCTCCAATATTGGGTGCTATAGGGGTATTTCAGCATAACCGTTGTCAAACCTAAAGTACTGTTATTGTATTTGAAAAAATTTACAATTATAAAGTAAGACAAATCTCTTCATTATCACTCTGAGACAATATAGATCATTTTTTACGATCAAAAATCTCTTTAAGATACCTGAAAGCGCTTGAGGAAATCAGGTCTAAACCACGATTTCATTTGATTATATCTCATGCCCTGTAATCTTAGCAAAATAAAGGCCTAGAGTTACATTCGTCGCAAGGACACGGAAAGCGGACCCGATGAAAACACTGGTTCAATTTCAAGTAAAATATCGAGAAAAAGTCTGGCTTTTCTTAAAGATAAAGAATCACTCCGAGAGCATTCCACGGAGGACGATAATCGCTCTCAGAGTATTTCTGGACGATCGATTATTACATTGAGAGTATTTCTTTACGATCATAAATAACCCCGAGATTACTCTCAACGATCGAGAAACACTCCGAGAGTATTTTTTGAAAATCGAAAAACAATCTAAGAGCTTTTCACAAAGATCCAGAATGACTCCGAGGGTATTTCACGGAGTTCTAGTTGCGATCCAGTACCCGCAGCTTACAAGTTCGTACTCATTTTCTTCTCGATTGGTCATTGCTGCAAAGACTCGTAAAGTCCAGTACTGGAAAATAAATGCTGATTTTCAAGTAAAAAATTCAAAACTTTTAAGAGCTGCTGCCTAGGACTAGCTAACTGAAAAACCTCCATCAATATTTTACGACGATAGAGAATCACCCTGAGATTATTGCTCAATGGTCAAACAATACCCGGTGAGTATTTCCAAGATTTTTTTTTCAGCAATCGAGAAACAGTCTAACATTTTTTAATCTTTCTGTTTCAAAAATTATTGAGCAGAACTGCCAAGATGATATTTTTTGGGTTGTAATTGCAGCCCCCCTGCTTGTAATTGCAGTCCTCTGTCTTAATCACTGCGAGAATATTTCGCGTCGATCAAGAATCACTTCGAGAGTATTACTTGGCGATCGAGAATCACTCCCAGAGTATTTCCCAACGATCGAGGATCACTCCGAGAGTATTTCTCGAAGATCAAGAATTACCCCGAGAATATTTCGCGACGATCGACAATCACGCGGAGAGTATTTCCCAACGATCGAGAATCACTCCGAGAGTACTTTCCAACGATCGAGAATCACTCCGAGAGTATTTCCCGACGACCGAAAAACAGTCCGGGAGTATTTCTCGACGGTCGAGAATCACTCCGAAAGTATTTCTTTCGGATATAATATAGAAATAATTTAGGAGTGATTCTCAATCGTAGCGAAATACCCCCAGAGCGATCCTCGACCGTCAAGAAATACTCTTGGAGAGATTCTCGATCGTTGCGATATATTTCCGGAGTGATTCTCGACTGTCGAGAAATACTCTCGGAGTGATTCCCGACCATGGAGAAATAATCTCAGAGTGATTATCGACCGTCGAGAAATACTCTCGAAGTGTTTTTCGATCGTCGTGAAATACTAGCAGAGTGATTCACAACACTCGAGTAAACTCTCGGAGTGATTCTCGACCGTCGAGAAATACTCTCGGAGTGTTTTTCGACTGTCGAGAAATACTCTCGGAGTGATTCCCGACCGTGGAGAAATAATCTCAGAGTGTTTATCGACCGTCGAGAAATACTCTCGAAGTGTTTATCGATCGTTTTTCTCTCAAGTAGATAAGCTAGGCTGGTTCTAGGCCACCACGTGATGGCCCAGAGCCAGCCTAGGGTTTTTCGGCCACCTATGACGTCATGGAGAGACGGCCTCTCTCTGTTTACCAGTAATTAAGATATCTTAATAGCCTGTTGTTATTGTTTTTATAAACAAGCAATTAACATATCATAACATCGGTAAATAGCTGCGGCGGGCGGCCAACAGTCGGCGGCGGTCGGCCTGCTGCTTGTCAGCTGCATCGGTCAGCACTTCTCTCAAGTAACCATTTAAAACTTTTTTTTGGGCCAAGAATGTTTGGAAATTTTTTTTTCTGGCTCGTTTTGGATGTATTTTTTTACATTAAGTATATAACATACCGTAATAATCTATATAGTTTTATATATTATAAATTCAAAGTTTAAGAGATTTATTGCTTAGGGTAAGTGTGGGTATTACCGCTGACGTTGTAATTACCGCGGATCGATGAAAAACGCTTGGGGGGTGAGGACCGCGAACGTTTAGCGGCTCGATGACATGCCGCAAACGGGCAGCAGCCGGCCGCGTGTTGCAAACGGACAGCGGTAGCAGCCGGCGATGGGCGGCGGGCGGCCTGCTGCTTGTCAGCTGCTGCTCTCGGCCAGCAGTTCTTATCTACTATAGTAAACATTTAAAACGTTTTATAACCCTTTTGCTCGGGCCAAGAATATGTGTTTGTGGAAAATTTTTCCGAACATTTTTTCCATTGCGACTTTTGAGTCGTTTTGTATCAGTCGTTGTTGCTCGGGAGCAACGGTCGAGCTGCTTTGACCCATTATTAGGGAATGAAAGCTTCCAACGTCTGTAACATGCTTATATACGACCTCGACTGCTTGCGAGCGTCATCTACTGGCCAACTATATAAAGATTTTCAAGGGGGATAGGAGCCCCACCTCGCTCCTATCCTGTGAGGTTCTACCTGCCTATCAACCCCTCCATTACCCTTAAAAATTTTTTTTTTATTCTTCATTAATATCTCCCCATTCCATGATGTCTTCCCACTTCATGTTTGAATCGTTGAGGTAAAACTGTTTCATGCGCTTTACGTTGTATCGAGCACAAGTAGTTTTGTACGCACCATTATGGTTGGTACATATAGTCACTGATCTTGGATAATCGAACGCCGGATAGCCCATTTCAGTGATATCCGCAACTTTAAAGTTGCAACGCTCTAACCATAACTTTTTTATCTCACCAATGTCGAAAATTCTGTTGGCATCTTTGAATGCATCTTGAAGAATTTTTCCGATTTCAGTGTAGTCATAATCACCGCCATTCCACGATAGTCCGTGATAGCAAAGTTCTAACCACAAATTTTCACTTTTATACTTTTCCGTAAGTCTTCGCCAAGGAAATGGCGGTTTGAAGAGAAGCACTACTGGCTCATTGTCATCATTGAGAGACACAAAAGCCAACTCTTTTAGAACAAAGTCATTGCCCGGCTTTTTAAAGCCCTGCACGTCCACTGCATAGTCCATGGTAAAATTTCCCTTTGGATTCCAAATGACGAATGAGAAAGAGTCGAAGGCTCGCTCGCCTTATATGCTCTCTCCCCTCTCCTTGAAGTTTCTGCACGTCGCCGCTTACGGGACTATATTGAACTATGCGATCGTGCAAGATTAAGCAGTAGGCCGAAGTTCCAGCAGGAAAATTTTCCTTTGCTTCAAATTCTAGACGAATGTCTACAGGGGCGCTCTTTAAGGACTCGTTTTGTTGTGAGCAGTCTATCACTATCAGCGGTATGTAAGTGAGATATTGCGAATTTTTCAACATAGGGTCTGAATTTTTGCCGTAGTAAGAATTTTGAAAATTAGCGTACATATCGTAAAGCATGGAAAATTGATTACGATTCACATCGAGGTTAAGATTACCATACGGATATGACTGAGAATTGAGAAAGAGTTTTACATTTGTAAGATTGCAATCATCGAATTGGCTAACATTTGTAGATCTTCGATCTTCTCGATTAGTTTGAAAACCTAAGATGACAAAGCGTGCTTTTCCAAGTTGATTTGATGTTTTAACAGTCCACACCTGCCTCGACGTAATCGGAAGTAGTGGGTATTCATATTATTCCCAAGTGCGAAAACTCATGGCAATGGGCGATCTTTCCCCACAAAATCAAGTAAGCGAATTTTACTACTGTTAAATGCAACTACCCCTATAGCACTGAATATTTGAGGAATATTTCCTCAATATTCATTTGCCATTTTCGCAATTTTCACTAATATTCCCTCAACGTTAATGAACATGAAAGAAACCCTTAGGGAATATTCCTGCAAACCTTGATGACCGTTTTTCCATTCCTTTTCTAAAATGATCAGGTAGGCTACCTATTATTGTAATATTGCAGGAATATTCGTACAAGATTAATTAATACTAGACGAATATATAATTAAGTTTCACTAATTTTTCCTCGATTAAGTAGTATTGCAGCAATATTCGTACAAGATTCATCGACACGAGAGGAGCATTCAATATATTCCTCTATAACACTTAATATTGAAGCAATATTGCTTCAATGTTGCGGCGACATATTCGCCATATTCGCTAATATTCCCTTAACGTATACAGGTAACGTTAGTATTTAAGTTGTTTATTTCACATAGATAAGGCGTAAAATTTTGAGTCCTGATCCCCCATTGCAAACGGGATATCAAAAACAAGGCAAGCCTTGTAATTCGGACTCTTCGTAAAGAGTCATTTGAACGGTTGAATTATACGGCTTATATACTCTCGGCCATCCAGTGTAACCACAGAAAGCGCTACCGGTACGCCGCATGGCGGATAAATAGCCGAAGCTTGCATATCGAGAGCTGCCCATCACAAGTTTCCCTTTATCACCGCTATGCGGAGCGCCGATAGCGCTTTCTGTAGATACACTGAATGGCCGAGAGTATATAAGCCATGAAATTCAACCGATCAAATGACTCTTTACGAAGAGTCCGATATACAAGGCTTGCCTTGTTTTCTATATCCCGTTTGCAATGGGGGATGAGGACTCAAAATTTTACGCCTTATCTATGTGAAATAAACAACTTAAATACCAACGTTACCTGTATACTTTAAGGGAATATTAGCGAATATGGCGAATATGTCGCAGCAACATTGAAGCAATATTGCTCCAATATTAAGTGTTATAGGGAAATATATTGAATCCTCCTCTCGTGTCGATGAATCTTGTACGAATATTGCTGCAATACTGCTTAATCGAGGAAAAATTGGTGAAACTTAATTATATATTCGTCTAGTATTAATTAACCTTGTACGAATATTCCTGCAATATTACAATAATAGATAGCCTACCTGATCATTTTAGAAAAGGAATGGGAAAACGGTCATCAAGGTTTGCAGAAATATTCCCTAAGGGTTTCTTTCATGTTCATTAACATTGAGGGAATATTAGCAAAAATTGCGAAAATGGCAAATGAATATTGAGGGAATATTCCTCAAATATTCAGTCCTATAGGGGTACGTATGGCATTAGCCATTCGATTCTAGTTATTTCAACATTAAAGTCCTTATAACCCTCTACATTGTCTACTCTTATAGTTATTTGTTTAACGGCGTTTAAGTCGCTTCTCGATCTCATGAGAACAAGTTCATGCTTTGCGTTTACTACAATTTTACGATAGTCCTCTGCGAAGCCAAAAATTAGACTCAATGGAATCGATACATTAAAGTAACCAGCATTATCAACAATATTCTGTGTTTCTTCTACATCGATCCAGCCCGCATTTTCAACAATAAAACTCTGTGTCGGATTGAGTGACAGCCAACCTTTCATGAGAGTAGTTAAACCAACATTTTTACATTTGTCTATCTCAATGGCGTTCAACTCATATCTGATTCCTTTAAACAAATGATAAATGGCATTATTCACAAGTTTTTTATTTGTAGTGGGAGTATTATTAGTTTTAACCAATCGTCCGCACATATGTAGTGCACTGCGGGATGGTAAGAGACATAAATCATGTGTTGAATAGATATGCGTATTTCATCGCTGTTATTGAATGATGCTGTATACGGTTGGTGAGCATGAATCTCGTAGTGCGCTACGGATTCATCGAAAGTTACGGGTGTTTGTATGCTTAGAATTTCTTCCATTTCGTTGGAAGCAGCAAAAGATGATGCAAGTTATTCTCCACCAAGTACTACTTTTAAGCCTAGATTTTTTAGTTTTTGTATGCTCTGTCGTGTTAGCGCCTTCACAGTTTGTTGATGACTGATGCGTTGTAGGCATATTTCTGTGCTTATATAGCTTTTGTTATAAACGATTCCCATTATGATTGGCGGATATGCAACCTTATAGTTATAACTTCTCCATGGAAATTTACTAAATCTCCGTTTTGATCACTGATGTGTACTTGTAAATGATCTATATGCTTTACGGCAATCGGCAGGTAAATGACGTGCGAGGGAACTTTGATGATTTTATACCCGGGAGGTACTGCAGGAAAAAACTCGTGTATCGTGTGTACTTTTTTGTCGTTTATGTATACTCCCGAAGTGACATTACACTCGACTCTCAAAGCATTGATTTTGAGAATTGTAACAGGTACGTCAGAATTATGGACAACTTTCCGTTCGAGAACACGTTTGGTGAAGCCCAGTAGACAACAGAGTGAATTTTCAGGTCGAAAATCTATAGGTTGACTACACTTAATTGTACAGCGAAGAGTATTATTATTAGGCTTTAAATTGAAAGTAACGTCGTTGTGCGCTAATTTTTTACGAAGGAATTTGTCAATATCCTCAATTTCGTAACGTCCTATTGGAAGAGAGGCAACGTTTCCACCTACGTAAAACTTATTATTGTTACTATCTATATTGATTGAATTAAATGTTAAAAGTTCAACAAGCCCTAAAACGTAATTTTTATTTGGCGATAACTCGATTGGTGGAAAATACTGTGTTTCTAGTGTAGAAGATGTACCTGAAAGTGTCTGAGTTAATGAACCTTCCATGACAGCTTAAATCAGAATGACGCAATTTTTCCCCCGTCTATCCTGCATAGGTTATATAGTCCTGCACAAGAATTTTAGGCAGAGGTGACCACAATTGTATGTGTCAAAATCTTGATATCTTTCATGATTATATTTAACTTTGTCTACTCCGAGGTATAATATTATATCTAAAGGTGGTCGGAGATCGCCAAAACTATCGAAATATATAACATTTTTGCCTCTTTTTCTATATGCAACCCCGTGTGTCCCAAGGCCGCCAACGTCATCAAGATTAACTATAGCGGATTCACTATAGCGCGGTCCAGAAGCCGGTAATGCATTTCTCATAAATAATCCCCGAAAATTAGATATTTTTAAAAGTTTTGCATATTTTAATATGTCCGCATCGATAAGTGCTCGCTGAGGTAATTTCGTGAACTTTTGTTTTTTTAAATGAAGACCTAACCCTACTTTTTGTGGTTTAAGATATAAGCCATTGCCCAACGCTACACTTTCCATAGTTTTATTATGCCTTTTATTTTCTTCCAACTGCTCCTTAGCGGCTTTTGCGTCATTTACCGCCTTTACTATTCCGGCAGCCCCACCCGCTAGAACGCCAGTTGCACTCAAGCCTGCAACTAGACGTATGAGAAATGGCAACATGCCTCCTGTTTTCGCGGGAACTGATAAAATACGTGGAATTTTAATATTCTTTTTACCTCCAGCTTCTTTAACTGCGCTCCGTGCTTTTTTCAAAGCTGATCGTATGACTGTTAGACCACAGTTACTTGGTGTTGATTCAAAGGCACCAGCTTTGATAATTTTTTTCAATGAAACTTGGCTTCTCTTCTTTAAACCCATTCCTAATTTTTTAACTTTACTTGGCTTTTTCTTCTTTAAACCCATACCAAATCTAGATTTTAATTTCATAGTATTATTTATAGCGTATGCATCCGCTTTTTCACCAAAATTAGCGTCTTTTGATTTAACGCGATTCCAAGCTTTTTCAGCTAAAATTTTATCTGCGACGTTTCTCATTGAACGTTTTCACGATTTATAGAATAAGCTATATCGTGCTCCTTGCAAGCAGCGTCTAGAGAATTAATTCCAAGATCTCCTCGACCTAAACGTTTTGCCAACTTAGTGCCTGGACCGCAGTACTGATAACCGCGTATGTGAAGCTCAAATGGAACTTTATTGATAATTTTATTAACTAAACCGCGTCCGCGTTTGTGAATGATCATCACTCTTCGAAAGTCAACGGGCAACTGATGGTGAAAGCTGGATAAGACCGCTATTTTTACTCATAGCAATGTGATTTGGTTGTCATAGAGCAAAGATCATGAACTTCAAAGAGCAGACGGTTAAGCTACCAATACAAAATTTGGATGCACTTGTAGAGCATGATAAAAGAGCAAAACGGCACGGTGATCTACTTTTTGATAGTATACGAGCCGTATTCTGCGGCCCCTCAAACTGCGGAAAAACAAATAGTTTACTTGCTCTCATAACGCATCCTAATGGCGTTAGATTTGAAAACGTATACGTCTACTCAAAGTCTTTCAATCAGCCAAAATATAAATTTTTAAATGAAATCTTAGAACCTATAGAAGGTGTACAATATTTTCCGTTCAGCGAGCACGATTCAGTTGTCGATCCTGCCCACGTGCTACCGAACTCTATCATAATATTTGACGATATTGCTTGTGAAAAACGAGATAATGTTAGAGCCTTTTCCTGCATGGGCAGACATAAAAAGGTTGATTGTTTTTATCAATGTCAAACTTATGCTTATGTCCCCACACATCTTGTCAGAGATAATGTAAACTTACTTGCTATTTTTAGACAAGATAAAGTAAATCTAAACATATCTATGACGATCACGTAAATACCGATATGACTTATGTACATTTTAAAGAATTATGCTCCAAGTGTTGGAGAGATGATAAGCATGGTTTTCTAGTCATCGATAAAGATAGAGGAATAAATGATGGCAGATTTCGCAAGGGCTTTGACAATTTTGCTATAAATATAGCATGCACATAGGTAATAATCAGCAGTTTCAGACTGAACGTTGAAACGACAACATGGCTGACTTTCAACGAGAAAAAAACGTGCTTCGTCAACTCTTTAAGGCACAAAATGCGATTAAACGCAAATATAGAATATTAAAATTTGGAAAAGACAATGCAGAAAAGATTTTAAGTGAGACTTTCAAACCAATAGGTGATCCGCTTCAAAAACTTGTAGCTCAGAAAAATATTGAACAAAGTAGTGTTAAACATAACACAGTCGAAAAAAGTAGCGTCAAACAGAACGAAAGTTTCGACAGTGAGTTCGATGATACTCTGCAGAATGCCCACGAGACATCTTTCGAAAAAGCAGGTAGCGATATCGAAGATGACTCTGATTTGTACGTCAAGGCCCTAAAGCTCAATCAGCCCCAATATCTTGACAAAATTTATGGCGTACGAAATGAAAACAAGGCACAAACCTGTGAGATGCAACTATACATGTTGTAACTTTGACGTGCGTGGTCTGGACGAAACTTGTCAAGCAGATCTCGTTGAAATGATTCCTTATGCTCGCGACAATAAGGGCTATAGGTACTTGATCACTATAATCGATATTTTCTCCAAATATGCATGGGTTGTTCCTGTAAAGAGAAAAACAGGCAAAGATGTCTCGGAAGCTATGAAATCTGAGCTTGTTAAAGGCAGAGTACCGAAAAATCTCTATACTGATCGAGGCAAAGAATTTTATAACACAGATTTTCAAAAACTTATGAAAACACACAAAATTAAATTGTACTCAACCTATAGCAATCTAAAAGCAGCGATATGTGAACGCTTCAATCGCACGCTAAAAAGTGCAATGTGGAAAAAATTCAGTTTGAGAGGCAACTGCAAGTGGCTAGATATTTTACCTGATTTACTTATCATATACAATAATCGTAAACATCGTACTATCGGTGCGAAACCTAAAGATGTAACTACCAGTAACGAAGCAGATATACTCCGGAAATTTGCCCGTAAAATAACTAAGAAGATTAAGCCAAAATTCAAAATTGGTGACAAAGTCCGAGTGAGTAAGGCTAAAGCAGTATTTGACAAAGGATATAATCCAAATTGGTCAACAGAGATATTTACAATTGTACGTATAGCAGCTACAAATCCCACGACTTACCATCTGTAGGACTACCAAGATTAGCCCATCTCAGGCGGTTTCTACGAGCAAGAACTACTTAAAGCCAAGTATCCGGATATTTATCTTGTAGAAAAAATAATTAAGAAAAAAGGAAGTAAAATTTTTGTAAAATGGCTTGGCTTTGATAATTCACATAATAGTTGGATTGAGAAAAAAGATATGTAATCATGCAAATATAAGAATATGAAATGTTTAATAAAAACAATTTTTTCAGGTTAAACAAAGAGTTTGTTTATTAATAAAGAATTATGTACATTTGAACATTATATTTTCGTAATACTTAACTATATATTTTTTCGCAATATATTTCGTAATACTTAACTATTTTTTTTTTTACAATACTTAGGGGGACTAGACACCTTTTTTTCTGAAATAAGAAGTCATATTTTAATACATAAATGTAAACTAATTATTTCATACTTTTTACATATAAAAGTGGGTATATTTATCTTACCTTAAAACTTTCTCCGATAAGCCTTTTATATGGTCCAGAACCATAGTCATCGATGAAACAAGTTTTTTCACTATCCGTAAGCTTTGAAATTTTCCTGTGGATGAATTTGCTCCAGATTTGAACTAAATTACTCCATATAGTATAATTTTCATATGAGTGTAGGGATTTAGGATTAAATGTCAGAAAAAATTTTTACATGAGAAAAATTATGAAAATATATAAAAAATTTTAAAAATTAAAAAAAAATTCTTGAAAAACAGCACAAAACTTTTTTTTCTCATCGGATCAAAAATCCCTACACTCATATGAGAATTATACTATTCAGGAGTAATTTAGTTCAAATCTGGAGTCAATCCATCCACAGGAAAATTTCAAAGCTTACGGATAGTGAAAAAACTTGTTTGATCGATGACTATGGCTCTGGACAATATAAAGGGCCCAGACCAAGGTCTAAGGTGAGGTAAACATACCCCATTTTATGTGTAAAAAATGCGAAATAATTAGTTAACATTTATGTATTAAAATATGACTTTTTTATTTCAGAAAAAAAAGGTGTCTAGCCCCCTTAAACAACATTTTTGCAATACTTAACTATATATATTTTTTTTTTGCAAATACATTTTGCAATACTTAAACATTTCGCATTACTTAAAAGTTATTTACCGCTAAACTGAACGCTTGAACCGCCATTGTACACTGAATGTTTTCAGTGTACTGAACTGTTGTTCGTACTTATTCGCTGCATCCTGGAGATTGACGAAGAATTTCTCGTCTTGTTGAATAGCGTCTGACACTCTCTTTGGCATGGAAACATCAAACTCGCTCTCCAGTTCAGCCACGACTTTTTCTCCATATTTCGTCGTCACAGCCTTCAGACTAGTCACAATGTACCGCTGGCCCATGATCAGATTGACCAACCTTTTTGTTAGCAGAAATCCTCCACGGGCAATGGCGTTCTGTTTTGTAAAATCCATCTGTAACAGAAAAATTGAAAAAATGTTTATTTTTTTTTAAATATGAGAAAAAAAATAGAGGAGAAAACATTACTTTGAGAAAAAATACTAACCTCAGATTTCTCTGCGTTTCTTACTACTTCCAGTAGATGATAGAGACAGCGAGAAGCGGCTGCGAGACAGCAGGAAGCGACTGTGTGACAGCGAGATGTGGCTGCGGGTCTGTCGATATCTGCTGCCAGACTGCAGGAGGTGAGGCTGAGATCTGCTGGTACTGCTGCTGCTGAAGAGTATGACTTAGACAGTCGACTGTTAGAATGAGCTCCTGCTCAAGCACCACCGCATTATATAGAGGGAGATCTGCGGAATTCGGCGGCTCACGTTCCCCCTCTCCAGCAACTTCATCGTTCTCATTGGCCTGCTCCTCTCCCACTACTCTTACTCTATAGTGGCCCCAGGGCAGTGTATCGGTGGTTTCAGGCTGCAGGCAGCGTTTGTCATCATGTGCACTGAGAGAAATTTTCTTCTCTTTCTAAGTGTGGATGTTGTGATGTCGAGACCTGATGTTTCGTTGGTCTCGAGTGATGATGTAGTCGTCAGGGGTGATGGTCAGTTTGACTACAGAAGTCTTCACTCCTTTGGCCTTCTTGATGGGTTTTTGATTCTGTACTTTCACGCTGTACATTTTACTCCGGAGCCTGATAAATTCCAGCATGATCTCGCCGTTGCACTCGTCCTTCATCAACCCGACGATTTTCTTGTTGGCACGAGGCATATTGAATGGATTGGTTTCACGATAGTCTGACGTGTCAAGACAATTAGTTCTAAAGTTTTCAAAAACTTCAGCCAGCAGTATAACGTCTGTCTTGAGATATAAGTCAGAATATTGCCCAAGGTCTTGAACGTTAAAACTTTGGGCATGCTCATAATCCTCATCGCTGATATGAGCATTGTATAAACTGCTGAAGAAAGCATCCTTTGGAGGGAGATTTGGCTCTTTCAACTTGTCAAACGACGAGACATAGTCATAAGGAAATACTCCTTTTCTTTTTAAAAGTGCAATCTGTTCATTAGAGAATCCATTGAACATGCACTCTAAAGTATCGAGCTTCTCCAAATACGATGACAACTTGTCCAGAGATGAGGCCATAAATTTGGAAGAGTCGATAAATCTCAAATTTATATCTGTACATTCCACAAACTTTGTAAAAGATATATATTTTTCTTTTGTTTGTGGAAGTAGCGAAACTCGTCCTGAGAAGCATGTTGCGATTTCTCTAATAAAGAGATGAGAATCGTATCCGTTCAAGTTGTGAAAAACTATGGGGATCGTTCTCGAGTCTTGAAAGCCAATGTTACATTTGCTATGTGCTGGTCCACGATATCTGCAATAATTATATTCTTTTATGTTGGAGAGAGAGAGAGAGAGAGAGAGAGAGAGAGCGAGAGAGAGAGAGAGAGAGAGAGAGAGAGAGAGAGAGAGAGAGAGAGAGAGTATAAAAAAATACTCATTTTCCCGTAAAATGGCAATGGTCACGTACTCGCTTGTCATCCTTTGTGAATGGCTTTTCGCAAATGTGGCATAGAGATGCTCTGTCAAACATGATATTTTCGAGTGATGATAGATTACTCATGGGCTTTGGATGTTTGTACGAGTCATCCAACTTTACAGCCAGTGAGTGAAGACTCTGTACAAAACATTTGGCTGGAGATTCGGCTTGTTCGCCCTCTTGTCTGTAACTCTTGTATTCCGAGAGAGAGTCATTGTAGCTGTATTTAATAAAGTAGCCCACACTGAATGGCACATGATGTTGGTAAGCGCGTTCATCGACAATCACAGGCTTCAATATACACTCAAAGTCAGCGTATATTACGAAAGGCACACGATTTTTAAAACTAAAGTTCGTAAACTCTAAAGTATTGTTTTTCTTATTTGGAAGAGTAATTTTACACTGATTCATTTTTTCACAGTCAGTTATGTGCTTGGTCAGCTTCTCGTCAGTTCGAAAATAATGCAGACAGTTATCACAGATGAAAGTTTTACGGTTGTGCAAGTTAGCTGTTTACTACACAGTCTTGATAAATTTTTTATCCATACATAATGGAATTTAAATTCGATATCATCATCATCATCGAGAGCCGAGCCATCTTCATCCTCGTCCACATAATTATTTTCGACGAGTAGTAAATTAACATGTTTTTCTTTTTGTCAGCTGTCAAATATCGTGGTAAGATGTCAAACACTTTTCCCTTTTTCTTCAAATAATATACATTCACAGAAACGTCATTTTGTTTTTCAAACTTACTAACTTTTCGAGGATCAACAGGAAAGTCAATTCCCTTAAAATTCAGATCGCTTTTATGTGATACATAATTCGTCACTCGCTTGGGATGTGTATTAGCAGGGTATAATGCCGATAAAATTGCCCATTTAAAACATTCATCATCTTGATTTTTTACGTTTATACAGGTCTTCTTGTTCTTGATGAATGGTGGAAAATCGATGTACAAGCTTCCTCTCATCGAGCTGAACTTGTAAATATTCACAACTAAATTTAAAATTGATTTGAGCGTCCAGCCTGATTCGCGCTCTTGAAACTCCTCCATATCCGTGCCGATGGGATTTTGAACCTTCATAACAAACCACTTCTTCAAGTCCGTCGTCGAATATATCGGAGCGATTTTTGTGTTGAAATATTTTATTTCGATTGTCTCTTCACAATTTTTAACTATAGCGTACTCGGCCGCTAACACTGTGTTCACTTTTAAAGGTTCTTTAAGAATTTCGCGCACTTTTCAATAAATTCTTGCTTAGCGTCTTTCATGAACTTCAATAAGTCCAGGTGTCTTCGATTTGTGATGACACCCGTCTTTATTCTATTCTCGAAAGCTGATTCGACATCACCCCAGCTTACCGAGGGTCCATTTTCACTCGCTGGTAGTCCAGCACCCACCACCGCCACTCGATGTCACTCAACAGGCGTAGAATACTTTTTATGATCGCGATGGCAGCATGCAACTTTTGCCTATCGGCCACTGTTAAGTCCGTCACCTCGGGCCTGCGCTGAGCCAATTGTTCTACCTCCACTAGAGCTTTGCGGCCGAGCGCAATCCAATTGTTCAGATCATCTTGGTCAGCCGCACCACTTAAAGCGAGCCGATATGATTGACATAGCACAAGAGCGGTATTTTTAAAGTACTGAGCCATCTTGATCACTGACCGCGCAAGGCAGTCGACTGACTTTCCGCGGCACGCACACCTCCTTTTATCTAAAAATTCGCGAAAAAATTGACTGATTCTTTTTGTTTCTGCAATTTTTCTCTCACTTCTCTTGCACTGATCTTAGTTTCTTTGCGTACGACATTGCCGCAGAGGTGGTTATCGAATGTTGACTTGATCGAGTGTACCCTTGCTATTTATCCGGTAGTAAGCGTAGCGTTAAGGCGGTATCAGATGCGTGATTTCGGGGTCCAGCGCTGCATAGTTGGTCGGTTCCAATCGCACGGGTATGCGTATAGTATTAAGAGTATACCAAAAGCACCCCGCTCTGCTCGAACGCGTTATCTGATATCCGTCTTACAATTAAAATTGTCATAGTAGTATACAAGAGATAAAAATTCGTACACCGAATACATATAGCGGGAAACGTGAGGGTACGTGTTACTTATACGTTCGTTTAAGGGTTCTCGGAAAAATGTCAAGCGAGCGGTGCGTATCATTACGTTGTGTATAAGACTACACCAAAAAGCGTGCCGCACTCTGCTTGATCACGTTATCTTATACTTAAAATCGGCACTGCAATACAGTATTGTAATCGAGAGCGGCAAGCGGCGACAGGATGTATAAGATATTGCAAAAGCTAAACAAAAAAACCGTTATATTGCGAGGAAATAATAAAACATGAGAAGCACACGAGGCAGGGTCTTCATATTGCACATAACGATAAATTTTTTTCGGAGGTTCAGATATAATTCAATTTTGTTTTTTCAAGATAGTAAGTAACTAATACCCTAACGTACACGTTACGCACTATCGCGAAAAAACATCCTGCGCACGTGATTGAATTATAAGACGAATCTGACAGAACGTGAGGAGATTAGTTTAGGCGGTGCGCTTTTGGTGTTTTCTCTTACACAGCCTATTGATTCGCACCGCGCGCTTTTGTGATGGAAAAACACGTACACGTTACGCACTATCGTGAAAAAATACCCTACGCACGTGATTGAATTATAAGACGAAACTGATATAACGTGAAAATACGTTGGAAACAGGTGGGGTTAGAGACAAAAATAACGGTTTCGGAGAAAAATGACAAAGAAATTCTTATATGTAACCTAACCTTACTTTTGGCATAAGCTTTCGCATCTTATTCGCGATAAAGAAAGTACGTTGGGCTTAGAGAGTAACGAATACGAGATAATAGTTTCCGAGAAAAAATTCTTATAAGTAACCTAAGCTCACGCATGCACGCACGCACGCACGCACGCACGCACTTTCATCGATCCGCGGTAATTACAGCATCCGCAGTAATACCCACACTTACCCTAAGAAATAAATCTCTTAAACATTGAATTTATAATATGTAAAACTATATACATTATTATTGTATGTTATATACTTAATGTAAAAAAATACATCCAAACCGAACCAAAAAAAAAAAAATTTCCACACATTCTAGGCCTAAAAAAAAGTTTAAAAATTTACTTGAGAAAAGTGCTGACCGATGCAGCTGACAAGCAACAGGCCGCCCGCAGTCGACTGTTGGCCGCCCGCCGCTGCAATTTACCGATGTTATGATACCTTAATTGCTTGTTTATAAAAACAATAACAACAGGCTATTAAGATATTTTAATTACTTGTAAAAAGAGAGGGGCCGTTTCTCCATGACATCATAGGTGGCCCAAAAACCCTAGGCTGCTTCTGGCCACCACGTGGTGGCCCAGAACCAGCCGAGAATCTTGGCTAGTTCTAGGCCACAACGTGGTGGCCTAGAACCAGCCTAGCTTATCTACTTTCTCAGAGTGATTCTCGACTGTTGAGAAATACTATTGGTGTGATTCTGGACCGTCGACAAAAACTCTCCTTGTAATTATCTATCGTCATGAAATACTCTCGAACCGATTCCCGACCGCCGAGAGATACTGTTGGAGTGATTCTTGATCGACACGAAATATTCTCAGAGTGATTCTTGATCGTCGCGAAATACTCTCGGAATGATTCTCCCAGAGTGATTGTCGGCCGTCGAGAACTACTTCCGGAGTGATTCTCGATCGTCCAGAAATACTCCTGAAGTAACTCTCACGGAGTGATTCTCGACCGTCAAGAAATACTCTTGAAGTGATTCTCTCAGACTGATTCTCGATCGTCGAGAAATAGTCTCCTAGTAATTATCTGTCGTCAATAAATTCTATTGGAGTGATTCTCGACCATAGAGAACTGCACTCGGAGTGATTCTCGATCATCGAGAAATACTCTCGGAGTGATTCTCGGCCATAGAGAACTACACTCGGAGTGATACTCGATCGTCGAGAAATACTCTCGGAGTAATTCTCCCGGAGTGATTCTCATCCGTCGAGATATACTCATGGAGTGATTCTCTCAGAGTGATTCTCGGCCGTAGAGAAATACTGTTGGAGTGATTCTTGATCGTCACAAAATACTCTCAGAGTGATTCTTGATCGTCGCCAAATATTCTCCGAATGATTCTTCCAGAGTGATTCTCGGCCATCCAGAACTACTCTGGGAGTGATTCTCAATCGTCCAGAAATACTCTTGAAGTCACTCTCACGGAGTGATTCTCGACCGTCAAGAAATACTCTTGAAGTGATTCTCTCAGAATGATACTCGACCGTCGAGAAATACTCTCCTAGTAATTATCTGTCGTCAAGAAATTCTATTGGAGTGATTCTCGACCATAGAGAACTGCACTCGGAGTGATTCTCGATCGTTGAGAAATACTCTCGGAGTGATTCTCGGCCATAGAGAACTACACTCGGAGTGATACTCGATCGTCGAGAAATACTCTCGGAGTAATTCTCCCGGAGTGATTCTCGTCCGTCGAGATATACTCTTGGAGTGATTCGCTCAGAGTGATTCTCGGCCGTAGAGAAATAGTGTTGGAGTGATTCTTGATCGTCACGAAATACTCTCAGAGTGATTCTCGGCCATAGAGAACTACACTCGGAGTGATACTCGATCGTCGAGAAATACTCTCGGAGTAATTCTCCCGGTGTGATTCTCGTCCGTCGAGATATACTCTTGGAGTGATTCTCTCAGAGTGATTCTTGGCCGTAGAGAAATACTGTTGGAGTTATTCTTGATCGTCACGAAATACTCTCAGAGTGATTCTTGATCATCGCCAAATATTCTCGGAATGATTCTTCCAGAGTGATTCTCGGCCGTCGAGAACTACTCTCGGATTGATTCTCGATCGTCCAGAAATACTCTTGAAGTCACTCTCAGGGAGTGATTCTCGACCGTCAAGAAATACTCTTGAAGTGATTCTCTCAGAATGATACTCGACCGTCGAGAAATACTCTCCTAGTAATTATCTGTCGTCAAGAAATTCTATTGGAGTGATTCTCGACATAGAGAACTGCACTCGGAGTGATTCTCGATCGTCGAGAAATACTCTCGGAGTAATTCTCCCGGAGTGATTCTCGTCCGTCGAGATATACTCTTGGAGTGATTCGCTCAGAGTGATTCTCGGCCGTAGAGAAATAGTGTTGGAGTGATTCTTGATCGTCACGAAATACTCTCAGAGTGATTCTTGATCGTCGCCAAATATTCTCGGAATGATTCTGCCAGAGTGATTCTCGGCCGTCGAGAACTTCTCTCGGAGTGATTCTCGATCGTCCAGAAATACTCTTGAAGTCACTCTCACGGAGTGATTCTCGACCGTCAAGAAATACTCTTGAAGTGATTCTCTCAGAATGATACTCGATCGTCGAGAAATACTCTCCTAGTAATTATCTGTCGTCAAGAAATTCTATTGGAGTGATTCTCGACCATAGAGAACTGCACTCGGAGTGATTCTCGATCGTTGTGAAATACTCTCGGAGTGATTCTCGGCCATAGAGAACTACACTCGTAGTGATACTCGATCGTCGAGAAATACTCTCGGAGTAATTCTCCCGGAGTGATCTCGTCCGTCGAGATATACTTTTGGAGTGATTCTCTCAGAGTGATTCTCGGCCGTAGAGAATACTGTTGGAGTGATTCTTGATGGTCACGAAATACTTTCAGAGTGATTCTTGATCGTCGCCAAATATTCTCGGAATGATTCTTTCAGAGTGATTCTCGGCCGTCGAGAACTACTCTCGGAGTGATTCTCGATCGT
This sequence comes from Torymus aiolomorphi, assembly GCA_036365515.1. NCBI lineage: Eukaryota > Metazoa > Arthropoda > Insecta > Hymenoptera > Torymidae > Torymus > Torymus aiolomorphi. The sequence goes on from CM070876.1 coordinate 51,574,843, forward strand.
CCAGAAATATTCTTGAAGTCACTCTCACGGAGTGATTCTCGACCGTCAAGAAATACTCTTGAAGTGATTCTCTCAGAATGATACTCGGTCGTCGAGAAATACTCTCCTAGTAATTATCTGTCGGCAAGAAATTCTATTAGAGTGATTCTCGACCATAAAGACCTGCACTCGGAGTGATTCTCGATCGTCGAGAAATACTCTCGGAGTGATTCTCGGCCATAGAGAACTACACTCTGAGTGATACTCGATCGTCGAGAAATACTCTCGGAGTAATTCTCCCGGAGTGATTCTCGTCCGTCGAGAAATACTCTTGGAGTGATTCTCTCAGAGTGATTCTCGGCCGTCGAGAAATACTCCCGGTGTGATTCTCGATCGTCGAGAAATACTCTCCTAGTAATTATCTATCGTCAAGACAGTCTCTTGGAGTGATTCTCGACCATTGAGAACTACACTCGGAGTGATTCTCGATCGTCGAGAAATACTCTCGGAGTAAATCTCTCGGATTGATTCTCGACCGTCGAGAAATACTCTTGGAGTGATTCTCTCAGAGTGATTTCCGGCGGTCGAGAAATGCTCTCGGTGTGATACTCAATCGACGAGAAATACTCTAGGAGTAATTCTCTCGGTGTGATTTTCGACCGTCGAGATATACTGGTGGAGTGGTTCTCGATCGTCGCGTAATACTTTTTGAATGATTCTCCCAGAGTGATTCTCGACCATAGAGAACTACACTCGGAGTAATTCTCAATCGTCAGGAAATTCTCTCGGTCTAATTCTCGACCATAGAGAAATCCATTCGGAGTGATTCTCAATCATCGAGTAATACTCTCGGCGTAATTCCCTCTGAGTGATACTCGACCCTCGAGAAATACTCTTGGAGTGATTTTCTCAGAATGATTCTCAGCCATCGAGAAATACTATCGGATTGATTCTCGATCGTCGAGAAATACTCCAGGAGGGCATCTTGATCGTCGACATATACTCTCGGAGTAATTCTGCCGGAGTGATTCCTGATCGTCGCAAAATACTCTTGGAGCGATTCTTTCATGGTGATTCTCGACCGCCGAGAAATACTCTTGGAGAGATTCACGATCGTCAAGAAATTCTGTCGGACTGATTCTCGACCATATAGAAATACACTCGAAGTGATTCTCGACCGTCGCGAAATACTCTTGGTGTGATTCTCGATAATCGAGAAATACTTTCGGAGTAATTCTCTCCGAATGATTCTCGTCCGTCGAGAAATACTCTCGGAGAGATTCTCGAGCGTCAAGAAATTCTCTCGGGCTGATCCTCGACCATAGAGAAATACACTCGGAGTAATTCTCTCGGAGTGTTTCTCGACAGTCCAGAAATACTCTTGGAGTGATTCTCCCAGAGTGATTCTGGGCCATCGAGAAATACTCTCGTTGCGATTCTCAATCGTCGAGTAATATTCTCAGAGTAATTCTCTCGGTGTGATTCTCGGCAGTCCAGGAATACTTTTTTAATGATTCTCCCAGAGTGATTCTCAAACGCCGAAAAATACTCTCGGTGTAACTCTAGATCGTCGAGTAATACTCATGAAGTGAATCTCCCAGAGTGACTCTCGACCTTCAAGAACTACTCTCGTAGAGCTTCTCGATCGTCGAGAAATTCTCTCGGACTGATTCTCTACAGCTCAGAAATACTGTTGGAGTGATTATCAATCGTCGCGTAATACTCTTGGAGTGATTCTCTCAGAATGATTCTCCCAGAGTGATTCTCCCAGAGTGATTCTCGACCGTGGAGAAGTATTCTCGGAGTGATTCTCGATCGTCAAGAAATTCTCTCGGACTGATTCTCGACCGTCGGGAAATACTCTTGGAGTGATTCTCGATCGTCGCGTAATACTCTCCCAGAGTGATTCTTGACCGACGAGAACTACTCTCGGAGTGATTCTCGATCATCAAGAAATTCTCTCGGACTGATTCTCTTCAGCCGAGAAATACTGTTGGAGTGATTATCAATCGTCGCGTAATACTCTTGGAGTGATTCTCGATCGTCGCGTAATACTTTTGGAGTGATTCTCCCAGAATGATTTCGATCGTCTAGTAATACTCTCAGAGTTATTCTCGACCATCGGAAAATACTCCCAGAGAGGTTCTCAACCGTCGAGAAAAACCTCCGGAGTGATTCTCGATCGTCAAGAAATACTATCAGAAAAATTATCTCGGAGTGATTCTCGATCGTCGAAAGATACTCTTGGAGTGCATCTCGATCGTTGAGATATACTCTCGAATTAATTCTCTCGAAGTTATTATAGGCCGTCGAGAAATACTCTCGGAGTGTTCTCGATCGTCGAGAAATACTCTTTGAGTGATTCTCTCAGAGTGAATCCCGACCGTCTAGAAATACTCTTGGAGCAATTCCGGATCGTCGCGTAATACTTTTGGAGTGATTCTCCCAGAGTGATTCCCGACCATCGAGAACTACGCTCGGTGTGATTTTCGATGGTCTAAAAATACTCTCGGAGTGCATCTCGATCGTGGTGATATACTCTCGGAGTAATTCTCTCCGAGTGATTCTTGATCTTCGCGAAATACTCTTGGAGTGATTCTCTCAGAGTGATTCCCGACCGTTGAGAAATACTCTGGAAGAGATTCTCGATCGTCAAGAAATTTTCTCGGACTGATTCTTGACCATAGAGAAATACACTCTGCGAGACCCTCGATCATCAAGGAACTCTCCCGGACTGATTCTCGACCGGCGAGAGTTACTCTTGGAGTGATTCTCGATCGTCGCCTAATACTATTGGAGTTATTCTCACAGTATGATTCTCGACTCCCGAGTAATACTCTCAGAGTGATTCTCGACAATTGGAAAATAATCCCAGAGTGATACTCGACCGTCGAGATCAATTATCAGAGTGATTCTCGATCGTCGAGAAATACTCGCGGAATAAATATCTCGGAGTGATTCTCGATCGCCGAAAGATATTCTCGGTGTGCATCTCAGTCGTTGAGATATACTCTCGGAGTTATTCTCTCAGAATGAATCTTGGCCATCGAGAAATACTCTCGGAGTGATTGTCGATCGTCGAGAAATACTCTCGGAGTGCATCTCGATCGTCGAGATATATTCTCGGAGTAATTCTCTCCGAGTGATTCTTGATCGTCGCGTAATACTTTTGAAATGATTCTCCCAGAGTGATTCTCAACCGTCGAGAAATATTCTCGGAGTGATTCTCGATAGACGAGAATTACTCTCAGAGTGATTCTCAGCCATCGAGTAATACTCACAGTGCAATTCTAGATCGTAGCGTAATACTCTTGGAGTGATTCTCCTAGAGTGATTCTAGACCTTCGAGAACTACTCTCGGTGTGATTCTCGATCGTCGAGAAATACTCTCCTAGTAATTATCTATCGTCAAGACAGTCTCTTGGAGTGATTCTCAACCATTGAGAACTACACTCGGAGTGATTCTCGATCGTCGAGAAATACTCTCGGAGTAAATCTCTCGGATTGATTCTCGACCGTCGAGAAATACTCTTGGAGTGATTCTCTCAGAGTGATTTCCGGCGGTCGAGAAATGCTCTCGGTGTGATACTCAATCGACGAGAAATACTCTAGGAGTAATTCTCTCGGTGTGATTTTCGACCGTCGAGATATACTGGTGGAGTGGTTCTCGATCGTCGCGTAATACTTTTTGAATGATTCTCTCAGAGTGATTCTCGACCATAGAGAACTACACTCGGAGTAATTCTCAATCGTCAGGAAATTCTCTCGGTCTAATTCTCGACCATAGAGAAATCCATTCGGAGTGATTCTCAATCATCGAGTAATACTCTCGGCGTAATTCCCTCTGAGTGATACTCGACCCTCGAGAAATACTCTTGGAGTGATTTTCTCAGAATAATTCTCAGCCATCGAGAAATACTATCGGATTGATTCTCGATCGTCGAGAAATACTCCAGGAGGGCATCTTGATCGTCGACATATACTCTCGGAGTAATTCTGCCGGAGTGATTCCTGATCGTCGCAAAATACTCTTGGAGCGATTCTTTCATGGTGATTCTCGACCGCCGAGAAATACTCTTGGAGAGATTCACGATCGTCAAGAAATTCTCTCGGACTGATTCTCGACCATATAGAAATACACTCGAAGTGATTCTCGACCGTCGCGAAATACTCTTGGTGTGATTCTCGATCATCGAGAAATACTTTCGGAGTAATTCTCTCCGAATGATTCTCGTCCGTCGGAAATACTCTCGGAGAGATTCTCGAGCGTCAAGAAATTCTCTCGGGCTGATCCTCGACCATAGAGAAATACACTCGGAGTAATTCTCTCGGAGTGTTTCTCGACAGTCCAGAAATACTCTTGGAGTGATTCTCCCAGAGTGATTCTGGGCCATCGAGAAATACTCTCGTTGCGATTCTCAATCGTCGAGTAATATTCTCAGAGTAATTCTCTCGGTGTGATTCTCGGCAGTCCAGGAATACTTTTTTAATGATTCTCCCAGAGTGATTCTCGACCGCCGAAAAATACTCTCGGTGTAACTCTAGATCGTCGAGTAATACTCATGGAGTGAATCTCCCAGAGTGACTCTCGACCTTCAAGAACTACTCTCGTAGAGCTTCTCGATCGTCGAGAAATTCTCTCGGACTGATTCTCTACAGCTCAGAAATACTGTTGGAGTGATTATCAATCGTCGCGTAATACTCTTGGAGTGATTCTCTCAGAATGATTCTCCCAGAGTGATTCTCCCAGAGTGATTCTCGACCGTGGAGAAGTACTCTCGGAGTGATTCTCGATCGTCAAGAAATTCTCTTGGACTGATTCTCGACCGTCGGGAAATACTCTTGGAGTGATTCTCGATCGTCGCGTAATACTCTCCCAGAGTGATTCTTGACCGACGAGAACTACTCTCGGAGTGATTCTCGATCATCAAGAAATTCTCTCGGACTGATTCTCTTCAGCCGAGAAATACTGATGGAGTGATTATCAATCGTCGCGTAATACTCTTGGAGTGATTCCCGATCGTCGCGTAATACTTTTGGAGTGATTCTCCCAGAATGATTTCGATCGTCTAGTAATACTCTCAGAGTTATTCTCGACCATCGGAAAATACTCCCAGAGAGGTTCTCAACCGTCGAGAAAAACCTCCGGAGTGATTCTCGATCGTCAAGTAATACTATCAGAAAAATTATCTCGGAGTGATTCTCGATCGTCGAAAGATACTCTTGGAGTGCATCTCGATCGTTGAGATATACTCTCGAATTAATTCTCTCGAAGTTATTATAGGCCGTCGAGAAATACTCTCGGAGTGTTCTCGATCGTCGAGAAATACTCTTTGAGTGATTCTCTCAGAGTGAATCCCGACCGTCTAGAAATACTCTTGGAGCAATTCCGGATCGTCGCGTAATACTTTTGGAGTGATTCTCCCAGAGTGATTCCCGACCATCGAGAACTACGCTCGGTGTGATTCTCGATGGTCTAAAAATACTCTCGGAGTGCATCTCGATCGTGGTGATATACTCTCGGAGTAATTCTCTCCGAGTGATTCTTGATCTTCGTGACGACAAAGTAACAATGAGTGGTGTGACCCTTGATCCAGCATCACCATTGGTTGACTGAGATGAAGTAGTTGGTGGTTCTTCTGCATGAGTAGCGAGTGAGGACTGTTTCAGTGACTCCGAGGATGGTTTCAGGCGCATTTTCCGCACATGAAGTATATCATGGTCATGAAGCTCACCGTCAAGGAACTTCAGAGCAGCGTAAACAGCGCCTTTCAAGGATGTTGTATCGGGGATAGAGAGTCCAGTGATCATAAGCTCGCTGGAGAGGCTTCGTTGCGTATTACTGAGATGTTGAAGGTCATGCTCGAGTTTTTCCAGTCGTCTGACAGTAGGCTCATTTGGAGCACTGGCAGTATTTGATGTGCAGAGGTCATCGAACAGGCGACGGAGATTCCCTTGTTCAGTCTGCACTTGAGATATGGCCTCTTCAGCAGCAGAAAGACGAGTCGCAAGGTGGGGCAGATCATCTAGAAGTGATAGTTTTTCTTCCATGTTGGTCATTCGTGTGGAAACTTCCTCCAGCCGCGTGTTCAGAGTAGTTTGCACTTCCTCAAAACGTACGTCAAGAGAAGAGCTTAGAGTGCTCAATCTTGTGTGAAGAGTGTCTAGTGTGGCTAATTTATTAAGTATCTGCTGTAGAGGGTCATTTGATTGTGGCGGTAGGTTCAAAGAAGAAGTGGAAAGAGATGGTGATATTGAAATTGCAGCAGGACTACTATTAGCATTGCTTTCATCAAGTGAATCACTCCTCCGTCTGGTTGTATTTGCTGCAGTGATACAACTTCGACAGCAGTTGATGAGTTTGTTGCTCTTATTACGGACTTGTTTAAGCAAAGTACAGGATGGATGATAATTACTTTTACAATGATCACATGTGACATATTTGGTTTTAATTGATTTACTGCAACTATAACATGTGATATCCATCTTGATTAAGAAGCTAGTAGGAACCCTAAAAGCGTAAATGAGATGAAAATGAGGTGAAAAGGCGTAAATGAGATGAAAATGAAGAAAAGAACGGCTCTAAAATGTGTTAAAATGAGTTAAAAGCCTTATTATCTATAATACTGAGAATAAGTAGTGCGCATGTTAACTAAGTCAGACAGGTCGGCAAGTAGAGACCTTTTACACCCGTTTACAAGTAGTTCGAAGAGAAAACGGTCAGCCATACAAAATATAAAACGCAATTTACAAAATTCACAACGCAACAAACTAATCAGACTAGATATAAATCGAGGTTGACTAGGTGAAAATAAATGAATATAAATTCTGATAATAAATTAGGTTAATTAGATGAGTAATACTGGTTGCAACTTAAGGTACTTGTATGCCAAAAAGTTTATAGTTTAGAATAATTAAATACTGAAATTAGGCTGAATTAATAATATTGAGTGAATGCGGAGCGATTAAAAAGCTACTAAAAAATTTATGAAGATATAAATAAATAAATAAATAATATAGCAACTAAACTAATTGCATGCAAAGTGAAAGTCTCTGACTCATTCAGACTAGATATAAATCAAGGTTGACTAGGTGAAAATAAATAAATAAATATAAATTTAGATTCTGATAATAATTATATAAATAATAAGATAAATAATACTGGTTGCAACTTAGACTACTTGTATGCCAAAATATTTATTGTTTAGAATAATTAAATACTGAAATTAGGGTGCATTAGTAATATTAAGTTAATGCGGAGCGATATAAATAATCAAATAAATAATATAGCAACTAAGCTAATTGTATGCAACGTGACAGACCCTGACTCATTCAGTTGGATTTTACGTACGTAATACACCGCGTCTATTACCATAAGATGGAAGCGTAAACATACTTCGCTTGATGTGCTTAGTGCGGCTACTGCGGCTCAACTGCTGATGAGATGGTATGTTCCCGTATGCGGCAGGCAGTTAATGACGGTAATGGTGACAGTCAGATTCGGTGTACGGCAGGCTTTTAGGTGACGGTATAGGGGACTGTCAGCACTACACTTGGCAGATGTTGTTGATTACGTTGGCAACAGAAAAATTCAAAAAGCAGACGTCTGTAAAAGCCGGTATGAGATGCACTGTAGCATTAGCTGCACGTGCACTGCAGCCACTGGTACCAAACGAGTTGAAGAATAGTGCAGAGAAAGAAAGTCGTGCAGACCATCCGATGGTTGAGAAGATGTTGGCGAGATATCACGTCTTCAGTTTGAGGTTATGTTGGCGACTTCAACAGGAAACTTGCTCCAGGCTCATAGAAATGCATCGAAAATCATGCAGACCTTAGGCACAAGATTGAGAGCCACCGGAGCCAGTTTCCTAGAACGATAAACACCCCTCAGAGTGAAGTGTGTGTTAAATATGGTGTAAGATAGCAGGAGCGAGTAGAGTGAGGACTGCTTGTACTTACCACCAGAGAGAGAGAGGACTGATTCTCGACCATATAGAAATACACTCGAAGTGATTCTCGACCGTCGCGAAATACTCTTGGTGTGATTCTCGATCATCGAGAAATACTTTCGGAGTAATTCTCTCCGAATGATTCTCGTCCGTCGAGAAATACTCTCGGAGAGATTCTCGAGCGTCAAGAAATACTCTCGGGCTGATCCTCGACCATAGAGAAATACACTCGGAGTAATTCTCTCGGAGTGTTTCTCGACAGTCCAGAAATACTCTTGGAGTGATTCTCCCAGAGTGATTCTGGGCCATCGAGAAATACTCTCGGTGCGATTCTCAATCGTCGAGTAATATTCTCAGAGTAATTCTCTCGGTGTGATTCTCGGCCGTCCAGGAATACTTTTTTAATGATTCTCCCAGAGTGATTCTCGACCGCCGAGAAATACTCTCGGTGTAACTCTAGATCGTCGAGTAATACTCTTGGAGTGAATCTCCCAGAGTGATTCTCGACCGTCAAGAACTACTCTCGTAGAGCTTCTCGATCGTCGAGAAATTCTCTCGGACTGATTCTCTACAGCTCAGAAATACTGTTGGAGTGATTATCAATCGTCGCGTAATACTCTTGGAGTGATTCTCTCAGAATGATTCTCCCAGAGTGATTCTCCAAGAGTGATTCTCGACCGTCGAGAAGTACTCTCGGAATGATTCTCGATCGTCAAGAAATTCTCTCGGACTGATTCTCGACCGTCGGGAAATACTCTTGGAGTGATTCTCGATCGTCGCGTAATACTCTCCCACAGTGATTCTTGACCGTCAAGAACTACTCTCGTAGAGCTTTCTCGATCGTCGAGAAATTCTCTCGGACTTATTCTCTACAGCTCAGAAATACTGTTGGAGTGATTATCAATCGTCGCGTAATACTCTTGGAGTGATTCTCTCAGAATGATTCTCCCAGAGTGATTCTCCCAGAGTGATTCTCGACCGTCGAGAAGTACTCTCGGAGTGATTCTCGATCGTCAAGAAATTCTCTCGGACTGATTCTCGACCGTCGGGAAATACTCTTGGAGTGATTCTCGATCGTCGCGTAATACTCTCCCAGAGTGATTCTTGACCGACGAGAACTACTCTCGGAGTGATTCTCGATCATCAAGAAATTCTCTCGGACTGATTCTCTTCAGCCGAGAAATACTGTTGGAGTGATTATCAATCGTCGCGTAATACTCTCAGAGTTATTCTCGACCATCGGAAAATACTCCCAGAGTGGTTCTCAACCGTCGAGAAAAACCTCCGGAGTGATTCTCGATCGTCGAGAAATACTCTCAGAAAAATTATCTCGGAGTGATTCTCGATCATCGAAAGATACTCTTGGAGTGCATCTCGATCGTTGAGATATACTCTCGAATTAATTCTCTCGAAGTTATTATAGGCCGTCGAGAAATACTCTTTGAGTGATTCTCTCAGAGTGAATCCCGACCGTCTAGAAATACTCTTGGAGCAATTCCGGATCGTCGCGTAATACTTTTGGAGTGATTCTCCCAGAGTGATTCCCGACCATCGAGAACTACGCTCGATTTGATTCTCGATGGTCTAAAAATACTCTCGGAGTGCATCTCGATCGTCGTGATATACTCTTGGAATAATTCTCTCCGAGTGATTCTTGATGTTCGCGAAATACTCTTGGGGTGATTCTCTCAGAGTGATTCCCGACCGCCGAGAAATACTCTGGAAGAGATTCTCGATCGTCAAGAAATTTTCTCGGACTGATTCTTGACCATAGAGAAATACACTCTGCAAGACCCTCGATCATCAACTCTCTCGGACTGATTCTCGACCGGCGAGAGTTACTCTTGGAGTGATTCTCGATCGTCGCCTAATACTATTGGAGTTATTCTCACAGTATGATTCTCGACTCTCGAGTAATACTCTCAGAGTGATTCTCGACCGTTGGAAAATAATCCCAGAGTGATACTCGACCGTCGAGATCAATTATCGTAGTGATTCTCGATCGTCGAGAAATACTCGCGGAATAAATATCTCGGAGTGATTCTCGATCGCCGAAAGATATTCTCGGTGTGCATCTCAGTCGTTGAGATATACTCTCGGAGTTATTCTCTCAGAATGAATCTTGGCCATCGAGAAATACTCTCGGAGTGATTGTCGATCGTCGAGAAATACTCTCGGAGTGCATCTCGATCGTCGAGATATATTCTCGGAGTAATTCTCTCCGAGTGATTCTTGATCGTCGCGTAATACTTTTGAAATGATTCTCCCAGAGTGATTCTCAACCGTCGAGAAATATTCTCGGAGTGATTCTCGATAGACGAGAATTACTCTCAGAGTGATTCTCAGCCATCGAGTAATACTCACAGTGCAATTCTAGATCGTAGCGTAATACTCTTGGAGTGATTCTCCTAGAGTGATTCTAGACCTTCGAGAACTACTCTCGGTGTGATTCTCGATCGTCGAGAAATACTCTCCTAGTAATTATCTATCGTCAAGACAGTCTCTTGGAGTGATTCTCAACCATTGAGAACTACACTCGGAGTGATTCTCGATCGTCGAGAAATACTCTCGGAGTAAATCTCTCGGATTGATTCTCGACCGTCGAGAAATACTCTTGGAGTGATTCTCTCAGAGTGATTTCCGGCGGTCGAGAAATGCTCTCGGTGTGATACTCAATCGACGAGAAATACTCTAGGAGTAATTCTCTCGGTGTGATTTTCGACCGTCGAGATATACTGGTGGAGTGGTTCTCGATCGTCGCGTAATACTTTTTGAATGATTCTCTCAGAGTGATTCTCGACCATAGAGAACTACACTCGGAGTAATTCTCAATCGTCAGGAAATTCTCTCGGTCTAATTCTCGACCATAGAGAAATCCATTCGGAGTGATTCTCAATCATCGAGTAATACTCTCGGCGTAATTCCCTCTGAGTGATACTCGACCCTCGAGAAATACTCTTGGAGTGATTTTCTCAGAATAATTCTCAGCCATCGAGAAATACTATCGGATTGATTCTCGATCGTCGAGAAATACTCCAGGAGGGCATCTTGATCGTCGACATATACTCTCGGAGTAATTCTGCCGGAGTGATTCCTGATCGTCGCAAAATACTCTTGGAGCGATTCTTTCATGGTGATTCTCGACCGCCGAGAAATACTCTTGGAGAGATTCACGATCGTCAAGAAATTCTCTCGGACTGATTCTCGACCATATAGAAATACACTCGAAGTGATTCTCGACCGTCGCGAAATACTCTTGGTGTGATTCTCGATCATCGAGAAATACTTTCGGAGTAATTCTCTCCGAATGATTCTCGTCCGTCGGAAATACTCTCGGAGAGATTCTCGAGCGTCAAGAAATTCTCTCGGGCTGATCCTCGACCATAGAGAAATACACTCGGAGTAATTCTCTCGGAGTGTTTCTCGACAGTCCAGAAATACTCTTGGAGTGATTCTCCCAGAGTGATTCTGGGCCATCGAGAAATACTCTCGTTGCGATTCTCAATCGTCGAGTAATATTCTCAGAGTAATTCTCTCGGTGTGATTCTCGGCAGTCCAGGAATACTTTTTTAATGATTCTCCCAGAGTGATTCTCGACCGCCGAAAAATACTCTCGGTGTAACTCTAGATCGTCGAGTAATACTCATGGAGTGAATCTCCCAGAGTGACTCTCGACCTTCAAGAACTACTCTCGTAGAGCTTCTCGATCGTCGAGAAATTCTCTCGGACTGATTCTCTACAGCTCAGAAATACTGTTGGAGTGATTATCAATCGTCGCGTAATACTCTTGGAGTGATTCTCTCAGAATGATTCTCCCAGAGTGATTCTCCCAGAGTGATTCTCGACCGTGGAGAAGTACTCTCGGAGTGATTCTCGATCGTCAAGAAATTCTCTTGGACTGATTCTCGACCGTCGGGAAATACTCTTGGAGTGATTCTCGATCGTCGCGTAATACTCTCCCAGAGTGATTCTTGACCGACGAGAACTACTCTCGGAGTGATTCTCGATCATCAAGAAATTCTCTCGGACTGATTCTCTTCAGCCGAGAAATACTGATGGAGTGATTATCAATCGTCGCGTAATACTCTTGGAGTGATTCCCGATCGTCGCGTAATACTTTTGGAGTGATTCTCCCAGAATGATTTCGATCGTCTAGTAATACTCTCAGAGTTATTCTCGACCATCGGAAAATACTCCCAGAGAGGTTCTCAACCGTCGAGAAAAACCTCCGGAGTGATTCTCGATCGTCAAGTAATACTATCAGAAAAATTATCTCGGAGTGATTCTCGATCGTCGAAAGATACTCTTGGAGTGCATCTCGATCGTTGAGATATACTCTCGAATTAATTCTCTCGAAGTTATTATAGGCCGTCGAGAAATACTCTCGGAGTGTTCTCGATCGTCGAGAAATACTCTTTGAGTGATTCTCTCAGAGTGAATCCCGACCGTCTAGAAATACTCTTGGAGCAATTCCGGATCGTCGCGTAATACTTTTGGAGTGATTCTCCCAGAGTGATTCCCGACCATCGAGAACTACGCTCGGTGTGATTCTCGATGGTCTAAAAATACTCTCGGAGTGCATCTCGATCGTGGTGATATACTCTCGGAGTAATTCTCTCCGAGTGATTCTTGATCTTCGTGACGACAAAGTAACAATGAGTGGTGTGACCCTTGATCCAGCATCACCATTGGTTGACTGAGATGAAGTAGTTGGTGGTTCTTCTGCATGAGTAGCGAGTGAGGACTGTTTCAGTGACTCCGAGGATGGTTTCAGGCGCATTTTCCGCACATGAAGTATATCATGGTCATGAAGCTCACCGTCAAGGAACTTCAGAGCAGCGTAAACAGCGCCTTTCAAGGATGTTGTATCGGGGATAGAGAGTCCAGTGATCATAAGCTCGCTGGAGAGGCTTCGTTGCGTATTACTGAGATGTTGAAGGTCATGCTCGAGTTTTTCCAGTCGTCTGACAGTAGGCTCATTTGGAGCACTGGCAGTATTTGATGTGCAGAGGTCATCGAACAGGCGACGGAGATTCCCTTGTTCAGTCTGCACTTGAGATATGGCCTCTTCAGCAGCAGAAAGACGAGTCGCAAGGTGGGGCAGATCATCTAGAAGTGATAGTTTTTCTTCCATGTTGGTCATTCGTGTGGAAACTTCCTCCAGCCGCGTGTTCAGAGTAGTTTGCACTTCCTCAAAACGTACGTCAAGAGAAGAGCTTAGAGTGCTCAATCTTGTGTGAAGAGTGTCTAGTGTGGCTAATTTATTAAGTATCTGCTGTAGAGGGTCATTTGATTGTGGCGGTAGGTTCAAAGAAGAAGTGGAAAGAGATGGTGATATTGAAATTGCAGCAGGACTACTATTAGCATTGCTTTCATCAAGTGAATCACTCCTCCGTCTGGTTGTATTTGCTGCAGTGATACAACTTCGACAGCAGTTGATGAGTTTGTTGCTCTTATTACGGACTTGTTTAAGCAAAGTACAGGATGGATGATAATTACTTTTACAATGATCACATGTGACATATTTGGTTTTAATTGATTTACTGCAACTATAACATGTGATATCCATCTTGATTAAGAAGCTAGTAGGAACCCTAAAAGCGTAAATGAGATGAAAATGAGGTGAAAAGGCGTAAATGAGATGAAAATGAAGAAAAGAACGGCTCTAAAATGTGTTAAAATGAGTTAAAAGCCTTATTATCTATAATACTGAGAATAAGTAGTGCGCATGTTAACTAAGTCAGACAGGTCGGCAAGTAGAGACCTTTTACACCCGTTTACAAGTAGTTCGAAGAGAAAACGGTCAGCCATACAAAATATAAAACGCAATTTACAAAATTCACAACGCAACAAACTAATCAGACTAGATATAAATCGAGGTTGACTAGGTGAAAATAAATGAATATAAATTCTGATAATAAATTAGGTTAATTAGATGAGTAATACTGGTTGCAACTTAAGGTACTTGTATGCCAAAAAGTTTATAGTTTAGAATAATTAAATACTGAAATTAGGCTGAATTAATAATATTGAGTGAATGCGGAGCGATTAAAAAGCTACTAAAAAATTTATGAAGATATAAATAAATAAATAAATAATATAGCAACTAAACTAATTGCATGCAAAGTGAAAGTCTCTGACTCATTCAGACTAGATATAAATCAAGGTTGACTAGGTGAAAATAAATAAATAAATATAAATTTAGATTCTGATAATAATTATATAAATAATAAGATAAATAATACTGGTTGCAACTTAGACTACTTGTATGCCAAAATATTTATTGTTTAGAATAATTAAATACTGAAATTAGGGTGCATTAGTAATATTAAGTTAATGCGGAGCGATATAAATAATCAAATAAATAATATAGCAACTAAGCTAATTGTATGCAACGTGACAGACCCTGACTCATTCAGTTGGATTTTACGTACGTAATACACCGCGTCTATTACCATAAGATGGAAGCGTAAACATACTTCGCTTGATGTGCTTAGTGCGGCTACTGCGGCTCAACTGCTGATGAGATGGTATGTTCCCGTATGCGGCAGGCAGTTAATGACGGTAATGGTGACAGTCAGATTCGGTGTACGGCAGGCTTTTAGGTGACGGTATAGGGGACTGTCAGCACTACACTTGGCAGATGTTGTTGATTACGTTGGCAACAGAAAAATTCAAAAAGCAGACGTCTGTAAAAGCCGGTATGAGATGCACTGTAGCATTAGCTGCACGTGCACTGCAGCCACTGGTACCAAACGAGTTGAAGAATAGTGCAGAGAAAGAAAGTCGTGCAGACCATCCGATGGTTGAGAAGATGTTGGCGAGATATCACGTCTTCAGTTTGAGGTTATGTTGGCGACTTCAACAGGAAACTTGCTCCAGGCTCATAGAAATGCATCGAAAATCATGCAGACCTTAGGCACAAGATTGAGAGCCACCGGAGCCAGTTTCCTAGAACGATAAACACCCCTCAGAGTGAAGTGTGTGTTAAATATGGTGTAAGATAGCAGGAGCGAGTAGAGTGAGGACTGCTTGTACTTACCACCAGAGAGAGAGAGGACTGATTCTCGACCATATAGAAATACACTCGAAGTGATTCTCGACCGTCGCGAAATACTCTTGGTGTGATTCTCGATCATCGAGAAATACTTTCGGAGTAATTCTCTCCGAATGATTCTCGTCCGTCGAGAAATACTCTCGGAGAGATTCTCGAGCGTCAAGAAATACTCTCGGGCTGATCCTCGACCATAGAGAAATACACTCGGAGTAATTCTCTCGGAGTGTTTCTCGACAGTCCAGAAATACTCTTGGAGTGATTCTCCCAGAGTGATTCTGGGCCATCGAGAAATACTCTCGGTGCGATTCTCAATCGTCGAGTAATATTCTCAGAGTAATTCTCTCGGTGTGATTCTCGGCCGTCCAGGAATACTTTTTAATGATTCTCCCAGAGTGATTCTCGACCGCCGAGAAATACTCTCGGTGTAACTCTAGATCGTCGAGTAATACTCTTGGAGTGAATCTCCCAGAGTGATTCTCGACCGTCAAGAACTACTCTCGTAGAGCTTCTCGATCGTCGAGAAATTCTCTCGGACTGATTCTCTACAGCTCAGAAATACTGTTGGAGTGATTATCAATCGTCGCGTAATACTCTTGGAGTGATTCTCTCAGAATGATTCTCCCAGAGTGATTCTCCAAGAGTGATTCTCGACCGTCGAGAAGTACTCTCGGAATGATTCTCGATCGTCAAGAAATTCTCTCGGACTGATTCTCGACCGTCGGGAAATACTCTTGGAGTGATTCTCGATCGTCGCGTAATACTCTCCCACAGTGATTCTTGACCGTCAAGAACTACTCTCGTAGAGCTTCTCGATCGTCGAGAAATTCTCTCGGACTTATTCTCTACAGCTCAGAAATACTGTTGGAGTGATTATCAATCGTCGCGTAATACTCTTGGAGTGATTCTCTCAGAATGATTCTCCCAGAGTGATTCTCCCAGAGTGATTCTCGACCGTCGAGAAGTACTCTCGGAGTGATTCTCGATCGTCAAGAAATTCTCTCGGACTGATTCTCGACCGTCGGGAAATACTCTTGGAGTGATTCTCGATCGTCGCGTAATACTCTCCCAGAGTGATTCTTGACCGACGAGAACTACTCTCGGAGTGATTCTCGATCATCAAGAAATTCTCTCGGACTGATTCTCTTCAGCCGAGAAATACTGTTGGAGTGATTATCAATCGTCGCGTAATACTCTCAGAGTTATTCTCGACCATCGGAAAATACTCCCAGAGTGGTTCTCAACCGTCGAGAAAAACCTCCGGAGTGATTCTCGATCGTCGAGAAATACTCTCAGAAAAATTATCTCGGAGTGATTCTCGATCATCGAAAGATACTCTTGGAGTGCATCTCGATCGTTGAGATATACTCTCGAATTAATTCTCTCGAAGTTATTATAGGCCGTCGAGAAATACTCTTTGAGTGATTCTCTCAGAGTGAATCCCGACCGTCTAGAAATACTCTTGGAGCAATTCCGGATCGTCGCGTAATACTTTTGGAGTGATTCTCCCAGAGTGATTCCCGACCATCGAGAACTACGCTCGATTTGATTCTCGATGGTCTAAAAATACTCTCGGAGTGCATCTCGATCGTCGTGATATACTCTTGGAATAATTCTCTCCGAGTGATTCTTGATGTTCGCGAAATACTCTTGGGGTGATTCTCTCAGAGTGATTCCCGACCGCCGAGAAATACTCTGGAAGAGATTCTCGATCGTCAAGAAATTTTCTCGGACTGATTCTTGACCATAGAGAAATACACTCTGCAAGACCCTCGATCATCAACTCTCTCGGACTGATTCTCGACCGGCGAGAGTTACTCTTGGAGTGATTCTCGATCGTCGCCTAATACTATTGGAGTTATTCTCACAGTATGATTCTCGACTCTCGAGTAATACTCTCAGAGTGATTCTCGACCGTTGGAAAATAATCCCAGAGTGATACTCGACCGTCGAGATCAATTATCGTAGTGATTCTCGATCGTCGAGAAATACTCGCGGAATAAATATCTCGGAGTGATTCTCGATCGCCGAAAGATATTCTCGGTGTGCATCTCAGTCGTTGAGATATACTCTCGGAGTTATTCTCTCAGAATGAATCTTGGCCATCGAGAAATACTCTCGGAGTGATTGTCGATCGTCGAGAAATACTCTTGGAGTGCATCTCGATCGTCGAGATATATTCTCGAAGTAATTCTCTCCGAGTGATTCTTGATCGTCGCGTAATACTTTTGAAATGATTCTCCCAGAGTGATTCTCAACCGTCGAGAAATATTCTCGGAGTGATTCTCGATAGACGAGAATTGCTCTCAGAGTGATTCTCAGCCATCGAGTAATACTCACAGTGTAATTCTAGATCGTAGTGTAATACTCTTGGAGTGATTCTCCTAGAGTGATTCTAGACCTTCGAGAACTACTCTCGGTGTGATTCTCGATCGTCAAGATATTCGGTCGGACTGCTTCTCGCCTGCCGAGAAATACTCGAGGAGTGATTTTCAATCGTCGCGTAATCTTTTGGAGTGATTGGCCCAGAATGATTCTCCCAGAGTGATTCTCCCAGAGTGATTCTCGATCGTCGAGAAATACTCTCGGAGTGCATCTCGATCGTCGCGAAATATTGGTAGAGTATTTCTCTCGGAGTGATTCTAGACCGTCCAGAAATACTTTTGGAATGATTCTCCCAGAGTGATTCTCGACCGCCGAGAAATACTCTCGGTGTAACTCTAGATCGTTGAGTAATAATCTTGGAGTGATTCTCCCAGAGTGATTCTCGACTGTCAAGAACTACTCTCGGAGAGATTCTCGATCGTCGAGAAATATACTCGCAGTGTATCTCGATCGTCGGCATATACTCTCGGAGTAATTCTCTCGGAGTGATTCTTGTTCGTCGCGAAATACTCTCCCAGAGTGATTCTCGACCATCGAGAACTACTGTCGGAGAGATTTTCGATCGTCAAGAAATTCTCTTGGGCTGATTTTCGACCGCCGAGAAATACTCTTGGAGTGATTCTCAATCGTCACGTAATACTTTTGGAATGATTTTCCCAGAGTGATTCTCGACCATAGAGAACTACACACGGAGTAATTCTCGATCGTCATGAAATTCTCTCGGACTGATTCTTGACCATCGAGAAATGCACTCGGAGTGATTCTCGATCATTGAGAAATACTCTCGGAGTGATTCTCGGTCGTTGATAAATACTCT
Organism: Torymus aiolomorphi; assembly: GCA_036365515.1. NCBI lineage: Eukaryota > Metazoa > Arthropoda > Insecta > Hymenoptera > Torymidae > Torymus > Torymus aiolomorphi. The sequence goes on from CM070876.1 coordinate 51,593,027, forward strand.
TGAATTATTTTCCAATCATCAATAAATAAATTTGGAGTGATTTGGTATCGATGTGAAATACTCTGGTAGCGATTCTCAATCTTCGACAAATACTTTCGGTGTGATTACCGATTTTCATGAATTACTCTCGGAGTGATTTTCGATTGTCGATCAATACACTCAATGTGATTGTCGATCATTGTTAAATAAACATGGAGCGATTCTCGACCTTCGTAAAATACTCTTGAAATCATTTTTGATCGTTGGTGTATACGCTTGGAGTACTTCTGTATCGTCGAGAAATAATCTTGGAGTGATCCGTGATCAATGTGAAATACTATTTGAGCGATTTCCTACCTTCAAGAAATACTTTTGTAATGATTCTTCATCGTCGGGAAATACTCTGGGTGCAATTCTCGACCTTCGTGAAATACTCTTGAAGTGATTTTGGATTGTCGTGAAATAATGCCGGAATCTTTTTCTATCGTCGAAAAATACTGGCGGTGTTATTCTCGATCGTCGGTAAATCAGTGACAATCCTCCAACGCACCACATTAATAAAGTTACAGCAAAATAGTCAATTACTACATCAATTCCGGATAAGGTGCTTTCTAAGTATTTTTATCTCCTCTATCGATTGTTATTATTTATTTTGCGATAGAGACAATATTTAAAAAGTTAAAAGTACATTTGGATGGAAAAAATTTTTTTTTACTTTTATTTATGCATTTTCGGAAAGAGCACAAAATATAACTTGAAATAGACGTGTTTCGCAATAAAATGACAAATACAATTATTGCAAATAAATTAATGAAATCTTAATACCAGTGATGCTGTTTGTAATGCATTGTAGAGAAAGCTTTACGCTTTGACAAGAGAAGAGAATTTATGAATGAAATCGTAAGCGAAGTTAGTAGCCAACTTCTCGGCGTGTGTGTCAGAATAGGTGATTCGTTTATTTACATAGCAACGTAGCAATGAACTTTCTAATGATATATAATATTTTTTACATCTTTTGCGGGGAATGATATAGTTACTAAGGGAATTTTTATTATAGAATATATGTAATCGTTTTATCGGATAGTCATTAATCATAAAAAATCACTGCATGCAATTTTTATGGGAAAGAAGTTCATTTTAATAGTTTAATAAATGAATTCAATAAAAACCTTAGTGGTCTACTGTAATTACGGCCTATCATTTGCTCTTTTTTAAAATGTACAAATAAAGTTTGAACAACTTTTTTTTGTGTGTATTTTTTTTTACTTTTCTATTACGTATCCCATCGTAAAATAAATGGTGATAATAGAGAGCCGAAATATATTTTTCTATTGAATAATGTTTGATAACATTTTGAAAGTGATGCGTACTTGGTTTATTCCTACTTGTGCTTGCCTATAATCAAAATCAAGCGGAGGCAGTGACAATGTAGGCGATTAGTTGAGTAGTACGTACCGGAAATTTCTTTACGCGTTACTTTAAGGAAGTTGGGTAGCTTTCAGCTCGCGGGGCCTCAGGAGGGGGTGCTTGCTCTCGCACCGCGCGCTACTGTCCCGCTCACGCGCTGCATGCGATTCGTATGAGAAAAAAGTTTATTTTAATAGTTACACTTTGCACCCTCAGTGCGCTCTATTCACTCTCGTTGCTCTCACACACCTTTCTGGCTAAGTCGACGGGGGCTCTTTACAAGGCCGAGTAGCCAGCAGAATAGCCGCTCCGAGCCCCGCGAGCCGTCACCCGGTTCCCTAGCCCTCTCGTAAAGTCCCCGGCGTAGTCCAGTAAACGAAGGACTGAAATCGATATTTCGGGTAGAAATGATATTTGGTAAAACACACCGTTTAAAAACGATGGTCAAAAAAGCAGCTTCCAAAAATGCCGGCGTCACCCCTAATTTGGTAAAAAACCACCCCCGAAAACGTATTTTCGCTTATAACTGGCAAAAGATGAGGTATCGGAAAAAATCCCAAAAAAAGTTGTAGAGAGTAAAATTTCAAACAAGAATGACCTATCGCCTTTTTATTTTTAATAAAATTAAGCTTGAGCAAGGCTCGCAGAGAATATTGAAGATTGCCCATATCAAGAAAAATGGCCCATTTGACGGATTTGTAAGCACTGGACGTCTTTTGTACATACCAATATACCAGAAATCGAATTTGAAAGCCCCGTTTACATCCCTTTCCAGGGTGGTGTGAACTTTCTTTGTAAGTATAATATTATTTTTAAGCTTAGACTGTCATATTGAACGATATTAATTTATAAAGATGAAATTAGTGGTCTAGTTTAATTTTTAAATAAAACTGTTTTATATTAAAACGTTGTAATTCAGTATCCAAAATATTTGGATTATTATATTGTACGTGGTTTTATATTCGAAGTACATACTAATATCAATATCGATACTATAAAATTAGATGGAAAATTATGATAACATGAGCTCCGTGCCTATTTAGAGTGCGAAAAGATTTACCTTTTCGTACTAATGCGTAAAATATTTCAAGTCTTTAAATAAGTTCTTTTTTAAATAGTATACGTTAAGTACATACTTTAGGCATTGTTTTCACTGCGTTGAATGGTTAATGATAGTGTGTGTAAAACTAGTCACGTACTCTACGCACCGAAAACAATGAGTTATGTAGGTACTATTTACATTTCAAGCTTCGCAGATGTCGCGTAACTGCTTTTTTAATTTTTTATCGAAAAATACCCTTATATTTAGAAGGCTAACGCGTAACGGGCACTGATGGCCCTCGATCTTTCCGAACGTAGAAAATAACTAGATTCCTACAGTAGATCGAGGAAATCTAGATTTTTCCAGCGGGAAGGCGCGAACAAATGGAGCCAACTTCAGGATGATAAAATTGGCTATATTAAAAACAACGAGTATAATTTCTTTGATGACGATAATTCAGAAAGTTTAATACTTTTTTTCTTAAAATGATAAAAAAATTCTTTGTGTATATTTTAACCTATACGTTTAAGGCTGCAATGTTGCTTTTTTTTGAAAATCTACGGATTGTTGAAACGTAATTATTGAACAGAATTATATTTTATTATTAAACTATTGATTTTCACAAGCGTTTCGTAATAGTACTTTTCGATAGTGCGATAAAAATGATAATCACACTCGTGTCAGAATCATTTTTCTCACGAATATCGAACATTATCTTTTGACACAACGCGCGTAAAGTGCTATTTTAGCGTAGGCTTGAAAATCTAAGTGTGCGAAAAAGTAGTACTTATCGCACGGAGTGTCAAAAAATTTGCTATCAAATAATATTAATAATATAATTACTTAAATAATTTAACATAAAGAGACGAAGAACAAAAACAATATTTCAATAGTATAAGTATGAAAATTTTTTTAGAGACTCATGTAGTAATAATAATAAAAAAAGAAGAAAAGATAAATGAAATAAATTTAGATTTGGTAAAAATTTTAATGAAAAAGAGTTTCATGACAATAATTAAGAAAACGGCTACAATAACTATCCTGTTGAATACTGATTATGTTTTATGAATTATTAGAAAACATTTATAAATAATAACATATACATTTGTTAATAGCCGAGTAATTTATGAACAATGTCATTAAAGCGATTTCCTTAGAATGTTCCTACATCTCGGTTCACCGAGTATCAGGTAAAAACGTACACGATAAATACCAGCAATATAACAAGGAATCCAACACTTAACAAAAACAATTGTAAACTGTGAGAAGAATAAAATATCGATGTACCTTGTGCATTTATGTGTATACGCTTTCATATCACATCATTGTGTATGAGTAAGTCGTCGCCTTCTGTAATTATCCCATTTTTCGGTGTACTGAGATTTGGATACCTTCACCTAATCTTGGCTGTATGATGTCAATATCTTAATAATAACTATAAGAGACCGTGAGAAGAATTTAAAATCATTGTTTCTTGTGTATTTTATGCATACGCATTCATATAACATCATATTGTTGAGTAAGTCATCGCCTTCTTTATATGTCCCACTTCTCGGTGTACCGGGATTTGGGACGTTCAAATAATCTCGGCTATATCAAGTCCATTTCTGAATCGGAGAATAAATTATGTCAAGACGTGCTAATTCAAATAATAATTAAAGCTATTATATGATAAAAATCGTTTCATATACCACCACGAGTCTAAAAATAAATTTTCGCCTAAATAGCTTTTCCGGACAACCCCCATTGAGACGATAGATCGTCTTAAAATACGAAATTACAAGAAAAATCAACGTAGCAAAAATTCCCACCTCCGCATATTTGCGGAGGACAGTTTTCGTTGTAGATACTTGTTCGAGAGACCACCACGAGTCTGACAATAAATTTTGGACTAAATAGCTTTTCCGGAAAACCGCCCTTCACACGATAGTCATGTTAAAATATGAAAAATGCACGAAATATCGAAAAAAAATTCCCACCTTCGCCAATATTCCGTTGGGACAAATTTCATTGTAGATACTCGTTTCATATACCACCACGAGTCTAAAAATGAATTTTCACCTAAATAGCTTTTCCGAAAAACTGCCATTGAGACGATAGCTCCTCCTAAAATACGAAAATACACGGAAAATCGACGAAAGAAAAATTTCCACCTCCGCAAATATTCCGTTAGAACAAATTTCATTGTTTATACTGGTTTGATATACCACCACTAGTCTAAAAATAAATTTTGGCCTAAATAGCTTTTCCGGATAACCGCCACTTAGACGATAGAACCTCATTAAAGATGATAATAGACGAAAAATCGACGAAAGAAAAATTACCACCTTCGCCAATATTCCGTTAGGACAAATTTCTTGGTAGATACTTATTCAAGAGATTATGACGAGTATAAATATAAATTTTAGCATAAATGGCTTTTTCAGAAAACCGCCATTGAGACGATAGATACTCTTAAAACACGAAAATACACGAAAAAGCGGCATAAGAAAAATTCCCACCTCCGCGAATTTTCCGTTAGGACAAATTTCTTTGTAGATACTCGTTTCATATACCACCACGAGTCTTAAAATGAATTTTCGCCTAAATAGCTTTTCCGGGAAACCGCCATTGAGACGATAGATCCTCCTAAAACTCGAAAATACACGAAAAATCGATGAAAGAAAAATTTCTACCTCCGGAAATATTCCGTTACGACAAATTTCGTCATAGATACTTGTTCGAGAGACCGCTACCAGTCTAAAAATAAATTTTGGCCTAAATCTCTTTTCTGGAAACCCGCCATTCAGACGTTAGGGGAATATGGGGCTGTATGGCAGTGGGGTCAATATGAGGTTTTTTGAATATAAAAAAATGTAATGTTTTTACAGTCTGGTTTTCGGAGAAATTTATTTATTTAAGTTAAAGGACTGAAATTTACAAATTTCCAAATCTCGGTACACCGAGAAGTGGGACAATTAGAGAAGGCGACGACTTATTCCTCAAGATGATATGAACGCGTAAGCATATAAATACACAAGAAACAATAATTTCTAATTCTTCTAACAGTCTGCCATTGTTACTATTAAGTGTAGGATTCCCTATTAATTTTCTGGTATTGGTCGTCTACGTTTCTACCTGCTAGTCGGCGAACCGAGATCTAGGTACATAGCAAGTAAATAGCTTCAAGCCCACTGTTAGTTTATATTTTTAGTGATTTCGGTTATCAATTTCGATAAAGAGAAAATGCTTTGTCAATAAAATATGAAGTCGGAACCGTACGCGCATTGATCTTGGTGGAGACATGCCCGGAGAAAAGGAACGGCTATATCGTACACGCAAATAATGGTAATATGTCTTTTATCATATAATGGCTTTAATTATTATTTGAATTAGCACGCTTTGACATAACTTATTCTCCGATTCAGAAATTGACTTGATATATCCGTGATTATTTGACGTCTCAAATCCCGGTACACCGAGAAGTGGGACATAAAGAAGGCGACGACTTACTCAACAATATGATGTGATATGAAGGCGTATGCATAAAATACAGAAGAAACAATGACTTTAAGGGGGTGCCATACTCGATTTCAGGCAATGAAACTGTTTTACCATCTGAGTTTCGTCATAACAGTATATAATGCCACCATCAGATGGCGCTAGTCACGCAGCGAATTGCGGAATTATACTCGGTGTAAACATGTAAGTCAGCGTGTAAGATGGCGAGTTACTATCAGCTGACTTTATTTACGATAACATGTAAACAACAAATAAAATCTATTTAAACAGACCAGAAAATAAAAAAATGTAAGGTAACATTCTATATTAATTATATAGTAAGCAAATAAGTATGTTTAACAATGGCAGTAATTTCATTGTAATACGTAATCTTTGATACAATATTTCGTAATTATTTTGTTTACTATATAAATAATATAGAATGTCACCTTACATTTTTTTATTTTCTGGTCTGTTTAAATAGATTTTATTTGTTGTTTATATATTCTCGTAAGTAAAGTCAGCTGATAGTAACTCGTCATCTTACACGCTGACTTACATGCTTAGTTACACGTTCAGTTGCTCACACGCTCGCTTGTCTGCAGATCTCATGACCAGGCTTCCGTAGTATTTGTGCTGTTTGCGTGCATGTATATGTGCAGGCGAGCTGGTGTGTGATTGGGTGTGTGTGTATGTGAGCGTGCGCATAAAATAAAGAAAATAAAATTAAAACTCTTAGAGTATTTTATCTTCAATATCCTCTTGACTACTTCCTCTTGAATACTTCTCCTCTTGATTACTTCTTCTTGAATACGCGTCCTCTTGAGTACTTCCTCTTGAATCTTATCCTCTTGATTACTTCCTCTTGAATACGCATCCTCTTGAGTACTTTCTCTTGAATACATATCCTCTTGAGTACTTCCTCTTGAATATTTCCTGTTGAATATACCCTTAATCATTTTCTCTAGAATATGCTCTTGGGTATTGCATCTTGAATAGTCGTTTAGCTATTGTATCTTGATTATTCTCTTGAATATTGCATCTTGAATAATACCCTCTTCGGTATTGCATCTTGAATATTTCCTTGGGTATTGTTTTTTGAATATCTTCTTGAGTACTGTATCTTGAACATTTTCTAGAGTATGTCTCCTTGAATGTCTTCTTGATTATCCTCTTGCGTATTGTATCTTGAACATTTTCTTGAGTATTTCCTCTTGAATGTCTTCTTGATTATCCTCTTGAATATCCTCTTGAATATCCTCTTGAGTAATTACTCGCGATTATCCTCTTAAATAACCTCTTGAGTGTAAGCTCTTGATTCTCCACTGAAATATTCGCTGATCCAATCTCAAAGACTGTTTTCTAGAGTTGGATTCAGAAGACGGTCCAGAGCGGCTGGTTCGAGCGTACTTCTGAAGTTCAAGTAAAATCTACCGACATGCGTCTCCATGATCTGTTACTTGTTGTCATGTTTGATTTAAGCGAATGCAGCGGCTATCATATCCTTCATTATTTACTGTTGCTACTGTCGCTGCTGCTACTTCTACGTTGCTTCTGCATCGAAGAGAAACTGTTCGAGAGCTTGTTCTATTTTTTGCATTTGTGGTAAGAAAGTCTGCTCTGTGTTGCTAGTTGATTGCATCGAGTTGGAACTTGAGAATATTGCTTGTGAAGATGCAAGTAATGCTATGGATTGGCACTGCTGGCTGCTGTAGAATGTCCTAATTTGTTTTCAAAAATGATTTATTTTTGTTGTCAGAATATAAATTAAATACTGATAAAGTTTATCATTTGCATTTTGTTGAAATTACATTTTTCCTCTTCTGTGCGTTTTTATATAATCATATTGATTTCTACTGATTTTCTTGTTTCTCTGTTTCCAATATATTTAAAATTGTCACTGTATAGATGCATATATATTTTATATCAAAATCTATAATTTCATTTATAGTTTTTTCCAAAAATAAAAATGAACTAAATTTGAATTTTAAATGGTCTTATACAGTTAAGTTGGCAGCTCTTTACGTGCAAATGAATCAACAACATATGAGGCGTTTCACGTGAACTGCCCCAGGTCGGCGCGCGAGTGCAAATCGTGCTATTTCCAACTCATGTTTATGATACTAAAATGTACTTTAAAAAATTGTTTGATAAGCGTTTTCAACGTGTTTTTTCTTCAGCTTTCCAATGATATAGACAGTTTTTTCGAAATTTTCCATTTTCACCTTCAAAAACTACAAAACATATCTCAAAAATCGCACTGGGGCAGTTGACGTGAAACGCCTCATATATCGACATCAATTTACTCCTTTGCAACATATCTAAAAGCTTTAGTGTAAACACAGCGAACTGTACCACTACAGTAACAGAAACTCAACCAGCAGTTCAGGTTACCCGTTACTGGCTCAACTAAAATTAGAAACTATTAGGGTACCCCAAGCACTGTAGCAGTAGCAGTAGCGGCAGCTTGTGTAATAATAGAAGTACGGCATATAAATACAGCTAGTATTATCTAGTAGGACTGCATATCAAATTTGGGTTATAGTAGACGACGCCCTCTGCTTCTGCTTCAACTTTTGCATCTGAAGAATTCTTTGGCCGTGACATGGACATGGAAAATTTTTCAGGACTGAAGAGTGACTTGTGCTTTATAACTAGCAGACTAGTCTGTACCGAGTGTTCTCGTTTCACTATGGGTCGTGACGCATATTCGGAGCACTGATCAAATTTTTCCCGAACGATTGCGGTTCTTGATTAAAACATATTATTACTCGCACGATCTTGTGCTTTGTAAGTAGTTCCCATTAGAGTAGATTTTGATTAATTTCAAAATACTTTTGAAGAACAATTCATCGTACTTCGGTTTTCGTTGGAAAAATTTTTAAGCCATTTCTGGAAATAGTCTAAACAAATTTTGACTTGATAATTTTTTCTCAAAAATTCTCAAAAATTCTGTAGTGCGTATAATTCTTGATAATTTCGTTCTTCCATCATTCTATTTATAAGAAGTTTCACCGAAGTGTCAAAACAAAATCTTCCATGTACTTAATAGATCGAATCTAAAATAGTATACCATTTAAATAATTATTATATATATGATAATAATTTTATGTTTTAATTATTAATTAAATGATATCTAATTTATTTTTGAGATCCAATGTTATTTACCTTGTTAGCTAATTTCTGGCCTTATTCACGTTTAATGACCTTGAGACCCTGTTTAGCCGAGGTAGTTAGTATTTCTTGATCATCTGCAATTCAATTTTCGTCCCCACAGGTACTACTTATATATCAGGACAGTGATGTTTTATTTTCGGGTACCACTTACTGGTAACATTTTCATATGAAGATGAGCTTGTCACCGAGACATCTATCTGTGGATAAGATGGTGGTCGGAGCCTATTATAATCTTCTTAAACTACTATGTCCCATGAGCCTACACTTACTGCGATGCCATCAACAACCATTGGTGCCAAGTCCAAATCTGAAAACAAAATTATCATTAGATATATCATATATACTGTTCTTACAATCCTAGTGTTTTAAAACTTGAATATACTATACATACAAAAATGGCAACAGTTGCAGTAAAAAAAAACAAAATTTACAGCAGTAAAATCAAATTTAAATAAAGTGAAAGTATAACTTTCATAGGCCATTTTTACTATTATACATCAGAAATGTTATTTTTACAAGGCCGTCCATTAACTCTGAATAAATATTACAATATAAAAGTATCATAGGTGCAAAAAAATAAAAAAAAAACAATTTATGAGTGTACTTCTAAGTGTGTTAATAAATTAAAGCAGGAGCATAGGCAGGCAAAAAGACAACAGAAAATTAATTGCCACCTGTAATCATGTTATAGATGTCTTACTTTGCTAAAATATTAAAATTTTAAAAACTAATTAATTAAAATTAAAAATTAAACTAAATCAATAGTTTAATAAAAAATTAATTAAACTATTAATAGACTTCATAGAATACTCATCATTCCCAAAAAAATTTTTTAAAAATCAACCAAATAAGAGAAATCACACTTACACTATGGGCACATATTCTCTGAGAAATCTGTCTATCATGTAAGCATCTCCAACGACCACACACTTGATCGGTCTACCTGAGCTTATCTTGCTGCTGCGGTTGCTCCTGCTGCTTCTCTTGGAAAGAAATTACAACAAATTAACATTAGCAATTGGAGCCACTTCTTAACACTCACTAATGTGCACTAATATTTTAATACAAAATTCATGCTTCTCGTAGTATACGAGAGCCACCTGTCAGATTTAGCAGGGGTATTTGCTATATGCATTGCATATAAGACTTACTTGCATATCTATAAAGCGTATCTTAAATACATCTGCTAAATCTGACAGGTAGATTTAATTTTCTTCTAAAGTTTTAAATTTTAAAGACTATATTTATATACTTCTTTATGCAAACATGAAATCCAGTAGAGTATTAATGTGTCTGTCGGATCGATCAGGAATGTTTATAATATGCATGGTGTTTAATATTTACTTTAAGAGGTTAGATTTATAGGTTCAGTGATAAACCCATTATGATCATGCTTTACACAATTTTATATATTTAGTTAAATTTTTTTGAAATTTTAAACATTTCATTAAAATCTGGTTATTTTTTATTAAGCGAAACCATAAGGTTTTCAAAAATATTACCACGTAGCGCTGAACCTGTTAAGTAGAAAATCTGTGGGAGCATATAAGAGTTATGAAAAATTTATTGTAAATGGCTAAAAGTCAGTTTATACCATTACACAAAAACAAAAATTAAAATGAAGCTAATCAGTTATGGTAGCAGATGTCCACAATTCTTACATACTTTTAGAGATTGGACATTTAATCATGTCTACTTAAAGTAAATATTCAACGTAAATATTCAAATATGCCTAGTAGATCGGACAGACATACTCACACTACTCGACTCTAGATTTATACGGAGGTAAATCATGCCACCTGTCTGATCTAGCAGACATATTCGCTATAGACATTATATAAGACTTACTATTCCCTCTCTATATATATATATATATATATAAGACTTACTATACAACTATTATTATTACTAATGACTTACAGTTTTGTTACTCCTGCAATAAGCCTTCAATTTTTGTCGAGTATGAGAACTTTCTATGGGCTGCCTGAAGGAGATTCTATAAAGCAGCAGCAAAGTGGCGTGGCCTAGAGGCTTAGTTGCGATAACCTCTTTAGAGTCTCTTTCACCTTGTGTTGCCTTTAACCGTTCCACTCTCTAAGTATTGCACACCTAAAACTATACAACTCAAAGAGAATAGTGAGGTGGATATTTTATGACAATGGATAATTGGACACATGCACAGAGAAAAACAGTGTAAGAAAAATTACTATTTTTTATAGTAACCATGAGACAGAACCAAATTTTCATGAATCTTACTACATATTGTAGTAATTTCCATGAGAAAATAAGTCTGTCCCATGGTTACACATATGAAAAATAGTCATTTTTCCTACACCGTATTTCTCTGTGTACTCACTATAACGTCAATCCTACTTAGAATATGCCTCTGGATCTCATGCAGGTCTGGAAGCCAGCTAGTCAATCCTATAAAAGAAAAAATTAAGTGTAGTAACAATAGGAAGCAGTAAAAGATTGAAGTATTATTTACCTATGGAATGGGCTGCAATCAAATCATTGAAGTGCTCGAGCAACACCAACAGTATTGTACAATATTGTTTACGGAGTGACACGTAACAAGGACCTCGAAGAAGAAGTCACCCCAACTACAGATGGCAAGTATTCGATAAACAGCTTTCCCCAGGCTCAAGTACAGTTTCCTTGTTGCACAACTAGAAACGGGGAAGCATAAGGCAAATGCAAAGATACAAAAGAGTGAATGCACTGGTCTCACCTAGATGTACAAAAGAAAAACATAACCCCTAAATCCGATAGCTATACCCTGCGACTAACGGCGGCTGGGAACTCTGCAATTGACCTCATCGATGACATCGTGAACAGCAACAGAAGACCTCCTCCGACGCAGATTTAGCAGCCAAAACACCCAAAAGAAACCGCACTTTTTCATAGATATGTAGTACTCGAAGCGCATGCGCGATGGAGTGCCGCTCGACACGAGTCACAATCGAGCTCGATGACAGTCTCGCATCCCGCGACACATAAGTACTTATAACTTATAAGACTTGCAAAACGATGCAATAGTCCCAATACCGTTGACGCGACGGTGGTCGACGCGTGCCGCTATCGCCCGGTCAGCGATCGCCCGAGACGGTCCGGCCGGCGCCCCGGCGGACGGCGGGTCGGCGGGTACCTGCTTTTTTTAATTCCGTTTGGGTTCTAGAGGACGGGTACCTGCTGCAGCGGGCCCGTGGCCGGCCGCAGACTGTACGCTTGTAACGCCATCTTCTCACAAATACTATAGTACACAATAGACATATGATAACAAAAACTATAATTTTTTTTACGAATCACACAAAATCAAAAGTTGACTTCGCTAGATTTCATAGTATTCTACCTCCATGTAAAATTTCAAGTCGAAATATTTATTCGTTTTTGCATAAACTTTGAACAAAATTTTGACTTCGTGCTCGACGCAACCTCAAAAGTTGTTCAAACTTTACACAAAACCTACTGAATATTTTGACTTGAGTATGGCACCCCCTCATAAAATATAAATGCTTCACAAACATTTTGGCTTTTAAAAATGTCCTTGGGTGGTTTGTTCATACTACATAAAGTCTTTTTTTTGTAAATTTTTTTGTTTTATATTCTGCAAGTAATTATTATTGTACTCAGTATATATCACTTTAATTTTTTGTATAAAAATTCTTATTTCATATTTTTTTATTAGAAAGTTAAGAATGTTTTTATAAAGCTCATACAAAACATAAATGCTGGTACTCAAATGTAATGGAACAAACTGATTTATCACTGCAAACATGACATCGAACATTGTACTTTAAAACTTTAAAACTTTGTTTTTTAAAAACAGTTCTTTACTTGTCATTAGACCTTGTATTCAAAATATTAAATAACACACCATGCAATACATGCTGAGGGATTGTATATCCAATTCGAGATCTAATAATCAGCAAGTGTTGAGTTATTGCCTTTTTTGTGTGTTTTTCAGGGAATTTTTAAGAAAAAAAGTTATTTCCCCAACACTGGCTGATTGAAAAGGTCTGAAATTGGATATACAATTCCTCAGCATGTATTACATTGTGTGAGGACATTTTGGTAAACTTTGAGCAAGGATCAGGTGGTCTTAATTGGAACTGCACACGCGCCTTTTCGACTTTTGAGTCCAAAAGATGCGTTTCCATTCTCTAACCATATTTCAAACTTTACACACACCATGCAATATATGCTGAGGGACTGTTTATCAAATTTCAGATCTAAATAATCAGCAAGTGTGAAGATATTGCAATTTTTGTGTTCTTTTCAAGAAATTTTCAAGAAAAAAAGTTATTTCTCCAACACTGGCTAATTGAAAATGTCTGAAATTGGATATACCATTAGTCAGCATGTATTACATTGTGTGAGGACATTTTGGTAAACTTTCAGCAAGGATCAGGTGGTCTTAATTGAAAATGCACATGCGCCTTTTCGAGTTTTGAGTCCAAAAGATGTGTTTCCATTCCCTAAACATATTTCAAACTTTACACACACCATGCAATACATGCTGAAGGACTGTTTATAAAGTTTTAGATCTAAATAATCAGCAAGTGTGGAGATATTGCAATTTATATGCTCTTTTCAAGAAATTTTCAAGAAAAAAAGTTATTTCCCTAAGACTGGCTGATTGAAAAGGTCTGAAATTGGATATGCAATCCCTCAGCATGTATTAAATTGTGTGAGGACATTTTGGTAAACTTTGAGCAAGGGTATGGTGGTCTTAGTCGTAAATGCACATGCGCCTTTTCGACTTTTGAGTCCAAAAGATGCGTTTCCATTCTCTAAACATATTTCAAACTTTACACACACCATGCAATACATGTTGAGGGATTATATATCCAATTTCAGACCTTTTCAATCAGCCAGTATTGGGGAAGTAACATTTTTTCTTGAAAATTTCTTGAAAAGAGCACAAAAATTGCAATATCTTCAGACCTGTTGATTATTTAGATCTGGAACTTGATAAACAGTCCCTCAGCATGTATTGCATGGTGTGTGTAAAGTTTGAAATATGTTTAGAGAATGGAACTGCATCTTTTGGACTCAAAACTCGAAAAGGTGCATGTGCATTTCCAATTAAGACCACCTGATCCTTGCTGAAAGTTTAGCAAAATGTTCTCACACAATGTAATACATGCTGAGGGATTGTATAGCCAATTTCAGACCTTTTCAATCAGCCAGTATTGGGGAAATAACTTCTTTTCGTAAAAGTTTCCTGAAAAACACACAAAAAAGGCAATAACTCAACACTTGCTGATTATTAGATCTCAAATTCGATATACAATCCCTCAGCATGTATTGCATGGTGTGTGTAAAGTTTGAAATATTTTTAGAGAACGGAAACGCATCTTTTGAAATCAAAAGTCGAAAAGGCGCATGTGCATTTCTAACTAAGACCACCAGACCGTTGCTCAAAGTTTACCGAAATGTCCTCACACAATGCAATACATGCTGAGGGATTTTATATCAAATTTTAGACGTTTCCAATCAGCCAATTTTGGAGAAATAACTTTTTTTCTTGAAATTTTTCTGAAAAACACACAAAAAAGGCATAACTCCACACTTGCTGATTTTACTTATACAATCTGAAAAAAATATAAAAAGTCAACACAAACTTTCAATATTCATCTCTAACTGATATTTTATATTTTAAAAATCGACATTTAGTCATTTAATACTTACCTGATTATTTTTGTTGTTGATATACACAAATCTTGTAGTTAATAATATATAAACTTGTGTTTACAAGGGCTACAAAAATTCCATAATTAATACATACTTAAGCAAACTCACCATTGACACACATAATCTTGTATAATTAAATTAAAAGCAAAACCAGTTCATGAACTGAAAAACCCTGAGAATTAAAGCTTTCTTGACATTCTTAAATGGATATAACTTTTTGAAATTATTATCTGAATCTTGTATGGAAAGATATTTAGTAAAAACTCCTCTATACATTTTGATGTCTCCCACCGTAAGAAAATTACAAATTAGATTAACCCATCGTTGCCACACATAATCTTGTAAAATTGGAAACACAACCAGCTCATGAACTGAAAATCACTGATAATTAAAGCTTTCTTGACATTCTTAAATAGATATAACTTTTTGAAATTATTATCCGAGTCTTGTGTAGAAAGATATTTAGTAAAAACTCCTCTAAAACATTTTGACGTCTCCCACCGTAAGAAATTATAAATTATATTAACTGAGCACTTTTATTAGTTGAAATTTTCACAATAACACATTACATATACAACAATAGAACTCCTCAACATTGGCTATATATTTCTCCAAAATTCACCAAAATGACTTGATAAAATCTTCTTATATATAATATCTGTAAAAATAAAAAATCACACAAAGTATCAGTTTTTAAAATATAATTTTAGCCATTTTACATTTAGCCAGTAAGTACTTATCTAATAAGTTATTTTCCCTGTTGATTGATTGATACACGAATAGATCAATTCTTCTCAGTAAAATTCTTCTCCTTCTGGCAAAATTATTTTAACAACCCTTTCATCAAATACGTAATCTATTAACCTCATATTTAAAATAAACTTATCTCCATAGTTGTAAAGATATTCACAGATAGGTACATTGTACATGATTGTATATTTAGTCTTCCATCCACCAAAAAATGGGAAACATGGTCTCAAATTCAATTCAACTGAATCTTTCTTTATTGTAGTATGGGAGGTAGAAATATTTCCAATTTCATCCATATAATAGATGTCTAATACTGCTGCAGGCAAAACTGTATCAAAGCTTTGAACACTTGGCTGTCCAGATTTTGATTCCCTGGCATATTCATATTTTTAGAATGATCCTGAAAAATATAATGTTATTAAGTTATATATCCTATATCTGTAAGGGCATGCATATTAAATAATATTGAAATATTATATTTTAACTAGAAATAATATTTATAATATATTAAAAGATCTCAAAGTAATACTGTTATGTACTGTTATTTAATTAAAAATACATATTAAAGTTATTGCAAACCTTTTAATAATGCTCTAGTGTGCAATAAATCAATAGTTTCTTCTGTAGCGATATTTCCCCAGTGCGATATTTCAATGACTCTTTCAAGTCTTGTGAGTCAAAAATTTATTATTGTTTTCAAAATGCACGTTCAATTCTTCTTGCAAAAAAGATGATTTCTTTTCAAATGGGCTATAAGTAATAGTAGAGTCACTTTGCGTTACAGGCTTAGTTTTAGTGAAACTCTCAACATTCCTTTATGGAAGCAAAACATTTGTAGTCTGTTTGGTAACAGAAAAGGTGAGGACAAGTGAAGATTTCCTGTGTAACTAGCCGCTTCTCCTTCTGCAGAATTTCCTTAGGATGTGGAGTTAACTCATGCCTCCAAACGACTTCTACTTCCACGGCAACTGAATACTCTTGCTGCAGTGGATCCCTTAATTTGATTTGATAAAACAACCTATGAGGATGAGCATTCTTCAGTTCTAGATCTTCTAACTTCTTAATTTTCAGTTCTGGTCTGCCATGCTCTCGCAGTAAAGCAGAAATATAATTTAAATGATCATTTTGCCTCGCATCCAAGCAAAAGTTACGTACTGAGCTCTTGCCAGTAACGATATTTTCGATTACCAGATTTTTGTTGATCTTGATTATTGTAGTGCAAATAACACTGTTCAGACGTAGCATCGCCGAGTAGCCGTGCCGTGTCAACGCAGTAAAAAGCTGTGCTGCAGTCTGCAGCGCTGTACAGCGTATGCGCCTGGGCTTACACAACATTTATATACGCATACGGCCAAGCCCAAGCGGCAAGCCGGGACAGCCTTGACTCACCTCGCGATGTTGTTCAAAGTTTACGCACTAAAGAATTAATATTTTAGCACTTGAAACTTTGTAGGGGGTTAGAGTATTGTAAAACTTAGGGCATTGTTCCCTTGATTTTATATAATTCGATGTATTTTCTTTTTTATTTGATGAAAACTGACGGATCAACTCGGTCGACCAGACGACGATATAGATGCGCTTGTGACACTATATAACCATCAACATTGCAGTACATAAAATGCAATAAACATAAATATGATAACAAAATCTGTTATTGTTTTTTGGAAATTACGTAAAATCAAGAGAACATTACCCTGAGTTTTATAACACTCTACTCCTCTGTAAAGTTTCAAATCAAAATATCAATTCGTTTTTTCGTAAACTTTGAACGAAATTTTTACACGGTGCTCGACTTACCTCGAAATTTTGTTCAAAGTTTTTGCAAAAACCAGTTGATATTTTGACTTGGGACTTGAACAGAAAGGTAGAATATTGTATAACTTTGGGTAATGTTCTCTTGATTTTGCATAATTCGGTGTATTTTCTTTTTTATTAAATGAAAACTGACAAATCAACTCGGTCGGTGAAAATTGAGTATGGCACCTCCAGAGTCTATCCTAGAAGGTTTTCAAGAGCAAACCATTAGAGCAACAGCACAAGCTCGAAAAAAAGAAGAACGCACGCTAGGTGATCGACCTGCTTGTAAAGAAGATCTTGCAGTGCAGTCAGCATCAAGCACAAAAAGCTCTGTCGTTCTACAAGAAAAATTGAAGCACCCGATCGCTTACATTTATAATAACTTTCATGGTTCTTACTTTTCTTCTTACTTTTTATTTTCTTACTTTTTTCTTTTTTACTTTCTTCTTATTTTTCTTCTTTTTTTATTATTTATTTATTTATTTATTTATTAACCAGACAAATTACATAGCGTAATCCTTAAGAGGTAGATATAACTACCTGTACAAGGGCTGGGATATACAAAATAAAAACTTACAAACTAACTTAAAATTACTTTAACATTATAAATTTCCAATAAAGTATAAACACCCAAACAAAACAGTAGTTATATAATCTATGTTTTTTGTATATAATTAATTAGTTTTTTCTTTTTTTTTATATTTCCCAAAATTACCATTACAGGTCAAACTTTTTAATTCATTAGGAAGACAGTTAAAGGTCTTCAGCGCTACAATGAAACTACCTTTTTTACTAACAGACTTATTTATGTTTGGTTGCTGAATACTCTTATTTCTAGTTTTAGATGTACTTTTTAAATATAATTCTTTCAGTTCTTCATAGTGATACATTAGTGCTTCCAAATCAAACACTTCCCTTACGTTTAGAGGTCTTCTTTCTACGAAAGAGTTTTTGTATATAAGTTTCAAAATTCTTTTTTGTATATTTTGTAATCGCATTATATTATTATTGTAAGCCCCACCCCATGCTACTATTCCATAATTTATGTAACTGTGAAAGAAGGCATAATATATTGTTATCAGCGATTTAATGTCCAAGAGATTTTTAATTTTTGCAAAGATAAATATTATATATTTGGTTTTATTTATGATATACTGAATATGCATATCCCATTTCATATTGTAATCGAAAATTATTCCCAGGTACTTATAATTAGTCACTCTTTTTATTTCTTGTTTCTGTATTTCAATTTTAATGTTTTTTGGTATACTATCACAATAACTACCAATTGTCATATAGACCGTTTTACTAGTATTTAATGAAAGTTTATTAAATGCTAACCAATTTGCAACATTTTCTAATGATTTGTTCATTTTTTCCTGCGCATCAAACCACCTATCTTCACCAGAGATGATGATAGTGTCATCTGCGTAGGAGAGGATTGAATCTTTTCGCATATTTGTCAATAGATCATTAACGTATATAATAAATAAAAGTGGTCCTAATATTGTTCCTTGTGGAACTCTCGTTTCTATTCTTTTTTCAGTACTTATTTTATCTTCTAATCTAACTATTTGATTTCTATTAGACAGATAGCTAGTCATTAAATCAAGCGGTTGCGTAAAATCAAGAGAACATTACCCTAAGTTTTATAACACTCTACTCCTCTGCAAAGTTTCAAATCAAAATATCAATTCGTTTCTGCGTAAACTTTGAACGAAATTTTTACACCGTGCTCGACTCACCTCGAAATTTTGTTCAAAGTTTTTGCAAAAACCAATTGATATTTTGACTTGGAACTTGAGCAGAAAGGTAGCATATTGTATAACTTAGGGTAATGTTCTCTTGATTTTGCATAATTCGGTGTATTTTCTTTTTTATTAAATGAAAACTGACAAATCAACTCGGTCGGTAAAAATTGAGTATGGTACCCCCAGAGTCTATCCTAGAAGGTGTTCAAGGGCAAACCATTAGAGCAACAGCACAAGCTCGAAAAAAGAAGAACGCACGCTAGGTGACCGACCTGTTTGTAAAGAAGATCTTGCAGTGCAGTCGCAGCATCAAGCACAAAAAGCTCTGCAACGTCAAAGTGCCTCATGCACTAACAACCTAGCGTCTCAGACTCCACTACAAGAAAAATTAAAGCACCCGATCGCTTAAATTTATAATAACTTTCATGGTTATTACTTTTCTTCTTACCTTTTATTTTCTCACTTTTTTTTCTTTTTTACTTTTTTCTTATTTTTCTTCTTTTTTTATTATTTGTTCTTACATATTTTCTTACATTGTTCTTCATTCTTAGAATAAAACATTATGTTGTTAATTTATGTATCATTATTAGCACATACTCTCACACACGTATTCGCACACAAAGAAGCTTTCAAGGACGAATAAAACTTCGCATTCACGCATGCATTCGCATACTCATACCCGCACTCGTACAAGTTACCATATACATGTATACACCTTTGCATTCACGCACTCGCTGCACACACGAAATACTCTTAGAGTTTTTAGATCGTCGAGAAATACTTTTGCAGGGTCTCTCGATCTCCTAGTTCTATATTTCACGCTTGTAAGTTTCTCCTAGTTCTAGGTTTCACGCTAGTGTTAAATATTGCATATGGCCCGTTGTAAATGGACTCAACGAGCAAAAAAAATTGATTTGATTTTTTTGGAACTCTGAGGTCATATTCTACATTAATTTTCATTAGATGCATATTTTGCTTTCTCAAAGAGAAAGCTTTGTAACGGTGAAAATTTTCGAATCAAAGATTTTTATGAATTTCAATGTTTTTGAGGTTCTTGAGTCAGAATAATAGGTTTTTAAAAATGTATGTATGTATGCATGTATGCATGTATCTATGTATGTATGCATGTATCTATTTATATATGCATGTATGTATGTATGTATGAAACCAAATTTTGTCCCCATAATAACTCTTGAACGGATGGAGGGAATTAGCTGAACTTTCGCATGCACCTTAGGTATGTCTTAACTTAGAACTGATTTTGGAGTCAAATGGATGACTTTAAGGTCATATTTAAAAAAAAATTAAGATATCGATACCCCATACGAAGAAAAACAACTCAGGCCGTTACGAAGACTAGCACAAGTCGCGGTGTGCGGCCAAAAAAAAGCACGACTCGCGGCCCGCGAATGAAGAAAAGCACAACTCGCGGCGCCTGGACAAAGAAAAGCACAACTAAATTGCTCTTTTATTAGATTTATTTAAATGCTATAATGAATAAAATAAAATTATTTGAGCACGCATTCTCTTTGAGAAAGTAATCTGCTAGTACAGTTAGCAGCCCTTTTTTCTTTTTGCCGAAAAACCATTTTGGAGTTCTGTAGCACGATATCAAAAATTACATTGTAAAAGCGTTCTTTTGAAAATGAAAATTCGCCTTTTGTTCAAATGGCCATTATTTTGGCGCAAATTATCTTATTGGAGCGATTTTTTTCTCAAAATGTGCAGAATTTTACCAGCTTTTACGTGGATTTTTCACATTTTAAATAACTTAAATAGTTTTTGAGATAAAGAGGAAAAACTGAAAAAGGAGCTTTTTTAAAAATGGAATTTCTCAAAAACACCACCTTTTTTCATGAAATTTGGGTATGTTTTTTAAGGCCAAATAAGCTAGTTTTCTACCAAACGGCAGCGTGCCATCTTTCTTCGTTCGGGAGATACGCCCTCGCAAAGATAATTGCGACTTCTACACGTTTAAGTCTCATATCCGTTATGTATAAGCTCGTAGTGTAATATTTTAGATAACTTTAAACATAGATAATAGTATATTATGAACCAAGGGAATAAGGTAGGGTGTGTGCTCTCTGCGCGAGAGTTTTTGTCCGAGCGAAGCGAGGTCGACAAACGCGTAGGTTCGCATAGCCTACTATATTCACGAGTGCAATATATACAATTTTTTAACACAACTATCGTCAAATTCGTACTCGTTTTCCGCCGAAGTGGGGATAAAGGCTGCACATTTGGATGTAGACTAGTGCCTACATACTAAATAGCCTTCATTCTGTGCTACACACCGTATTTTTTTCAACAAGTGTATGGGGGGGGCCTTTTTATATGCATGAAAGTTGTGTAGGAGATCGTGTATTTCGCGTCGTGCAGTACTGAATAGTGAATTAATACTGAAGATTAATAATATCAAAGTTCGAGTTTGCACACGGATTTGTGTGCGCAAACTGACACTTTCCTCACACAGAGACGAGCGTATGCAAAAGTAACTGAGAGTGCGAGAACGAATCATTCCTGCAGGCTCAGTTACTTTTCTACACGCTTGTTTCAGCATGTGGAAGGGTGGTGGTATACACGAGCAAGTGCGTGTGCAGGCTCGAACTTTGCACAACTTGATTGGAAAAATAATAAACGATACTCTTGCGCTGCATAGTTGTACCCTCACTCTCGTTCCCAGCGCAACGCACTATTTGTGCCCGAGTCGAAGGCTAATTATAACATTATGGTACAACTCATAACTTGTCTGGACCGACGTCGAGCGAACTAAATTTGAGCTTTTTCTGCCTTCTTTTATAAACTTTTTAGTCCATTTATATGACCGGAATATTCAAAAAGCTATAACCCCATTTGTATAAAAAATTGTTCATTTTAAACATAAAATAGCTCAAATCTCGGAACAAAAGGCCCATTCACAAAAACCCCGAGACACGTGTCTCATTATTTGTCATAAAGAAGTACCTCCTACAATTTAAGCCAAATCCATGACCCGCATCTCTGATCATCTCTGATCATCTCCTTCTTTGTGGGGTTTTCGACCCGCTAAACTGGATTTTTAAGTCTATTTAATTGTATGACTGCACACGCATGCGTAGGAGACGATTTTCGTGCTCAGAAGGACTAGGTACTTCTAGATTCGCGATAATGGCTACGATCGTCGGCTTACGCAAAATTAGTCTCCTGGGCATTCGCAGGCAGTCATGCGCTTACATAGACCTGAAAATCCAGTTCAGCGGATCGAAATCCCACTGGGTTCTTCTAGATTCGCGCTAATGGCTTTGATTGATGCAAAAATCGTCTCCTTGGTAAGCGCGTGTATAGTTGTATACTTACACAAACTCAAAATTCAGTTCAGCCAGTTGAAAAATCTTCTGGGTACCCTTGGATTCGCGCTAAAAGCTTTGATTTGCTAAAATTCGTCGACGACTGAAAATAGCCCAAGCCTTGCCGATGCTTCTGACTGCATGTGCAACATAGCCGAACCCAACATCCCATGCCGTTACTGTGAATTACGATTCCGCTATTTCGTGGCATTAAGACACAGCACATTATAGAGATAAATAATTATTTACTAGCTTCACTTTGTTGTTCACTTCGTCGTTTTTTTATATTAAATAAATATGTTATCTAAGAAAGTGTAATTATCTCTAACTTTGAAAACAGTTCTGCGTGTAGAAATGTAACATTTCCATAAGATGAATCGCACGATTTTTTTTTCACTTTATTCGGATGTAAGGAATACACATTATTATTATTAATAATTAATAGTTATTAATAATAATGATAATATATAATTATTAATATATAATTAATAATTATAAGTATTATAAACTAATTAAAAGTTTCAACCAATAAAAAAAATGTTTACTATTTTAACGATTTCCTTATAAGAACGATTCTGAAAACCACTAACCGAGCGAGCGTTAGCGAGCGAGGCTTATTTGCTCGTTCAATTTTAAGAGTGGCGCATACCGCCAATTGCTTCAACAAAGAAATCTTATTTTGACCCATAAAAATTTTTAGTAGATAATCGGATCAACATACGCAAAATACGAGTCACATATGACCGAGTGTAACTTTAAATATCCAACCGCATTAACCGTGGCAGAATACGGCTATCAAAGAAAAAAATGATCAATTGAACATAATTTTGACGCCCCTATTCATTTAATTCTAACTCGCGGAAGACTGCAACATAATTCTAACTAGAAATTGAGGGCAATAAAAATTCATTTCAAAACAACGTGCAACAAAAGTCTAACTCCAAATTGTATGCAATATCATTCCAACTCGAGACTCCGTGCAATTTAATTATAACTCGCACTTCTGTGCATAAAAATTCCAATTCGGGACAATACAATATGATTCCTATTGAAACTCACCATGCAATATGATGCTAACTCGCACGGCCAAACAATATAAGTCTAATTCAAATGATACTGGAAATGATTTCTCAAGAAAAAAAATTCTGTACTCGAATACTTCTAATAACACGGAAGAGAACGAGCAGTACCTTATTTATCAATTATTTATTTATTAATCTGATATTTTATATATGTCGATATCCATACATAATCATGAAACGGCGGCATACGTGGAAAAAAAATGCTATTTTTTACAGCAAATACGAATTAGAAATTGAGCAAGCTTTAACCGAATTTGAAGAAACAACCTTTAAAACTTTAAATAGGTTGGCTGCACGAGGAGGCGGGCTCTCAAATACGAGTTTTGCACGCTAGCTTCTGCTTATATAAAACCAAAATATATAGCTGCTCACAATTAAGCTAGATTAAACGTACTAGGAGACGAACTCCCAGAGACGAGTTGCGCGCGAGTGCTTTTACTCGAATGTCAGGAAATCATTACAATAAGGTAAACTAGATTAAGCGCACGAGAAGGCGGGCTCTAGAAGACGAGCTTCGCACTCGAGCTTTTACTTACATATAAGATCGCAGCTCGCAAATAAGCTAGATTAAGCGTGCAAGGAGACAGGCTCTCGAAGACGAGCTTCGCTCACATACTTTTCTCGGTCTAAGCACAATCCTTGCCCAAATAAAAAGTAGCTGAAACGTACTAGAAGGTGGGCTCTCAGAGACGAGCTTAGTACGCGCCCTTTAGGTTAAATGTCATGGAATCCTCGCAGTAATCTAATATAGATTGAGTGCACGAGGAGGCGGGCTCTAGAAACCGAGCTTTGCACGCGAACTTTTGCTTATATGAGCAAGTCCCAGAAACTTTTAACTTTTTGTAAATTGCAATTTTTTTGATTTAAAAGACTATAACTCAAGTTCTTTACGAAGCATATGACTGAACCAAACAAGAAAATGTTTATTTTTAAATAGAGAAATAAAAAAGGCGTTTAACTCTATCGAAGGGCAAGATTTTATTTATGAAAAATTACAAAATGAGCGATAACAGTGGTCATTTTGAGTTTATTTCGATCCAGAAAAAAAAGTCACTTGCCATCATTAGAGCTTTTTCTTTATAACAAAAGCTTCAATTTAAGCCCCTGTAGATTATTATGCCATGAAAAAAAGAATAACATTAATACCAAAGCATTTAAAATACTATCATATCCGATTGTTAGTGCTCTAACACATATCCTTAATCTCTGTATTGAAAAAGCAATATGGCCTCAAGCACTCAAAATAGCTGAGGTAGTTCCTATTTTTAAATCAGGAAACAAAATTGAAATATCAAACTATAGGCTGATATCACTAATTTCTAATGTTGCAAAGATACTAGAAAAAATTGTCTATTTCCGAATACAATCATTTTTGAAATGTAATAATTTATTAGCTCAAAATCAATATGGTTTTATAAAAAATAAAGGTACCAAAGATGCTCTTAGTTACTTAATGAACATAATTTATAATAAATTAGACAAAAGTAAACTGATAGCTATTACATTCTTAGATCTAGTAAAGGCATTTGATACCGTCAACCATGCTATTCTATTAGACAAATTATATAATTATGGTATTAGAGGTAAAGCTCATGCACTAATTTCTAACTATCTAAGTAACGAAGACAAAAAGTAAGAATAGGAACTACTGAAAGTTACTATGAGACGATAACCACGGGTGTACCACAAGGAACCATATTAGGGCCATTCTTATTCATAATTTACGTCAACGACCTGCTGACTAATAGAATGGACAGTATCCTCTCATATGCGGATGATACTGAAATTATTTCAACAGACGAGAACTGGGAGAAAGTTGAAATAGTACATTTCGACACGGGTGGGGAAGTCGATTATTTAGCTGATGTGACTTTTTGCACGAGCGAAGCGAGTATATAATAACGAAAAACAATAAAAATTGTAATTTTAAATAACCTCAAAATATGGTTATTTTTCAATTCTAATCAGCTGATGGCATGGTTATATAATATATTCAAATTCAAAAATCTCAAGAGGTCATCTGATGAGAAGAATTTATTTATACGTGTATCAATGGGGAATAACCTCAAAATATGGTTATTTTTCAATTCTATTCAGCTGATGGCATGGTTATATAATATATTCAAATTCAAAAATCTGAAGAAGTCATCTGATGACAAGAATTTATCTATACGTGTATCAATGGGGAAATTTTTTATTAGATAAGTATACTATATTCAATGGCTAAATGTTAAACGGCCAAAATCATTTTAAAATTTTAAAAAATTCATACTTTGTGAATTTTTTATTTCTAAAGATATATTATTATATTACAATTCTTCAAGATGGCGTCGGAAGGCGGGCTGCCTTCCGGAGAGCCTCCTGATAAAAATCTAGAATTAGTGTATAAATGCCACCCAAAAAGGAAAGTGTCACTTGTAGTTTGCATAGTGTGCGAAAACGTGTACCATAAAAGTGTAATCTATTAGTGATATGTCCAGACCACGTGGAGCTTAATATAACCTTAAAAAATCAAGAAACTAAACTCTGTGAAGCAGCTAAAATATTAATTGCGCAAATTAAAAGTGAAAAGGAGGAACAAATAAAACATAAAATATTAAATGAAATATCTATTATCTCTAATAGTGTACATAAATCAGTAGATAATGAAAAAGTACTAAACGTTACGATGCTAACTGAAAATGCTGAACTAGAAAATCAACATCAAATTGAAATTCAACTACTAAGACAATTAAATCAAGAACTAATGGAAAGAAACGACATATTGAAGCAATTAATAAAAAAGGATAAAAATGACGAGGAGATGGAAATAAAGCAACATAACCAAAAAACATATGCAGAAAAGTAGTAACTAACAAACTAGCAATTAAAAACAAAAGAGTACCAAAAATAATTGTGAAAAATCTTAAAAAGGACATTAAAAATCCACGAAAAAGATATACAGATGAAGCAACTAAAAGTAGTGAACGACAATGAAATTGAGATTAAAAGTATGAATGAAAAAAGTGCTAAAGTAACAATTGAATTACTCTCAAAAAAACTGTCTAACAATTATAAAACATTTATTGAAAAAACTGAATCCCCGAAGATGAAAATAGTTGGTGTAGACAACTATACTAATATGAATATAGAAGAGCTGGAAGAGGACTTAAATAAAAGAAATTTTCTTGGATATCAATATAAGTGTAAGATTTTAAATATAGACAAAAATAAGATTACAAACAAGACAACCATAATAATTGAAGTTCCAAGAGAGCTATATAAACATATTAGTGACAATCAAAATAGAATCTTCATTGGATATCAAAGCTGTAAGGTATGGGATTTAATAAACATCAAGCCCTGCTTAAACTGTGGAAGATTTGGACATAACACATTGAAATGCAAAAACACTCTATGCTGCTTAAAATGTGCAGGTCCGCATAAGACTTTGCAATGTGATAATAACTCATCCAACATTACATGTGTCAATTGTTTTTACAGCAACTCGAAATATAACACAAATTTCGAGGTTAAATATATGGCCAATGACACAGAGAAATGTACAATATTTAAGAATAAGTTCAATAGATATATAGATATGCCTGATTATCCGATAAAACCTACTATACCAAGATACTTAGGTAAAGTAGGAAACAGCAATCAAGCAACTACGATGACCAGCTCGACTAGCGCAACAATGCTGACTTCGCCGTCTAGAGACAACTGGACTAGCGCAAATTTGCTGACTTCGTCGTTTAGAGCCAGCACCACATCTCTAACACATACGACACCAAGAAAACAGCAAACTACATAATGGAGCAACACGTCGATCGCATTGAAGAATTGCAAAAAGAAGTAATACAAGAAGAAACGTCATCTCTTGATCTTAAAACTCTCAATAAAAATATAAATAAAAAAGATAGTTTGATATTACAGGTCCATATTAGAAGTCTAAATCACAATTATACGAAATTGAATATTCTTATTAAGAGCTTGAAGATCAAACCATATATAATTGTATGTACTGTAACGGGGTGAATTCGGGGAAAATACGAAAAAAAATACGCGCCGGCATCGGGACTTGAACCCGAGCCGTCCGGACGACAGTCGAGCGTCTCTACACGGAGAAACTTTTGGTACAACTGCTGCACTCCGTAGTGCGACCGTTGCGCCAAGCGCGCCCTCTCGTTTGTACTTTCAGTTTGGAACAACTGCTACACCAAAAACGCGCAACGGCTCGACCAAGGAGCAGACGACGCAGCCGCTTGGAACAGCAGTTACGCCTATTTGGAATAGCTGCTGCCCCAAACTCACAGCGCTGCCGTCGCACTACGGCTAAAGCATGATTTGCACCAAAAGTCTCTCCGTGTACCGCGAGACTACCAACGCACTACTCCCTGGCCCTCTATCTGGTGTGCTAACCGTAGGTGCCGGTAACACAGGGCCCTACTCTTGCGCCGGCTAGCGCTGTATCCACACCTCGTTATATCCCCCACCCAAATTGCGAGCGTTAACGTCCTCGAGCGAGCGTAATGCCCTAAGATGCATCTATGGCTAAGGTTGACATCAGCTCTGTAGCTATCAGCCGGGGTGCAGTACTACTCCTACCTGCACGCGGCAGCTACATCTGCAGGTACGATACTTCTCCATGCTCAACCGCCATTCAGGAGTAATCTCGACTGAATGCTTTGTGGGTGAGTCTCGTAGACTCTGTTCTACGTGGAGGCTGGATCAGTACAAGAGAAATCCTCTCATTTCCTTGACTGAAAACATGCGGCCCTCGCGCAATCAGACTTGAGTGAAAAAACCCCGCTCGGTTCTTGCGACTCAAGTCGCGCGTGTGGGTGGAAGGAAGAATTTCGATCGGACTTCTTTCGGATCGTGGAGTTTCAAAGGAAACGTGGATCATTTCGTTGGGCGCCATGTAACGGGGTGGGTTCGGGGAAAATACGAAAAAAATACGCGCCGGCATCGGGACTTGAACCCGAGCCGTCCGGACGACAGTCGAGCGTCTCTACCGCGAGACTACCAACGCACTACTCCCTGGCCCTCTATCTGGTGTGCTAACCGTAGGTGCCGGTAACACAGGGCCCTACTCTTGCGCCGGCTAGCGCTGTATCCACACCTCGTTATAGTACAGAAACATGGAATTTACCCAATCCTCACTTTTTTGCAATACAGGGATATAAATTGTATTACAATAACGGTAACATAAATCAAAATGATGGTGTCGTTGTATATATAAAAGATTGTGTATCAGAAATTACTGAAATAATCGAAATTTGTATACTCAAAGTATGAAACTCACGAATAAGTCTAAATAACAACAGTAATCTTGAAATTTCCACATTATATCGATGTCATGATTTACCGCGCCTTGAATTTATTTTGAATGTAAAATCATTTATCAATAGCAAAAGAAATTTAAAAAACCACCTGATTATTGGTGATGTTAACATCGATATTATGAAAGAAGATGAATATAGCTTAGAATTATTAGACAATATGATAGAAAAGGGTTTCTTCCCGGGTTTTATACATACAACTAGGCCAAATGATAGTGGCGGAAACGGTACATGCATTGACAACATGTACATAAAAGCTACATCTATAGACACGAAAACTTTTAAAATCTCAATTCCTTTTACTGATCATTATCCACTTTTCTTGAAACTGAATAAGCCACCAAAATTAAAACAAGAAAATATCCAGTATCACTATAATTACTATAAACTTTCAAGTATAGCCATTACAAAAAATTGGAATGTTATAGAGGCAATGCATGATCCTGATGAAGCTACCGCATTCTTGATAACTGAAATACAAGACTGCTTAGAAAAGTCTAAAGAAGCGCATAAAACAAAAAATAACAAGAGATATCCAAGGAAGGATTGGATATCTAAAGCAATAATGATCTCGTGTGAAAAGAAAGAACAACTATATATTAAAATGCGCAATGAACCAAATAATAATCTAATAAAATTAGAATATAAGAATTACACAAAGAGGTTGGACAAAGTTATTAATGGGGCAATAATAAAACATAAAAGAAATTTAATTAAGAACAATATCAATAATACCAAGCAACTTTGGAAATACATAAATAAAAAAATTGGAACCAACTTGAAAAAGAATAACACAATAAATAAGATCATTTTAAATAACAATTGCACAATAGATGATCAGACGCAAATTGCCAATCATATGAATTCGTACTTCTGTAGAATTGGAAAAGATCTAACTAATACCATTGTAAAACCCCAGGGTAAGCATTTACAATTACCAGCAATGAACATGAATACAATTTACATTAAACCGACTAATAACGAGGAAATTCTTCAAATAATTGATAATATGAAAATAAAAAATGGTGGGGTAGATAAAATTACTACCAAAACATTAAAAATACTATCATATCAAATTGTTAATGCACTAACACATATCTTTAATATTTGTATTGAAAAATCAACGTGGCCTCAAGCGCTCAAAACAGCTGAGGTAGTTCCTATTTTTAAATCGGGTAGTAAAATGGATACATCAAACTATAGACCGATATCTCTAATTTCTAACGTAGCAAAGATATTTGGAAAAATTGTACATGTTCGTTTACAATCATTTTTGGACAGTAATAATTTGTTAGCGCAGAATCAATTTAGATTTATAAAAAAGAAAGGTACCAAAGATGCTCTTAGTTACTTAATGAACATAATCTATAAGAAATTAAACAAAAGTAAACCAATAGTTATTGTATTTTTGGATCTAGCAAAAGCTTTTGATACTGTCAACCATGCTATTCTTTTAGACAAATTATATAATTATGGAATAAGAGGTAAAGCGCACGCACTTATATCTAACTATCTTAGTAACAGAAAACAAAAAGTAAGAATAGGAACAATTGAAAGCTATTATGAAACGATAATTACAGGTGTGCCGCAAGGTACTATATTAGGGCCACTCTTATTCATAATTTACGTAAACGATTTACTAACAAACAGAACAGACAGTACCATCTCATATGCGGATGATACAACTATTATTTCAACAGATGATAACTGGGAGAAAGTTGAAAATAAAATAAACAAGTACTTAGATGATATAAATATCTGGCTAGCACTTAACAAACTATCACTAAATATAAAGAAAACTGTGTACATAACTTTTGGTAACTATTGTGATAGTGTTCCCGAAGATATGAACATACGCATACAGGGTACTAAATTGAGCAGGGTAGAATACTGTAAATATCTAGGTATAATTATTGATTATAGGCTAAAGTGGGATAAACATATTGAATATATAATAAAAAAAACTAAATATATAATATATATACTGTACAAATTATCAACATATATGCAATCTGACACACTTAAGACAATATATTATGCATTTTTTCATAGTGTCATTAGCTATGGAAATATTGCATGGGGTGGTGCATATAAAAACAACTTAAAATTACTAAAAAAACATCCAAAATAGGATTTTAAAAATTATAAACAAAAATATTTTCAATCGAGACAACCCCTTGAATCTAAAACAAATTTTTGCTTACGAATGCGTAACGTATCATTATAATGAACTTAAGAATTTATACTTAATATCGACTAGCAAAACTAGAAATAAACTTATAATACCACCAAAATGTTCGAAAACTGTTAGTGATAAAGATAACTATGTCAGAGCGATACAAGTATTTAATTGTCTTTCGCAATCTAATCCAAATCTTAAAGTTCTAGATATCGCAAAAAATTATAATAAGAAAAAGCTAAAAATTTGGATTGGTACTAATATATTCTAGAATTTAAACAAAAAAAAAATAAATAAATAAATAAATAAATAAATAATAATTTAACTTTCCAGTATGGGTGAGATAATCAATGTGGACCAAATATATTATTTATAGTGGAATCTTTGATTCCATGCCTAGTTTGTAAGTTACTTAAGTTTTTTTAGTTTTAAGTACACCGGACCTATGTACAGGTAGCTATGTCTACCTCTATAGGATGTTTGCTGCTTCAGACATATAACTATGTCCTGAAGTAAACAATAACATGTAATACAACATGTACTACTTTGGTTTAAATAAATAAATAAATAAATTATAATATAGCAGCTGAACAAACAATCCCCACCCTAAGGAAATTCTGCAAAAGGAGACAGCTAGTTAAATATACTGGAAATCTTTACTTGTCCTCACCTTATGCTGTTACCAAACAAACTACAAATGTTTTGTTTCCTTCAAGGAATATCGAGAGTTACACTAAAACTAAGCCTGTAAAGTAAAGTGACTACTGTTACTTATGGCCCATTTGAAAAGAAATCGCCCTTTTCAAAAGAAGAATTGAATATGCATTATGACAACAATAATAAATTTTTGACTATGACAAGACTTCAAAGGGTTATTGAATTATTATATTCTTAAAAGTGACATCTATAATTAGTGTTTTGTGTAAAATAAAATAAAGTACTGGTATGATGATGTATTACATGAAATCAAATCAGTGCTTATGATCATCAATTTAAATAAAAATAGTGTCAATAAACAGTGTTTATAATCAACAATTCAAATAAATAAAAAAAATTTAAATAAACAAAAGAAAATAAAATCAAATTTTACAATATCTACATAAAATCAGTTTGTAATATTTTGCGAGTAGATCAAGGGTGTATTAATAAATAAATTATGTGTTATGAGGTTGTAACAGGGCGAATAGTTTTCGGAGCGAGAGAGTTTTCGGCAATGCCGAAAGCTTACCTGTATGCTCTCTCTCTCTCGCTCACACTGCTCCGCAACGATGATGCCTTCCTCGGCGCTGCTCGTCGAGGACGATGCTCGCCTACGTTGCGGCTCGAGCGGCGCCCTGGCAGAATTGCCGGCTCTGCGCGCGCTCGGTGCAATGCCGTTCGCTGACTGAATACAACCGGGTAACTCAGAAGTTACCCGGGAATTTGATATCGTGTGTGACTCTTCGCGCTCCTGTAAAAGGGGAAAAACGCGCGAGTACCTGGAGCTCAGATGATCGCCGAGGAAGTCGGCGATCCCGCGGAGGCGGCGGTATCCGAGGTTCTATTCAGGAATAACGAACGGAAAGGGGGGGGGGGGGGGGAGCGAAATGATAACTCGCGGACTCTTAAATAAAAACTATACGGCACATTTATTAGAATAAATCACAAAGGAAATTGACGCGTGAAGTCGGAAATTCTGCGCACCGCAATATTTATCCCTCGCGAGGTCAAAATACCTCGTGAGTCGCACGCGTCGCGGGTGTCGCGTTCACACACACTTTCGGAGACGAGGCGCGCACTCGTCTCCGTCGCTCTCTGCCTCGCGCGTCGAGGCAAAGGTACGCTCGCACGCGGAGCCTGCAGGCACTAACCTAAGCTCCGGAGGCGAAACTCGGGCGGCTTTCCTCTTCTCGCTTGTCTCCTTTGGTGTGGGCGAGGTTGGGAGTCGTCCCAGCGGGCTGGGGCACGAGGTCGTGGTTGACCCTCTCGATCTCTCGCTCACTCTCCCTCTCGCTGCTCTCCTCTCTCTCTCTCTCTCTCTCTTTCGATCGCACTCTCTCGCACCTCGACGACGGAGACTTCCTCCACACGTGCGCGCACCGGACCGGCAGAAACTCGAATGAATCGTTCTCGCGCGCACCGTTGCCGATCCGCCCTACTCGCACCTGCGCATCTCCGCTTCGCTCCTCGATGGCTCGCGCGCGTGGTAGTTCGCCCGCGGATTTCGAACTTCGTTACACCCCCCTCCCAGACGCGACGTACTACACCCTGGTCGGCGCTCTGGATACGTAACATGCGAAGTTCGCACGCGTGGGTGGTAAGGGCATGCTAGGTTAGGAGCGGAGGTGGGAGAAAGAAAAATAAGGCGAAACTAGTATCAAAAAAAAATACGGCCCGTCCAGGCCTTTATTACTGGGCTACAAAGAAGTGGTCCTCTGTGTAGCCGGTGGCTGCTGGACCCCGGGATCCCAAGATTTATATCCCCTCTTGGGGAGGGTGTGGTGAGGCGAAGCTTTCTTCAACGCCTCTTATACCACGGGTCCTTGGGATCATGGCCCCGGAAATTGGGGCACTTCCAGTGCACCTTGATCCCAGGCTCCCCGCAGAAATAGCAGCGACGGGCATCCGGTGCTGCTTGGGCTGGTGCTGACCGTGGTTGGCGCGGCGCCTGGCTCGCGGGGAGAGCGGGCGGTGGCGCGATGACGGGGCGGCTGGGGACGAGGAACGCGCGTTCCTCGGCGCGTCGTGCCCGCGTCTGCGCAGCCTCCAGACGCATCTGGGCCTGCCTCGTCACCTGCTGCGCCGCCTCTACTTCGCGGCGCGCTTCGTCTGCCGTGGTTAGCGCGGCGCGGCGCTCGCGCACGCCCTTGCGCGCCGCCTCTTCGGCCTGGGCCTCCTCGCGCCGCTGCTTCACGGCTTTGGTCCAGGGAGCCGAGAATTCGCCCGCCCACCGCGAACTTGAGTGGAACTCGTCCCACTCGCGGAAGGCGGCGACCTCCATTTCCCTGGCCCGGCGCGTGGCGTCGCAGGCCTCCCGCAATGCCTCCTCGAGGGCATCCCAGCGCACCTCGAGAGGCTGTCTCCGGCTGGAGAAGCCTCGTCCCTGGGGCGGCGACGGCTCGCTAGCCAGGGACGAGAAGGAGCTGGGGGTAGCGGAGGAGACGGACGGCGAGGCGTCGGAGACCCCAGTCGTTCCTCCGATGGCCCCCTCCTCTTCGCTCTCCTTCGTTGTGGAGCCTGTTGGGCTCGGCGGACGCTGTGCGTGCGGCCGCCGTAAGCCCGGCGTCGTCGCCGGCCCGAGCGAAAGAGATGGCGGTGATCCCGCCCCTTCAGCCGCCTGCTCGGTTGCCGGCACGGCGAGCGGTGGACCGGTGAGGTTGTGGAGCGCCGCCAACACTCCTCGGAGCAACTCCGCAGCTTCGCTAACGGCGGAGGTGGGCACCAGCGCCGCTTGATCTGCGGAGTCCTCTGGATCCATTCTGAAAATGAGGAAAGGGAAAGGAGGTTAGACGGAATCATCAGGTGCCCAAAATTAAAAATGTATGTTATACTGCCGCGCGAGATTGCGTACGCGTCCGCGAGGGTAGTATAGTCGTCGGATCGAGAGTATTCGCCACTTTGCGTGAGCCTTTGGGTCGTCCGCGCGATTTCGCATCGAGGTTCTTTGATGGGCTCGCCGCTATCACGCGTATAGCAGTCGGCCTTACTACAAGCCGTACCGCCTTCCTTGGACGACCCGGGTTACGCCTGGGGAGAGGAGTAGGGGCACGTAAGTTTTCCGCTTCGCTCGCTGGGTTCTCAAGCGTTACGCGATCGGAGATTGCTGCGGCGCCGTCGTTTCCGCGATCTACCTGCGAGTTATTCTCGCTGTCGCTCGCTACTGGCGGGTCGCACATCGCCACAATCGCTGCGCTATCCCTCGGCGGTTGAGGTTCTTCCTCCTGCGGAATCTGGTGATATGCGCTGCTTAAGTCCAGAGTCGAAATATATTTTGCGCCTTGTAGCTTCCGCAAAATCGCGTCCACATATATGGGAGCGAATATGCGTCAGCTCTGGACACGGCCTTCACCTTCCGGAAGTCGATGCAGAATCGATATTTCTCGAGCGCTTTCCGCACCATTACTACTGGACTCGACCAAGCACTGGTCGGGGGCTCGATTATACCCGCCTCCAGCATCTCTCGTACCTGAGAGTGCATGATCTCCTCGAGTTTCTTGGAGACGGGGTAATATTTCTGTTTGACCGGCCGAGCCGAGCCAACAGAAATCGCGTGTTCGGCCCACGTCGTGCGGCCGAGAGGCTCATCCGTCTGGACGAGCAACTGGTCGAGGAGTTCTTGGAGTTGTTTCTTCTGCACCTCCGACATCTCCTCGAGACCGATCGAAGCTAGCTCCAGAGTTTCGCCAAGAGAAACGCTGGCTACTTCTAAATCTACCGTTTGCCCTGACGCGCTCACGGTCAGCTGATTTTTCACTGCATCGTGAATCATTCCGAATGTCCGAATGAAATCAGCGCCGAGGTAGCACTCTAAGGTTTCGTCCGCGAGCACGGCGACACGAATCTCCTTTTTTATGCCTGCTACCTCGAAGGGGAGCATTACATACCCCGCGATCGCCACTGTATGACCGCCGGGGACTTTTGCTTTCCTTCCGTGGCTTGATAATAGCGGGCTACGGCACGCGGATGCTAATTGCAATCCGATCGAACCCATCACTGTTCGTGCCGCGCCCGTATCATATAAGGCGCGTATTCGGAAACCCCCGACGTTAACTTGGAGCCACCATCTGGCCTCCTCGTCGGGGTTAGCGATCGGTGCGTTCTCTACGCTGATCGCTGTAGCTGATGCTGCTGATTCGTCGCGCGGCTCCTCCTGAACGGTGGAGGCCGCGACGGCGATTTCGGAGGGAGTCTTCTTGAGTGCGGGCGACGTATAGACTCCTTCTACGCACCCGATTTCCCGTTTCCCGCACACGTGGGACAATTGTACGTCCGATAGCCAGGCAGACCGCAGCCGTAACAATGAATACCCTCACTGTTACCCTTCGGTTTCATTGCGCTGCTATAGGGCGATTTTTTCCTTTCTGCTTGCCGAGGCCGCGGGTCGCGCTTCGGCGAGCCGCCTGCTGGCTCTCTCTTTTCTCCTCTCCCTCCCTTCTTTTTCCCCTTGGCGGGAGAAGGTTTTCGAGAGGGCGGTGGAGTCTGCTTCGGGTGCAGCGCTGGCTGTAGCGCCAGCCTCACCTCTTCCGCGAACATTTTGGACAGAGCTGCGATCCAATTCTGTCCAGTTCCCTCCGTTACCGGCGGGATCATATGTCCTGGAAGTGCGGCAACTTTCAGTGGCGTATGATTTTCTTTCTTTCCCCGAGGGTTACAGGCAGCCTCGGAGAGGAGGCTCTGTTCCGGAGGCGGTGGTTCTCGATAAGATTTTTCCGCCTCGAGAGTAAGCTCGGCCTCGACACTCAATTCCAATAGCGTGTCGATGTCCTCGAAATCTACTCTCCTCACCATGCGTTGGAGATCTGGCCGCAAATTGCGATGTAAGGTGTCCAACTGGTGAGAAAGTGGGAGAGGTGGCTCGATCTTTTTCATGATCGAGAGTAGGCAGGTGATGAAGTCGCGCACCGGTTCTTCTCTCCCCTGTGTGCGCGCTGTTGCCTCTTGCAGCACCCGTTGTTGGAATCTGCGGTTCGCGCCATACCATTTACGTGCTGAAGCGCAGAATTCGTTCCACGTGGACCAGCTCGTCTTATTATTCTGGTACCACGTGGCGGCGACTCCCGCGAAGAGTTCTGAGAGAGAACTTAACATCTCTTCCTCTGACATCTTCGCGAGGCTTCGGCATTCATCGACACGGTTTAAAAACACGTCGATGCTCTGCCCTTTCTCGCCGGTATACTTCAGCCCCCATTTTCGTGCGATGTTGCCGACGTCTCGCTGATTATTTCGGTTTTGCACCGTATGTCGCGGAGTGCTGGCATCAAGCGCGTTTGGGTCGTTGCGCAAATCTCTCGAATTTATCCGATTCGGGAGACCCCCCCCCCCCTCCCTGGCTCCGCCTAGTAGGCGATTGTGCGGCGTCCCTTGGGGGTTAATGAGCGATTGGCAAGACGTCGGTGGTGTATGCAGATAGGTGTCCTGCTCTTCCGGATATCTGAATGTCAGGGTATCCTGGAAACCCACCTGACGTTGCCCGCTCTGTGCCTGGTCTAATCGCGTGCTGCACGCAGCTCCTTTTGTCGCTTGCTGCGTGAAGCTCTCTATTGCTAATTGCAATTTGGACTGATTGTCCGAGAGTTGCGTGACCTTCTGCGTGAGTTGCGTTAAAAACGCACTCAATTCCGCAGGGATTGGCAGATCCGGTGTTTCCGCCATTGCTAGGGTGTGCTGTTGTGAGTGGAGGGTTGTACTCGCCTCCCTCTCCCTAGATCCGTCTTCTTGGTTTTTCTCGTTCTCGGTTGTCTCCGTGGTTTCGTGCTGTAACGAGCTTCTCTCTGCTGCGCGCGTCTCGATATCGAGACGTGTTTGCTCGAGCTTGAGTTTTACGGCGTTATCGTCGCGAATATACTCAAGTGGGTGCGGTTCATTTTCGTCTGAGCCGCGTGCCCATGGTGTCTCGATTTCGCCGTTGCAGACCCTATCGATGAACGTTTGTCGGAGATTTGCTCTCGTTACCCACGTTGTGTATTCATCGGGGTCTGCGTTGGTGGCGATGAATTCGTCTGCCGAGTAATCCCCGAGCAGCCATCTGCTCGCGCGATCTAACTGTTGAAATCGCGCGCCAGATGTTTTCAAATCCATCGCCTTGAGATATCTATCTATCTCTTCCAGTGAGAGGCACATACACCAATTCTCGAGTGCTAGTTGTGCCGCCATATTGGTTTCTCACTGGAATATTTATGCGAAAGAAAAAAAGAGAAAAAAAAAATATAAAACAGAAAAGAGAAAAAAAAAACTGACCGCAAGTAGATTTTTCGGCTCGTTCGCTCCGCAATTTACAGCGTGTTGTTACTCAGTGCGTCGATTGAGTGCGCGTATTTCCCTAAACCCTGGGCGCTTACAATCGCGTGTTACAGAAGAGAAAAAAAACTAAACTGTTTCTCAATCGGTCGCACTGAGTAAATTCGCGAGCAGAAACGACAGCGCGCCACAAAAAGAAAATGTTACGCTTGAATATTTGCTTCGCGTCGTATTGATTTTAAAATTAACTGTGATGAACAAGAATAATTTTTATTAATCCGGCCGAAATCTTCTCGCAAAGCTTTAGTCTGCGAGAAGTTCGCTTTCTCTTTCCACCACAAAATAATAAAATAGATTGTGGAAAGAGGATGCGTTCGACAATTGCGTCGCACGATAAGATTCGGTGACGCTTCGCGTAGCAGTTTTTAATAATAGAAAACGAGAATCACTCACAAAAAAAAATTTTGAATTCTTGACGTGCAGCGTATTCTGCAAAATGTGCACGCACAGAAGGAAATCGTGCCTGCTTTTCCCCTAATTTTGTTTCGTTATGTAGCAGCGAATATTGCTAAAGCCAAAACCTTCTCGCAAAACTTTTGCTTGCGAGAAGTTCGTTTTCTCTTTCCACTTCCAAAATAATACAATAAACTGTGGAAAGGGAACACGTTTGGTATTTGCGTCGCTCGTCAAAATACGGCGACGCTTTATTTAATTGTTGGTGTATACGATTTAAATTTTTCGGATACGTGAGGCTATAACAACGAGCCGCACGAAAAATAGAAAATCTGTTGATTTTCGTAAAACAACCAGGCGGAAAGAGAATAAATGAATGGCGAAGAAAAGAAAAAAAAATATGAAAAGGAGAAATCAGAAATTTTCTTTTTAAATTTTCTTTAAAAATTTCACAACAAAAAAAATCTAAATTATTTCCGAAAATATGCAGAAAAGAGCCAAAAAAAAAAAAAAAAAGGAAAAAATTATTTTATTGTTAATAATTTTTAATTTTTAATTTTAATAATTTTTAACTGTAATAATTTTTGTTGTTATTAATTTTCCTCACTTGATTAATTGTTGCCGTATTATTACTAACAGTAATATCTTTTTCCGTCTTTTGTTATTTATCCGAGTAAACAAATAAGGCTTTAGAGTGAAGGAATCTATCTCCTAGTTATTTAGCTATATAGCTAAACAACTTACTAATCGATTATAAACCGACTTAGTATGAGGGAAAAGCAAAGCTACGAACCTTTGCGTAAATGGGCCTATATATCGCGAGATCCGAATTATTTTCGTTTCTGCTCGCGATATAATACTTGTTGTCGCAAAGTATTTTCGTGGACATAGAATTGTCTACGACACTCTCGCACACATACATACACTCTCACGGTCGAACGATCGCGGTGTCGGTTGTGTTGCGAGCCCGCGCGTGTTTACAAACACGCGCCGCGCGCTATCCTATTGTACCTATCCACACGTACGGGCGCCAGTTGTAACAGGGCGAATAGTTTTCGGAGCGAGAGAGTTTTCGGCAATGCCGAAAGCTTACCTGTATGCTCTCTCTCTCTCGCTCACACTGCTCCGCAACGATGATGCCTTCCTCGGCGCTGCTCGTCGAGGACGATGCTCGCCTACGTTGCGGCTCGAGCGGCGCCCTGGCAGAATTGCCGGCTCTGCGCGCGCTCGGTGCAATGCCGTTCGCTGACTGAATACAACCGGGTAACTCAGAAGTTACCCGGGAATTTGATATCGTGTGTGACTCTTCGCGCTCCTGTAAAAGGGGAAAAACGCGCGAGTACCTGGAGCTCAGATGATCGCCGAGGAAGTCGGCGATCCCGCGGAGGCGGCGGTATCCGAGGTTCTATTCAGGAATAACGAACGGAAAGGGGGGGGGGAGCGAAATGATAACTCGCGGACTCTTAAATAAAAACTATACGGCACATTTATTAGAATAAATCACAAAGGAAATTGACGCGTGAAGTCGGAAATTCTGCGCACCGCAATATTTATCCCTCGCGAGGTCAAAATACCTCGCGAGTCGCACGCGTCGCGGGTGTCGCGTTCACACACACTTTTGGAGACGAGGCGCGCACTCGTCTCCGTCGCTCTCTGCCTCGCGCGTCGAGGCAGAGGTACGCTCGCACGCGGAGCCTGCAGGCACTAACCTAAGCTCCGGAGGCGAAACTCGGGCGGCTTTCCTCCTCTCGCTTGTCTCCTTTGGTGTGGGCGAGGTTGGGAGTCGTCCCAGCGGGCTGGGGCACGAGGTCGTGGTTGACCCTCTCGATCTCTCACTCACTCTCCCTCTCGCTGCTCTCCTCTCTCTCTCTCTCTCTCTCTCTTTCGCACTCTCTCGCACCTGGACGACGGAGACTTCCTCCACACGTGCGCGCACCGGACCGGCAGAAACTCGAATGAATCGTTCTCGCGCGCACCGTTGCCGATCCGCCCTACTCGCGCCTGCGCATCCCCGCTTCGCTCCTCAATGGCTCGCGCGCGTGGTAGTTCGCCCGCGGATTTCGAACTTCGTTACAAGGTTCATAAAGTTTATAATTAAAATATGCAATAAAAACTAACATCTAATGAGTGTTTTGTATAATAAATAAAATAAAATACCAGTATGCTGTGTTATAACATGAAGTCTTTATAATCATATCACTACTATTTAAAATCAGTTTAAATGTTTTAAGAATAATAGCTCAAGTGTTTATTATAATAAACATAGAAGAAAATATTGGTGAGTGGTACGTGAGCATAAATATTTTGAAAGATTTGAAATATTTTTCTGAGCCTTGGTTTAAAAAGTATTTGCTGCTGTACATATTTACTCAAGAAGAAATTAAAGATTGTGTCAGATGAACATTGAAATACTAAAAAAAGTGAAAATGATGTGTTATTTTTCACAATAACACATCTCTGGTGTACTATTCGAAATTGGTGCAAAAATGACCCATTTAAAATTTTAGAAGCCGAACGAGCTTGCAAAAAAAGATATCGATGTTTTTTTTATTTTTAGCCGATTAACACGGGTTCTTATGAAAAATTGTAATTTCGGCGTATACATTAACTTATTAG
The DNA here is from genome assembly GCA_036365515.1 of Torymus aiolomorphi. Lineage (NCBI taxonomy): Eukaryota > Metazoa > Arthropoda > Insecta > Hymenoptera > Torymidae > Torymus > Torymus aiolomorphi. The sequence goes on from CM070876.1 coordinate 51,634,026, forward strand.
AAAGAAGTTAACACGTTAAGGGAGTACTAAGAGAAGTTAACACACAGATATTTTTCAAAATACAAGACAAATATTCAATGAACATTTACAGCTTTCAACGACTATGATTGCGAGCATTTAAACACTACAAAAAAATTAATGAATAGTAAAGTATTACGTTTCTCACGACTTGACCACCATATGTCACGTGACAACGCCGCATTTTTAAGGTTAGAACGCGCGTGTTTTAAATCGATCCCCACTCGAAAAATCGTTTACATGGCATTACTTTTTTATCATTTTATGGAAATTAGATAAATAATTAACACAATAAATAAATAAGAAGTGCAATTGGAAGAAATAGTATATTTCTGTATGTTTGTATTTGTCGTATTAATACACAACAGGCTCCAGCGTATGCACAGTATGCCCTACCATCATGTGGTGATGTCACATCTCGTACCGAGTAAGCCAAGCAGACACCGGAATACTCTTTGACTTGCGTCGTACCGGTAGAACTCCCTTAATCTAATTTTTATCAGAGAAGTTCTTAGTAAATATGTTTCTATCCAAGATTCAGATAATAATAATTCTTAGTACATAAACTGGTTGTGTTTTTAAGTTACAAGATTAGTGTGACAATGATTGCCGGTTATCAATTTAAGTAGTTTCAATCAATCATAATTTCAAGAACTTATATCTAATATAAAAGAAGAATTCAAATAAACTGAGTTGTATGATAAGTTAATTATTAGGTAATCTATTGATCAAGAGTCAATACGAAAAGAATCCATACAACAAGTTTATATTTCGTGAAAATGAAACATCGTGTAATCTCATGAAATAATATGGTTTTGTAACATAAAACCATGATGCTATCCAGTGGTATCTTTGGTGTATAAACTGCATTGACAGTTGAGTTCTTTGTTGGGACTTTCTTCAGCAGTCACAATTTTAGCAGTTTCCTGGGCTTCTTGTTACATATAACTCGCATGACAGACTACATCTAGATTTATAAGTAGGCTAGAGAATAAGATGCTACTTGTGACAAGAGAGAACGACAGCTACAGACAACAGCTTGATGATACATATGAAAAAGAAATATGTGGATACCAAAATCATGAAACTCCCAATTTACTTAGTGAACAAACTCCAGCTTTAATAAAAAGAAAAGAGTGATGTTGGAGTCTAGAATATTAATACCAGTAGTCTCACTGGTGAAAAAGTGGATTACGCATCTTTCTTATGATGTTTATGCTTTTATTTTTATTTACCACCAGGAGAAAGAATATTTTTTGTCATTGTTAATATGTTTATTAATAATTGGTTACCAATTTTATTCGGATACTGCAAAAGGTAATCATGTGAGTTTGCATTCCAATTTTGAAAAAAAAACTGGGCTGTAGTTAAAGCAGCATTCACATCTGGCTTATATTTTCTACTGTTAAAAAAACAAGCAGCAATGCCTGCTTGTAAAGAATTTGCAGCTGGGACTTACTCCGAAACCATACCTGCGTTAAGAACTTTTCAAATTTGAGAAAATACAATAGTAAATGGACTGGAAGACTATTTTGTGAAAAAACTTTGTATCAGCTGCTGTTATGGAAATTGTAGTTGGCATGAGAACTACATATACTTTTTAGTCAACTTTGAGCTTCAAGTTTTTTAAAACCTAGAGGATTAGGTGATATAAGAGATTTAAATTTTAATTCTGAAAACTAGTCTATACTAAAAGGAGCATTAACAGCTGGTGCATACCCAAAATAAGAAATTTCCTACCAAATTTTTTTTTTTAAACAACCCACAAGACATTCTATAGAAAAATAATATATGTAATTGAGATATTATAATATAATTATAATTAATATAATTTATAGTATAATAATTCATTGTTTTATTTAATTAATTAATAATCTTTTCGAAAAATATTAATTGCAAAACATATTTGAATAAGAATTATATATTTTATGAAAACAATTAAAATAAGGTAAAACAACCATTATTGATACACTTACAACCCTCAAACTCTTCTACACTTGATAGAAAAAAATCTCCGAGTATCTAGATAATCGAGAAAAACTTTCGTAGAGGTTCTGGCGCGTTGAGAAAAGTTTTCAAAAAGGTTTCTCGGTATTTTTTGATTATCTAGAGCAGATTTTTGCTCACCTTAAGCTGGATTTATTTGTGCTGGCCTATCTCCAGCATCGTCTATCGCATTTATTAAAGCATTAGAAGGATAATGCACATTCTCATGTAGCCTAGCAAATTCTAAATACCACAGCACGCTTGTTATGTGCACACATGTTCCTAAAGTACGGGCTCCAGTCTGCAAGTACAGTAGTACCCTCTGACTGGTTCATTATCAACATTAGCGTTTGGAACATACTCAATCCATAATTGATATCTAGTCGCATTTCGGAATCTAGACCAAATTCTGGTTCTTAAAAATTCTGGTTCGGGTATTCTATTATCGTCTCTTAACATTTCTACTTGGAATTCATCAGTTTCTTCTCTTTTGCAATTTATCTTGAATATAGGATGGCGCTAATTCAATTTGATAAATTCCAGCAGATAATTCTCGTAAGTATTCTATTGTTAGGATGGGGAAATCGTCCAGTTGATCTGCATCCAACCTAATCCATCTACAAATATAAATAATGCATGCGTAAATATAGAAACTTGGGCGAATGGAAGGTTGTATATGAGTGCAAATGCAAGAAAGTAGGCAAAAGCTTGTATAAATGCGTAGACGTACACTCTTAAAAATTGTGTGCCTATTTTACACAAAGTTTGTGTAAAATATGAATGTTCCTATTTTACACAAAAATTTGTGTAAATGACTTACACGAACATCTTGTAAAAATGTTGCACAAGATTTGTGTAAAATCGCTGATTTCCACAAAATTTTGTGTAATTTGAAATTTGACACAAAGTTTGTGTAAATTAAACATTTAACACAAAATTTGTGTAAATTAAACATTTAACACAAAATTTGTGTAAATTAAACATTTAACACAAAATTTAAATTACACAGGATTCATATTTTACACAAAATTTTTAACCGTGTATACAAAAGCTTGTGTGAATCCTAGAGTATATATATGCGAGTATGAGCGTATAAAAAGCGTGTTTTACTAACTGCACACCTGTGAGCATTTCTATCTCCCAAATTTTCAGTTTCAACTCTATTTTGAACGTTATTCTGTTGTAATGCTCTATCTTGCATTGCTCTAGCGATTGCAGCATCTGCATTTTCCATGTGAATTAAAGGGTGAAACCTACATGTATATAAATATATATAGATATATATATATATATATATATATATATATATATATATATATATATATATATATATATATATATATATATATATATAATTATCCCCCCATCCGTTTATGGAGCCCATCCCTGTATATTAGTACCTACAGCACAGAGATCCCTATGGCAAGTGACTAAAGAAATAATGGACCCTGGGGTTATAGACTCTAGATCGGGCTCCATAAACGCCCGAGAAAAATATTTTATGGGACCCGGGCTCCATAAAAGAAAACGGGCTCCATAAATCTGTTAAAACAAATGTATATATATATATATACTAGGGGGCTGCGCCCCCTACTCGCTCCGCTCGCCAACCCCCCAACGTTGAAAAATAAGACCTTGAAGACTTTGAAACTATTTATTTTCAAGTGTAACAGGGCGAATAGCTTTCGGAGCGAGAGATTTTTCGGCAACACCGAAAGCTTACCGTGGATGCTCTCTCTCTCTCTCTCTCTCTCTCTCTCTCTCTCTCTCTCTCTCTCTCTCTCTGTCTCTCTCTCTGTCTCTCTCTCTCTCTCTCTCTCTCTCTCTCTCTCTGGCTCACTATGCTCCGCAACGACGAAGTCTTCCCCGGCGCTGCTCGTCGAGGACGACGATCACCCACGTTGCGGCTCGAGCGGCGCCCTGGAAGAATTGCCGGTTCCGCGCACGCTCGGTGCAATGCCGTTCGCTTCAAGCTGTCACAACCGGGTAACTTAGAAGTTACTCTTTAAGACTGTTCTCTGTCTCTCTCCGCTTGGCCACGCCGCTCGCGCGATGAGCATCGGCAATTGATTTATTCCGCATGTAAATGTCACGTGCGCTCCTGGTCGCTAGCTCGCTCGCACGCGCTCGGCGTGCACACGTGCCTGCGGGAAAGCGCACTCCAAGGCGCTCTACGCGCGCCGAGCTCGTGGAAAAATCCGACGCACGCGCAATTATTTACGAGAGAGAGGGGTGGGGGAGGCGTTATACGCGTATACGCACGTTCGTTAGCTCGCGGCTCATTGTTGTCGAAGTAATATACGGCACGCGAGAGAGTGCTTTTTAGCACCGCGAGAGCCGAAGAATGTTTGGTAGGTGGAGAATTACACGCTGGGCAGAGTTGAAGGTTAATTTTCAGCTGACAATAAAAATGCCGAAGGAAGACACATGTCGCAATTATTAATGCTCGCGTTGAAATTGGAGAAAAGTCGAGTTCGCGAATGGAAAACAGAACTACTCGCGCAAGATGACGAATATGGAGGAGGTTATTATGCAGCGAGCTTGATTCATCGAGGCATCTGATTTCGATTGTAATCGGACGCGGGACTTGTGATTGATTTATGACGAATGATCGAACGCTGATGTTTACACTGGTAGACGGGGGTAGTGCCGCTTTCTAAGCGTGGCACGCTCGTTAGCTGATGAAAGCAAACACATGGTTGCAAAAATGTCATAGCGCCGCACGCATATAAGTACGTATGTTTCATCTGTAAGTATTATACATGTACAGATGGGTGAAATGGATGGTCTTATAATGCACGATGGTTAATATAAATGAGACGGCCGTATTCGCGAATTAAGATGGAAATTTGCGATGCGGCATTTTCGATATAATTTCGTAGAAATACGCCGATATCGAGATAGAATATTACAAGGCTCAATTTATTTTACGTCATATATGCAAATTCAATCGGGTGAAAACGCGCGCTTTAATATTTAACGAAACCCATCGGATCAGCGAGTATACAAGCGTCGATCTATTATAAGTTTCAGTGCGTCCGAGTGCGCGGCGAGCGAAGATTGCGGGAATATATGGGACGGCTTTACGAGAAAAAATATTGCAAACTACCTGTTAAGGTGGATTATATGTGCATTTTTTAATTTTGTATGTCGATCTTTACATAAGAAGGTCAGGTTCCGTTACGCTTACACACTCACACGCGTACGTACACACACGCATAGCAAATGTACTTTCATTTGGAAGCTGATGCTTTATAGCCGTAGAAAGTAGCGACGAGAGATCGCCCAGAAGAGTTCGCACCTTAAACGGTAACGAGATCGTCTCAGAAGTGTATTCATATGTAAGACGATTATTGTTCGTATAACTCAGCGTGGAGCGGTGAGGCGCGATGATAATCGCCTCGGCGCGCGGGCCCCGAATGGAGACCGTTCGAAAGAAAGGATCTCTCATTGCCTTGAAAAATCACCCTCGCAAATGAGTTTGGCTTCGATCTTTTAATTAATTTCTTGGCCAGCCGAAAGAGAAGCGAGGAGAAACTTTCGTGGACCCAATCGTATACTCGTTCGTGGCGCGCGAATAGAACTTCTGCGAAAATTCCATTTATTGAAACTACTCGGGTGGACCTCAAATTAAAAAGTTCTTGCGTCTTACAACAATGCCACCGAATCTTAGCGCGAACGGCGAATATCGACTGTCAATTGAAAGTAGAGACGACAGTGTTGTCCCGCTGTTTCTTTTTTCACACGGTAATTAAAAAACTTTTAAATCGAAGAAACTGCTTTACCGAAAAGGGGCTCCACTGTTGTCGAAAATCGTCGAGCTAAAGCGCATTATCCGCTTTAAGTTCATTCTTTTTTAATCTTCAATTAAGTATTCAATTTAAGCATTTAATTTTCGTATCTCGCCTCGCAATTAATTTCGGCTTTATTTAATTTTACGAAAGCATTATCATAAATAAATTACAGTTAGCGCCCGAGTTTTCAAAAAGGCGAAGCGCCATTTAATTTTCGACTCTTTTTCATCCAGCTCACTTTATATGAAATCACATTATATTCTAACGCTTATATTTATTTTATTCCCGTCTGTGTTTTTCTCTGACATAATGCTGGGTACACGATAGAGCGCCTAAGAATACCCTATACAACAAAATAAAAGTCATTCCCCTTTATATCTTCATCTAGATCGATCTACTTGCCTCCATTATAATTTTTTACGATCGCGCCCCGCGCCTCCCGCCGCAGCTCTCCTGACTCATACTTTCTGCCGTTTATTCTCGCAACTATTTGCTCATTTTATCCTCTATTTTCCCCAGGCTCACCATCCATTTCTCTCGTTGCCATTGTTGCAATTTACCCCCTCCTTCCTTCTCTCTCCCGCTCCTTCTCCGCCATCAGTCCGCGGGATTGTCGCTTTTTCTCAGACTTCTTCCGCGGCCCTTGTCTTAATAGAAAGTAAAATGAAGGAGTGCAAGAAAAGCAAGGGACAGAGTGAGAGATAACGTGAACCGATAAAGAGGGAGAGAGAGAGAGAGAGCGAAGCCGCGAGAGAAAAAGCGCGAGAGATCGGAAGAATGAGACGAGGGCTGCTCCGGTGAAAGGGGGCGATAACGGGCGAGCACAGCGCGCACACAGACAGAGCGCGAACGTGGCGCGGCAACGCTGCTCGGTCGATAGGAGAGTAGGGCCTGGGTGCCGACGCGGCGCTGGCGCACATGGCAACGCCGCGAGGCGTCTGCTTTAAAGCAGCGTCTCTCAAACGACGGCTCTCCAGTCGTCGGCGGTACCGCGCCCCTCCACGGTTACTACTCCCCGCGTGTATTAGAGAGCCCTTAAAGCACCGCCGCGTGTGCGGTGTTCTTATCAACGACGAGAGTGAGAGAGACCCCATTGTAACGTGGGACCTACGAAATAGTGGTCTGGCCATTCGCGCGTATATATATATATGGATCGCGCTTTTGCGCGGGGTGCTAAACACTTCGCTTGCTGCCCCTCCTGCCATGATACGAGAGCCGCGCACTGGCGTGGTGCTTTTAAATTGGGCACGAGCGAACGATGGTTTGTTCCTTCCACGCGCCTTTCTAATGATTCGTTTTGTTTAGGTTCCCATGGTTTTCGTGGGGAGGTAGAATGTGTACCTTCTAATAAAATATTTTTTATTAGTAAAGGCAAGAGAATAACTACTAGAGAAGAGAAAGGGCACATCTCCTTTAATAAAGGTCGTAATTATAAAATTTATAACGAGTTCGTTGGAAGGGATCGATTGCTGAAATCAGGCGCACCTGAAATTCGTCCTAATAATAGACGGGCACGCCATGATAAAAATAATTGATGGCAAAATAGCGGACAATAATAAGGCTTTGCGTGAGCCGCCCTTAAATGCCCGTCAAATAGATTAAAGATTATACGGTGCGCGTATAGTTACCAGTTAAACACATTATTACAGCTTTACGTTTGAGAACGAGCACTTTGTGCTCAGCGTAAGAAAAGAATTTATTAATTTGGTTTATATTCCGTTCCATATAAATTTACTTACTAACTTTCTGCAAATCGTTTAACACACGCGCATTTCATAGAGAAAAAAACTTTCGAACAATAAATTTTCTGCAAAATTGTTAACGAGACCTACATTCAGCACGAAAATACCGCTAAGTTATGCTAATAAATGCATTAAAAACGACTTAATCTCCCTAAAATTGATGAAAGCTCTCCCACCACTCCCCTCGTGTCTCTGCAAATACGGAGAGAGCCGGGCGCCATATACCTTTAATGCATCACGCAGCGTGCGCGCGGACTCATTCGTTTTTCTTTTTTCGTGAGCGCGCGCGCCCGGAAAGCTGGGAAAAAGTAAAGCCACACCGTAAGCCGTAATTTAGTCGGCGGCGTAACTCATCTTATAATGGTTATGCGAGTTTTTACGGCGAAATCGCGTAATTGCAGCGAACTACTCTACTCAGCGCGAGCGCAAACCTGCTTGCTGCTTTTCTACTTGCGGGTTTCATGCAGAAAAAGCGTTTTCGCGCGATATTATGAGAAAGAGCGGTCCTTATATTATTACGGATAACAAATAATTTATACGCGCAGCAGTAGCAGCGTCGGCGGCAGTAGCTCAGTCATTAAATCACCTCTAACTGTGAAATCTGTCTACTTTGCGCGAGAGAAAGGGAAGGAGAGGTCTAATTTTAAAATACTCGCACGAGATTGTGCGGTTTTTCTAATACGACTTTGAAAAGCGCTTCGAATTAACGCTACATAATGATTAGGGTTCGGTGATGTACATGTATACCGCACGCGATTTTCCGAATAAGTACGGACACGACGCTCGACATACATATATATGTATGAGCAATTTTGAAAATTGGAGCAGCCCGTTTTATAAATATTCACTGCATATGCACGCAAGAGGCGAACGCCGGGAAGATTAAGTGACATTCATCACTGTTCCGAAGGGGAAGCTCGTAAAATTCTTAAATGTAAATTTAATGGTGTATAAGAGGCGATTGGGCCGCGCTATAAATGGACGTACATGTGTGGGTGTGTGTGTGTGTTTGTAGGAGCGATCGAAGAGGTAGGTGTGGGCGCGTCACAAGAACGCAGCGGCGATGTTTAATTTTTTAATAACCGCACGAACGCAGGCGGGAAGATTCGACCTCTCCAATCGAGAGAGTTGACATGTATATTGTTATTAGCCATCCTTTAGGAACTTTGAGTATTCGATGAAGACATAAAGAAATTTAATAATTTTGCTGAACGATATTATAACTCAAAGAGCTGGCATAAAAAAAAAGACGAACAGCGTCCACACCCCAACACTTTCTTAAAGCTCTCAAAGGCTAATAACAGTAAATTCCGCGCACGAAATAACGAATCATCTTTATTACGCGGCGCAGATAGGTGTACCGTCGTAAAGTGCATATTCAAGGCCCGCCCGAAATTTCGCAGACGCCTGCAGCGCGGCGCGGCGAGAATCTGCTTTGCACGCGTTACAGCGTGAGGGCATTTTAAAAATGTCCCACGTGCAAAGTTTAAATTCGGATTAAATTATCCCGCGCGTAATTGCACGCTCGCGTCGGCCCGCCGGGAGGATATTACACGCGAGAGAGGGAGAAGGAATGGAGGAGAAGGAGGTAGGAGAGTTTTTAGCGGATTCCTGCAGTAGTTGGTATTCCTGCAGTAGTTGGTATTCAGTCGGGGTTTGCCCTTCAAGAGGCGATAATATGTGTCTATATCAAAATTCGAGGAATGAGAAATATTTCTGCTTGTGTTGATGTTACTTTCAGAATTATTCTACATTTGAGAAATGACAGAAGGAGGACGTACTGTGGCAAAATTCAAAGCTTCCGACTACATTTTTCGAGAATCATGTGTTCATCGTGGTAACGGCGTGAGCACTTCAAGAAATTCGGTTGATGCAAAAATTGTGTTTCTTACCGTTATGGTTTTCTGGGCTACATGGATATGGTTTTTCGTTGAGAAATTTCGAGGTTATGGTCCTGAGATAGTGATGTACACTTACCTGAAACAAGAGAAAAATATTTATTTATAAAATATTTTTTATACTTTAAAATAAAAACATAAAGAAAGGGTACATTATATACCTTTGAAAAAATGTAATATATGTTATTCGTTTATTTTCGTCAACGTATAACGAAATTAAAATATTTTATCGATTCAGTTCAGGCATTCCGGGCTAAAAACGAGAGCATTATTCAAATTCTTTTTTGCCCCAGAACCACAGCAATGTCCCGCATCAATATAGATAACACGTGAACTTCGTCAAGTCAGGATCGATTGCTGATCGATTGGAAAGTTCGGCGCTCTGCAAAAAAAAAGAAAAAAACCGTGGCGATCGAAAATCGCAAATCCGGAGACACATTGCGAGCCCCGGGGGACACTCTCAGGAATTGCCACCGCTGGGATGCGGGACAAAACCCCAAGGCGGCTGCAGCGGGGTACGTCGGGTTCTCACTCTCCCGGGGCGGTGGGCAAAAAAAGTGTCGCGCGTGAGAGCGCGCCAATTTCTAAATTCGTCCCAACTTTAGAGCGCGTCGACGTATCGTGGACGCCGGCCAACTCTCGACTCTCGGCTGTCAGAAATGGCTTAAAGAGTAAACTCTGCGTGCATTAATACAAGGGCGGAAACGCGCAAGTACCCGAAGCTCAAATGATCGCCGAGGAAGTCGGCGATCCCGCGGAAGCGGCGGTATCCGAGGTAACAATAGGGATAACGAGCGGAGGGGGGAAGGAAGCGAAATAATAACTCGCGAACTCCGAAATACAAAACACTAAAGAGGCACGTTTATTGGCCTGTAAGAATAAAAGCTAACATAGGCGAGAGTAACTATATGCGCCGCAATGTTTATTTCTCGCGAGGTCAAAATGCCTCGCGAGTCGCACGCGCCGCGGATGTCGCGTTCACACACACTCTCGGAGACGAGGTGCACCACTCGTATCCGTCGCTCTCTACCTCGCGCGTCGAGGTAGAGTCTCGCACGCACACAGGGCCTGCAGGCACTCACCTCAGCGGTGAGTCGCTGTATCTCGGCGGCGTAATCTTTCGCCGCGTCGCCTGTAGTACTCGCGAGGTCTCCTCCTCGGGGCGATCCTGGAGGGGACGAGGTGCAGGGACGAGCTTGCTCGCCGCGGACACAGGGCGAGTCTCCTCGGTGCTTGGCACTCGCGGCGGTCTTTTTCGCGTAGGATTTCCGCTAGGGGAAAATCTTCTTTTCGTTTTTTCCGCACCTCACTCTAGCTTTTCCGAGCGTCCTCGGGCACAGTCCAAACTAGAGTGTCACTCGCGCTCGCCATTGCCGATTTTCTCTTTTCGCGCATGCACACGAGCGCCATAATTTTCGTGTCCGCGCGCGCGAGGTAATAACCAGCGAAATTCGAACTTCGTTGCACCCCCCTCCCAGACGCGACGTACTAACCTCTGGTCGACGCTCGACTTACGCTAAACGCGAAGTTCGTATGAAGGGGAATGACCCGAGGATGTCAGGTTCGGAAAAGCGGGGAGGTAGAAGATAAAAGGCAAGGCGTGTGAAAAATACGGCCGGCCCAGGCCTTTATTGGACAGCTACATTATAAGTCGTCGGTGGCTGGACCCCGGTGTCCCAATCAAAATGTAAGTTAATGCGCCGCGCGAGATTGCGCACACGTCCGCGCGGGTAGTATCGTCGTCGAATCAACTATATTCGCCACATTGCGCGAACCTTTAGGCCGTCCGCGTGTTTTCGCCGCGATATCCTTTAACGGACTCGCCGCTCTCACGCATATCGCAGCCGGCCTTACTACAAGCCGCACTACTTTCCTCGGATGACTGGATTTACGCGTAGGGGGAGGAGTAGAGGCACTTAAGTTTTCATCACTCGCTGGGTTCCGAAGATGCTCGCGATCGGATTTTACTGCGATGCCGTCGTTTCCGCGAAGTACGTACGAGCCATTCTCGTCGTCGCTGATCACTACTGACGGGTCGCTCATTGCCAAAATCGCTGCTCTATCCCTCGGCGGTTGAGGCTCTTCCTTCTGCTCCTCTGATTCCTTGGGGACGGGATCATTCTTCTGTTTTATTGGCCTCACCGACCTAACAGAAGTCTCGGGTTCTGCCCAGTTCGGGCTGCCGAAAGGCCCGCCTGACTTCCCTATTAATTGGTTGAGGAGATCTTGGAGTTGCTTTCGCTGCACCTCCGTCCTCTCCTCGAGTCTTATTGAGGGCAGCTGTAGAGTTTCGGCCATGGAAAATCTGGCAACTTCTAACTCTACAGTCTGTCCCCATACGCTCACGGTCAGCTGATGTTTGACGGACTTGAGAATTATTCCGAAAGTTTGGATAAAATCAGCACCGAGATCGCGCTCTAGAGTCTCGCCCGCGAGAACCGCGACGTGAATCTCTTTTTTCGATTCAGCTACCTCGAAGGGTAGCTAAACAACCCCTCGATCGCAACAGAGTGACCACCGGGGACATTTGCCTCCCTTCCGTGACTCGGCATCAAGGGGCTGTAGCGTTCGGATGCTAATTGCCATCCGATTGAACCCATAACGGTTCGGCCGCGCCCGTATCATACAGCGCGCGTATCCTGGAGCCTCCGACGCCTATTTGGAACCACCGTCTGGTTTCCTCGTCGGAGGGCGCAGGCGGCGAATTTTCTCCACTAAACGCGGTCGCCGCTAGACGCGGTCCGACTGAGCGAGGGCTTTTCCTTACTTCCCAGAGATCTATAGGCTGCCTCGGGGAGAAGACTCTGTTCTGGAGATGGTGGCTCTCGATATGATTTTTCCGCCTCCAGAGTCAGCTCGGATTCGACGCTCAACTCCAACAATGTGTCGATATCGTGGAAATCTCCTCTTCTCACCATGCGCTGGAGGTCTGGCCGTAAATTGCGGTGCAGGGTGTCCAACTGATGAGAGAGCGGGAGAGGCGGTTCGATCTTCTTCATTATTGACAGCCGACAGGTAATAAAGTCGCGCACCGGTTCTTCTCTCCCCTGTGTGCGCGCCGTTGCCTCCTGCAGTATGCGTTGTTGAAATCTGCGGTTGGCACCGTACCATTTGCGTACCGACGCGCAGAATTCACTCCACGTGGACCAGTTCGCCTTATTGTTCTGGTACCACGTGAAGGCGACTCCGGCGAAGAGTTCGAAGAGAGAACTTAACATCTCTTCTTCTGACATTTTCGCAAGGTTTCGACATTCCTCGACGCGATTTAAAAACACGTCGATGCTTTGACCTTTCTCGCCGGTGAACTTCAGCCCCCACTTTCGCGCTATGATGCCAACGTCTCGCTGATTGTTTCGGTTTGGCAATAGTTGTCGCGGGGTACTGTCATCGATTGAGTTGGCATTGCCGCACAAACCTTCCAAATTTGCCTGATTCGGAAGACCCCCCTCCCCTCTGGCTCCGCCTACTAAACGGTTGTGCGGCGTCCGTGGGTGAGGACCGAGCGTGCGGCGTGACATCGGTGATGTGCGCACATCTCTCTGCTGTTGTTCCCGATACCTAAACGTCATAGTATCCTGGAACTCCACCTGACGATGCCCGCTCTGTGTATGATCTAGCCTTGTGCTCCACGCAGGGGCATGGGGCGCATTCTGCGTAAGGTTCTCTAATGCCATTTGTAATGTGGACTGATTTTCCGACAATTGCATTACCCTCTGCGCGAGTTGAGTTAGAAACGCTGTCCCATTGTCGCTGGGATCTGTTGTTGCACTTCGGGGGTCGTATCTGCTACTTTCGCTGTTGGTCCGACCGCAGCATTCGTTTCATTCTCGACAGTATCTGTTATTTCTTGCTCCATCAGGCTTTTTTCTGCTGCGCGCGTCTCGACCTCGAGACGCATCCGTTCGAGCGTACACTTCACGGCGTGATCGTCGCGAACGTACTCGATTGGGTGCGGTTCTTTCTCCTCGGAGCCTGGCACCCACGGCGTCTCGATTTCGCCGTTGCAGACTCTGTCGATGAACGTCTGGCGGAGGTTTGCTCTCGCTACTAACGTCGTGTGTTCATCGAGGTCCGTATTTGTGGCGATGAATTCGTCTGCCGAGTAATCCCCGAGCAGCCATCTGCTCGCGCGATCTAACTGTTGAAATCGCGTGCCATATGTTTTCATATTCATCGCCTTGAGATATTTATCTATCTGCTCCAGTGAGAGTCATATACACCAATTTTCAAGAGGAATTTGTGCCGCCATATTGCTCTCTCACTGGATGCTAGCTGCGCAAAAATATAGCGAAGTAAAATCACGCAAATCCAGTCGCGGAACAGTTCGCCGTTCGTACGCTTCTCAATGTACAGCGTATTGTTACTCAATGCGCCGATTGAGCGCGCATATTTCCCTAAACTCTGGGCGCTTACGATCGCGTGTTACAGAAAAGAAAACCTGTTAGAATACGTGTACATTTATGTCAGCGTGCGAAATAGAGAGCGCATGCGTGGCGCCATCACGCGAGCATAGCTGGAGAGCTAGCGAGAGCGAGCGGCCAAAGCGGGCACTCACTCGTTCGCCGTCCTCTGCCGAGAGCAGTTGTAATCAGAGAGAGAGAGCTGTACTGTAATTGAATAAAACGTTGTTGCTGTTAACCAGAGTGGGTTATTTGAAGAACCCTGCCTTCCACATCCTAAATTAACATGGTAGCAGTGTGCCTGGTTTATTTTTAGTGCGGTACTGTTTCTCTTTACGAGAGCAGTAACACACTTTAAATTCCACGAAAAGGAAAAGTGATTTTAAGTTTAGCGCATGGTAAGCGCAAGAACAAAGGAAAACACATGAGTGTAAAAGAAGAACCAAAAGTAAAAATTGAAAAGTCAAGTGAAACTGAAAGTGAAGAAAAATTTTACAATATTGAAAATAAGGAAGTTAAAAGGAAATTCCTGTTGAAAGCGAGATGGCATCGGAGAACAAAGGATTCACGTTACAAGTATTTGATGGGACACACTATGATAAATGGAAGTACAAGTTAAAATTATTCTTGGAATTTAAAGAGTGCAGTGAAGTTATCGAAAATGATGAAAGACCGGAAGCAATAACAGAAGTTGAGTGGAAAAAGAAAGAGATAAAAGCTAAAAACTATATAGTGAACAGCATGACAAATACACAACTAGAATTAATTATTTCAGAAGAAACAGCAAAGAAAATGGTTGCTAAGTTGGATGAAAATTACTTAGTTAAAAGTAGTGCTGTGAAATTATTGTGTAAAAGAAGACTGCTCGATTTGAAAATGGGAGAAAGTGAGAACCCGACAGACTTTTATAATAACTTTGAAAAATTAGTGAACGAATTAAAAAATGCTGGAGAAAATGTGACGGAAGAAGATAAATTGAATTACTTCTTATTAACGCTACCAGAAAGTATGTCACACATGGTTGATATTGTGGACGCATTAGTTGAAAAGGACAAAACAGTGGAATTTGTGAAGTCAAAATTGGAATTCGAATTTAAGAAAAAACATGGTGAAAGTGAGAATTCGAGATCAAACGCGTTTACGTTTGAGAAAAGAAGAGAGGATAAAAGGACATGTTATGTATGTGGTGGTGTAGGACACATACAATACGATTGCTCGACGAAAAACAATTCCGGGAATCGCGCGCCACAGCAAGGAGGCGGCAGAGGAAGCCGTACGCCACAGAGAGGAGGGGGCAACGGCAGAGGCTACACACAGCAGCGAGGAACGAGTTCCAACCGGCGTGGAAGGAGCGGATACCGACAGCATGGCCGAGGCGCGAGAGGCAGTGACAACAACGGCAGCGGTCATCAAAATACCGAGAAGAGCGAAGTGTTGAGCACTTCAGTAGAAATAATGTCTGCGAATATAAGTAACGGTAAAGTAAACGAAAATAAGATAGATTGGATTTTAGATAGCGGTTGTACAGACCACGTGATAAATAACGAAAATTATTTTAATGATGCAATTGTATTGAAAGAACCGATTAATGTAAAAGTAGGAGACGGTAGAATTTTGAAAGCAACAAAAGTAGGTCATGTAAAAAGTAAATTCAAAACGTTTAATGAAGAGATAGATATAGAATTAGAAAATGTATTTTACGTAAAAGATATGGACAGAAATTTAATGAGTTTTGCTAAAGTAACGGATAAATGTAAAGTGGTATGTATCGGTGATAGTGCTAAAATTTATAATAAAAATAATAAATTAATTGCGATAGCTTGGAAAAAAGATAGAATGTATAAAATGACTAGTTTTATTGAAAAAAGAACAAGAGAATCAAATTTGACAATTAAAAATGAGAAAATAACTTTAAAGGAAAAATGGCATAGAACTCTAGGGCACGTTAATTTTAACTATTTGAAAACAATGTGTAAAAATCATGTTTTGAAAGGTTTGCCTAACGAAATAGAATCAGATTACTATAAATGTGCTACGTGTATTGAAAACAAAATGCACAATATCCCGTTTGAGAATAATAGGAAAAGAGCGAAAGATATATTAGAAATAGTACATACAGATTTGAATGGACCACACAATACAGTAGGTTATAAAGGAGAAAAGTATTTCATAACTTTTATTGATGATTTTAGTAAATTAACAAAAATTTATGTAATTAAGTCTAAAGACGAAGTACATGATAAATTTATTGAATATATAAATTTAGTTGAAAATAAGACTGGAAAGAAAATTAAGAAATTAAGGTGTGATAATGGTACTGAATATTTGAATAAAGACATGTATAAATTATGTAGAGAAAAGGGAATTGAAATAGAAACATGTCCACCTTATGTACATGAGCTTAACGGTACAGCAGAAAGGTACAATAGGACGGTTATGGATAGTACAAGGTGTTTGTTAGCTGAGTCTAAGATCGAAAGAAGATTTTGGCAAGAAGTAGTCTGCGCCGCAGCCTATTTAAAAAATAGAACTATTGCTAACACCTTAGTTAGAAATAAATCTCCTTATGAGATATTTTTAAATGAAAAACCAGACACGAAGCATTTAAAATTATACGGAAGTAAAGTATTTGTTAGAGTACCGGAAAACAAAAGAAATTCGAAATGGGATAGGAAGGCTGAGTTAGGAACGTTGATAGGTTATGATGTAACAGGGTATAGAGTTTTGATAAACAATAGAGTCATTGTTGCAAGACACGTTGATGTCGTTGAGGAAGATGTAATATGTATTGGCTTAGATGATAGTGATTTAGAAAATGAGAGTTTAAATAAAAATGTTGATAAAGAAAATGAACATGTAGAAAATATAAATGAAAATTTGAATAATATAGAAAATGCTGAAAATGAAGCTAAAGAAGTAACTGATTTAAGAAGGTCACAAAGAACGAGTAAAAAGCCTAGTAGATTTGATGATAATTATGTATATAGCGGATGTATTTATGTAAATTATTGTAGTGCAGATAGTCCTGTAAGCTTTAAAGAAGCTATAGATAGTAATGAGTCTAGTTTTTGGGTAGAAGCTATGAACAAAGAAATGAATAGTTTAGAGAAAAATAAAACATGGGTATTAGTTGAAAAACCAAAGAATGAAAAGATATTAGATTTAAAATGGATTTATACTAAAAAAAGTGAAAATATATATAAAGCGAGAATAGTGGTAAGAGGTTACCAACAAACAGATGTATTGGATGACATTTATTCACCTGTTGCGAAAACACAAACTTTGAAAGTATTGTTATCGTATTGCTGCCAAAACGGATTGTTAATTGAGCAAATGGATGTAGAAACAGCGTTTTTAAATGGTAAAGTTAAATCAAAAGTATTTGTTAAACAGCCTGAAGGTTATGAGGATGGAACAGAAAGGGTTTGTAAATTAAATAAAGCGTTGTATGGTTTGCGAGAAAGCCCAAGAGCTTGGTATGAGTGTCTTGATAATTATTTAAGTTCTTTAGGATTTGTAAGAAGCGAACATGATTATTGTTTGTATACTTTAAGAGAAAGAGATGAGATTATATATTTAATTATATTTGTGGATGATTTGTTAATATGTTGTAAGAAAAGACAAAATTTGAATTACATTAAAGAAATGTTAGAAGAAAGATTTCAGATGAAAGATTTAGATAAAGTGAGTATGTATTTAGGTATTAATATTGAATATGATGAAAACAAAAATGAGATGTCCTTAGATCAGGAAAAGTATATTGAATCGTTAGCTAGAAAATATCAGATTGAACAAGCAAAATTGTATGAGACTCCAATGGAACAAAATTGAAAGTTAGGACCCGCTGAAGAGATAGATGAGAAAATAAAGTATAGAAATTTGATAGGAGCACTTTTGTATATTAGCTCAGGAACAAGACTAGATATAAGTTATAGCGTAAATTATTTGAGTAGATTTCAGAATTGTTATGATGAGACACATTATAAATATGCTTTAAGAATTTTAAAATATTTATATTTAACTAAAAGTTTAAAATTAAGATTTAAGAAAAACAATAATGTAGATATTCTTGAATGTCATGTAGATGCCGATTGGGCAGGAGACTGTGTAGACAGAAAGTCGACAACTGGATATATTGTTAAGTTGTATAGAAATGTAATATATTGGAAATCGAGGAAACAAGGAAGTGTAACTAAGTCTTCGACAGCTGCTGAATATGTCGCACTGTCTGAAGCAGTAAGTGAAGTAATATTACTAAAAGACTTGTTAAGTGACTTTAAAGTAGAAATTAAGAAACCTGTAAATATTTATGAAGACAATTCTGGCGCTGTGAGCATTGCGAAATTTGGTAATTTTACAAAGAAATCAAAGTACATAGAAGTACATTATCATTTTGTAAATGAGAATTATGTTAATGGATTAATTGATATTGTTAAGGTCAGTACAGAGAAAAATGTTGCAGATATTTTGACAAAGGGTCTTGGACGAGTAAGGTTTGAAAACTTGAGAAGTTTATTGAATTTGATTTAAAGAATATTGTAATTGCGAGAAACATAAATGTAAGGAGGCGTGTTAGAATACGTGTACATTTATGTCAGCGTGCGAAATAGAGAGCGCATGCGTGGCGCCATCACGCGAGTATAGCTGGAGAGCTAGCGAGAGCGAGCGGCCGAAGCGAGCACTCACTCGTTCGCCGTCCTCTGCCGAGAGCAGTTGTAATCAGAGAGAGAGAGCTGTACTGTAATTGAATAAAACGTTGTTGCTGTTAACCAGAGTAGGTTATTTGAAGAACCCTGCCTTCCACATCCTAAATTAACAAAACCTAAACTATTTCTCAATATGTCGCACTGAGTAAATTCGCGAGCAGAAACGATAGCGCGCCACAAAAAAGAAATGTTGCGCTTGAATATTTGCTTCGCGTCGTATTGATTCTAAAATTAACCGTGAAGAGAAAGAATAATTTTTATCAACACGGCCGAAATCTTCTCGCAAAACTTTAGTCTGCGAGAAGTTCGCTTTCTCTTTCCACTACTAAATAATAAAATAGATTGTGTAAAGAGGGTGCGTTCGACAATTGCGTCGCACGATAAAATTCGGCGACGGTCCGCTTAGCAGTCGTTACTAACAAAAAACGAGAATGACCCAAAAAAAAATTTTGAGTGCTTTAAAGAGCGAGGTACTTTTAAAAATGTTCACTCACGAAAAGAAATCCTGCTTGCTTTTGATTTTTGTGGAACTGTGCCTATATATCGCGAGCATGAATTATTTTCGTTTCTACTCGCGATGTATAATATTTCTCGTCGCCAAGTATTTTCCTAGACATACAATTGTCTACGACGCTTTCGCTCTCACACACATACATAAACTCTCGCGTGTTCGAACGATCGCGGTGTCGGCTGTGTTGCGAGCCCGCGCGTGTTTACAAACACGCGTCGCGCGCTGTCCTACTGTACCTATACTATCCACACGTACGGGCGCCAGTTGTAACAGGGCGAAAAGCTTTCGGAGCGAGAGAGTTTTCGGCAACGCCGAAAGCTTACCTTTGATGCTCTCTCTCTCTCGCTCACTATGCTCCGCAACGACGAAGTCTTCCCCGGCGCTGCTCGTCGAGGACGACGATCACCCACGTTGCGGCTCAAGCGGCGCCCCGGCAGAATTGCCGGTTCCGCGCACGCTCGGTGCAATGCCGTTCGCTTCAAGCTATCACAACCGTGTAACTCAGAAGTTACCTGGGAATTTCATGATCGTGTGTAACTCTACGCGCATTAATACAAGGGGGGAAACGCGCAAGTACCCGAAGCTCAGATGATTGCCGAGGAAGTCAGCGATCCCGCGGAGGCAGCGGTATCCGAGGTAACAATAGGGATAACGAGCGGAGGGGGGAAGGGAGCGAAATAATAACTCGCGAACTCCGAAATACAAAACACCAAAAAGACACGTTTATTGGCATGTAAGAATAAAAGCTAACATAGGCGAGAGTGACTATATGCGCCGCAATGTTTCTTTCTCGCGAGGTCAAAATGCCTCGCGAGTTGCATGCGCCGCGGATGTCGCGTTCACACATACTCTCGGAGACGAGGTGCACCACTCGTCTCCGTCGCTCTCTATCTCGCGCGTCGAGGTAGAGTATCGCACGCACGCAGGGCCTGCAGACACTCATCTCAGCGGTGAGTACTGTAGTACTCGCAAGGTCTTCTTCTCGGGGCGATCCTGGAAGGGACGAGATGCAGGGACGAGCTTGCTCGCCGCGGACGCAGGGCGAGTCTCCTCGGTGCTCGGCACTCGCGGCGGACTTTTTCGCGTAGGATTTCCGCTCGGGGAAAGTCTTCTTTTCGTTTTTTTCACAACTCACTCTAGCTTTTTCGAGCATCCTCGGGACAGTCCAAACTAGAGTTTCGCTCGCGCGCGCCGTTGCCGATTTTCTCTTTTCGCGCATGCACCCGAGCGCGAGGGTAATAACCCGCGAAATTCGAACTTCGTTACACCCCCCTCCAGGACGCGACGTACTAACCTCTAGTCGACGCTCGACTTACGCTAAACGCGAAGTTCGTATGAAGGGGATGACCTAAGCATGCCAGGTTAGAGAAAGCGGGGAGATAGAAGATAAAAGGCTAGGCATGTGAAAAATACGGTCGATCCAGGCCTTTATTGGACAGCTACATTATAAGTCGTCGGTGGCTGGACCCTGGTGTTCCAATCAAAATGTAAGTCAAGGTAGTGATTTTTTGAATATATAAGAGTATATTAACGCTATCAATTTTGATTTAAAAATTTTTGTTGTATTTTATTTTTATTATTTTATGTATAAACTGAAACTTAAATAAATTTCGTATACCGATTTCATTTAGCTATTGATTTAGAACTCTTATAATATAGTTTAAACAATTTCTCATTTATTTTATACTATTAGTGTGTATATTTTATATCGTGAAATTTGTTTTTTGAAAATATAAGAGTATAATTACTTTAAAAAGTTTGATTTAAAAATCTTTTCTTTGATTTTATTTGTATTTTTATATGGATCAAACCGAAACGTAATTAAATTTTATATACAATTTTCATTTAGCTAATTATTAAAATCTCTTATCATTCAAATAATTTCTCCTTTATTTTATACTTTTATTGCGTATATTTTATATTGAGAAATTTGGTTTTTGAATATATATGAACATATTTTTTAATAAATATATGCAATAAATATATATACATATTTACTTATATAACTAATTGTTTTTTTTAATTATCAAGAATTTCTTCCCAAACAATATTTTCAATTTCTAATGAATTTTCTAAATTATCTTGTATATATGCGACGTTTCACGTCAAACCGATCAAGGCTCTCGCCAAAATTTGGGGACACTTACAAAACTGATTTTTTGCTGAAAAAATTTGTCCTTCCAAGTACTTTAAGATGTTATCTGGCAGAATTCATAAATTAATATGGCGGCCCAATATGGCGCCTGGAAGTGTAAAAAAATCAAGATTCATCCAATAAACTACCGCCAGTGAACATATTATTGATGAATCCCCCTCCAAATGACCTTAATAGGGCTTTCGAGATCGCTGTTCATAAATCTTGTTATTTTCAGACGATTCAAGATTTTTATATAACTGCTTAGTAAACCATAAATCACAAAATTTTTATGCAAACAAAGATCAATGGTCGATCTTACAGACAAAACAAGTTAGGGTAGTCATTTCGTATGTTTTTAAAGTCAATTAATCATAAATTTAAGTCAGTTGGACAGTGTCGTATCACTTTGTGATCCTAACCTCAAAAGATATTGAGAAATCAGGACTTATATTCATATCGCGAATTAAATCTACTTACGATAAGATTACTTATTTCTCATATTTTTGGCTAAATCGTAATTTAAAGTAGGTTAGATAGTAACATGCCACGTTCTGATACTAACCTCAAAAAGATTTTTTTAATCCTCGTAATGCTCGACATTCTTAATGGTTGGACTGCGCACTGATTAAATCAAGCTGTTAAATTGTTACACGATTTAGTAGGAAAAATAGCTACTGTCAAGTCTTCTTTGTGTTTAGGTTAAGAATGTCGAGCATTACGAGGATTAAGAAAATTTTTTGAGGTTAGTATCAGAACGTGGCTTGTTACTATCGAACCTACGGGGGGGTCCAGAGTTTCGACGATTCACTATTAAATTGAAGTCAACTGTAGATGTTTTCAGTTCCACAAATGATAATGCAGATTGTTCTTAATTTCGAATTTCTAAATTACGAAAATCATATTTACAAATGTAACACTTCACCTACTGTCCAAAACATCGAATTTCATTAATACGATCTCAAAGCAAATATAAGCTGTTTCTAATGATTTATTTCGAAGTATCTATATTGTACCCCTATTAAAATTCTATTAATGAAATTCGATGTTTTGGACAGCAGGTGAAGTGTTACATTTAATATGATTTTCGTAATTTAGAATTTCGAAATTAAGAACAATCTGCATTATCATTTGTGGAACTGAAAAACATCTATAGTTGATTTCAATTTTATAGTGAATCGTCGGAACTCTGGACCCCCCCCCCGAACCTACTTTAAATTACGATTTAGCAGTCCCAAAAATATGAGAAATAAGTAGTCTCTAATGATTTAATTCGCGATATGAATATGAAGTCCTGATTTCTCAATATCTTTTGAGGTTAGGATCACAAAGTGATACGATACTATCGAACTGACTTAACTTTATGATTAATTGACTTTAAAAACATACGAAATGACTACCCTAACTTGTTTTGTCTGTAAAATCAACCATTGATCTTTGTTTGCATAAAAATTTTGTGATTTATGGTTTACTAAGCAGTTATATAAAAATCTTGAATCGTCTGAAAATAACAAGATTTATGAACAGCGATCTCGAAAGCCCTATTAAGATTTGGAGGGGGATTCATCAATAATATGTTCACTGGCGGTAGTTTATTGGATGAATCTTGATTTTTTTACACTTCCAGGCGCCATATTGGGCCGCCATATCGAATTTATGAATTCTACCATATAACATCTTAAAGTACTTGGAGGGACAAATTTTTTCAGCAAAAAATCAGTTTTGTAGGTGTCCCCAAATTTTGGCGACAGCCTTGATCGATTTGACGTGAAACGTCCCTTATATATGTTATCTGGATTTCTACATCGTGATAAAGCAACATATAATTGGCCGTGTGAGAATAATTGTCTTTTGATGTATAACCCTACATAATCAAAACTTTGTTCCTGAGATTTATTTATGGTCATGCAAAATGCTAATGTTACTGGAAACTGTTTTCTATAAAGAATAAACGGTAATGAAGATGATTCTCCTATATTTAATGTAATTCTTGGAATAAAAAATCTATTACCTACTTTTTCTCCTGTTAATATTTCTGCTTCAATATTATATCTAAATAATTTGGTTATTTTAAGTCTAGTACGTTACACAAACCTTCGTGTATACTCAAATTTCTTAATAACATAACAATAGCATTAACTTTTAAATCTAATTTATGAGGTGGCAAACCTTCATAAATATTGTTTAATATTTCTATTGGAAAAAGTAGATGAATGTTGACATCACTTTGATCAACTCCTTTATGAGACGCATAATCTGTACTATAATAAGTCTTCTTATCACCATTTAATAACATTAAAATTTTTTTATTCAAAAATTTAATGACTTCATTATGAGGTGCTAAAATAACACGATCATAATCATTTATTTTATTAATATTTTTATAAATTTTTAAGAAAACATCATTAGTTCTCCAATTATTAGGTATTATAAAAGGATTTATATTACCGTCTCCAATTTGCAATAATAATTTTGAGAATTCATTATTCTGAGAACGAATATTGTGTTTTAATTTGAAAATTTTAAATAAATACCAAAGTTCAGAATATTTAATAGTGTCTTCAATTATAGCGCTTCTAAATCCGTTTTTCATTACTGGGAGTATTTGTCGAAAATCACCTCCTAAAATTATTAATTTTTCCCCAAAAGATAAATCGTTTGTACATAAATCTCTGTCAATAATTTCTAAAGCTTTTTTGGATATCATAGATGCTTCATCCCAGATTATGATTTCTGTTTCTTTTAATTTCTTTTTATCTGATTCTAATTTTAAAAAAGGATTTTCAATACTATTTAAATCTAATGGTAATCTAAAGGTTCTATGAGTAGTCATTCCTTTGGGTAATAGAATAGACGCTATACCAGTCCAAGCCATTCATATAATATTTTTTCCTTTTGATAGAAAATAATAAATTAAAGTTTTATATAAAAATGTTTTACCCGAACCTCCAGGACCGTCTATAAAATTTATTTTATTTATATTTTTTATAAGTTGTTTGAAAATAAATTTTTGATCTTCATTTAATTTTGTAAACATATCTTCGAATATTTCCTTACTAATTGAAATTATTTTACTATCGTATTTTATATAATTTATGATGGGATCAGGTTCAGGTAATCCAAAATCTGTACAAGATAAATCTTCCAACAATAATAATTTATTTATATGATCTAAAGCTAAGTTATCTTTATTTTCATGAAAATCTTCTCTAAAGTATTTTTTAAAATTTTCCCAAATAATATTGGCTTGAATATTTTCAGTTAGTAGAAACGAAGTAAAAAATTTACGTAATTGAAAAGGTAATATGATACGACATGCTTCTTCAAAAATTTTTAAAATTTATAAATCGTTTTCTATTAAATCCATTGCAGTCGCACCTTCTTTATGAGTATTATACGTTACATTTTTATATGTACGTAAATCTTTAAAGGATGTAGCGCCTTTTATACGACTTAATATTAATTTTAAAGCGAATCTTTCAGAATCTTTTGTAGATACTATATTTAAACGTCCAATGGCATAATGTTTTTGTTCACGTTCACGTTTTTCCCAAACTTTTTTTGCGTTAAATATATAATAATGCAGTATATTAACGTATTTTATATTATTTGCAAATTTATCATTTTTATTCAAGTCAAACCAAGCTGTTAAAGTTGTTTTCCAATTATCAAGAGCATCTATTTCATAATTTTCTTCAAAAACAATTTTTTGTTAATTTTCTGTATGAACTGATAAACGGAGAACAGTATGACTCCTTCCACATAAGGGACATATTTGTAACCGCCATGCTGCTTCCATTAGGCTCAAGTACCGGCCATCAATATATTCAGTAATTTCATCATATATTCCATTTCTCTTGTCATCATTTTTCTTAATGTACAAAAAGCTCTATCCCTACCTTTATGTATATAATCAAAAATATATTTGATGCTTTGAATTGAAGCACAATATTCAACATTAATATGACATTTATATTTTTCTAATAAAAATTTATTGTAAGGAACTATCAGTGAATTATTTACTGGAATAATTTCTTTACTTCTTTTAAGTCGATATGTGTAATTATCAGAAGAATTATTTGTTCGTTTATATTGAGGATAATCATTTTTTTTAAATGTTGTTGACGATTGAAAAGGTTTAGGAAAATTTTTTTTACGAACGTCTTTACATTTATCGTAACACGGAGAATTTTCACTATGTGGTCCATGGAACATATGTTTTATAACTAATTTTTGTAATTTTTTATCATTATTAGAAAGTATCTCAGCAGAAATGTGTTTATTAATAGCTTCTGATGTCATTAATTTATTTTTATGATCTAATGTTACTACAAGATGTGAATGCGGTAATCCTCTTTTCTGAAATTCAATAATATACACATAAGCTAAAGCATCTCCAAAAATTTGATGGTTTTCTATATCATTAAGTAAACACTTAAATTTTGTATAAAATAACACAGGCACACAAAAAAAAGTGGTATGTTACTGAGACTTGCATTTTGACGCGCTGAATCCGAATCCGAAGCCAGAATTGTGCCATCACCCCTCATTTTTTTTTAAATCGTGTAAAACCACCCCTAAATCGAAAAATCCGGGATATTCCGCTTTTAACGTTGGGAAAATTTTTATAAACCGCCTAAAAATTACTGCACATCTAAAGCTATACACATTTTGAGGCGCTGAATCCGAATCCAAATGCAGATTTGTGCCATCACCCCTCAGTTTTTTTTAAATCGTGGAAAGCCACCCCTAAATTGAAAAATCCGGAATATTCCGCTTTTAACATTGGGCAAATTAGTACAAACTGCCTAAAAATGACTGCAGATCTATTGCTATACATACTTTGAGGCACTGAATCTGAATTCGAAACGAGATTTACTACATTCCCTCTACTTTTTTTTCAATCACGGAAAACCACCCCTACATCGAAAAATTCGAAAAATTCAGCTTTTGACCCTTTCAACCCCTAAACCCTGAACCGTTGAACTTATAACTCTTAAATCCTAAACCTTGAAGCCCTCAACGCTAAAACCCTTTAATCCTGAACCCTTTAACCCTGAATCCTTTAATCTCCAACTCTAGAATCCTTAAACATTGAACCCATAGCCCTTTAATCCTCAACCTTTTAAACTCTTAACCGTTGAACCCTGAACTCTTAAACCCTTAAACCCTCAGATCCTGATCCCTTAAGCTCTCAACCTTTAAACCCTGAACCCTTAAACCCCTGAACGATGAACCATTAAACTCTGAACCCTTAAGCATCAACCCTCAAACCATTAACTGTCCCTTAACACCCTTAAAAAGTGAAAACTGAAACCCTCAGCTCTTAAACCCTCAACCATTAATCCTTGCGTCTTTAAAAAACTAATTCAATTTTCTCTTTTTCGCTTATAGCGGGTTCTTTTATCCTCAAATGACCTGTGTAACGGATTTCTGGATCTTTTTGTATCACCTGGGTTAGTTTCTCTTTCCAACATCTTGCAGTAGTCAGCCATCATATTAATACCTCAAGTGCCTTGATATCTCCTCTCCATTTCTTTTAGGTCTTGGTGAAATCGCTCACCTTGCTATTCGCTGTAGTCACCTAAGTTCTCAGGAAAATATTGCAAATGTGAGTGCAAAAAATGTAATTTCACACTCATCAAACAACCTAAACGTTCGTAGTTATCGAATAAATCTGAAACAATTTGTTCATATTCCTGACTTTTCTGATTACCTAAAAAATTTTCAGCAATACTTTGAAAACTGAGCCATGCAAACTTTTCTGTTTCGTTCATTGTGTTGATGAAATTAGGATCTCGAAACATTCTTCGAATTTGAGGGCCGTCAAAAATTCCTGCTTTTATTTTAGCGTTACTGAGACCTGGAAAATGATCTGACAAGTATTGGAAACATGCCCCTTCTTTATCTAATGCTTAACTGAACTGCTTCATTAAACCAAGTTTAATGTGCAGTGGAGGAAGAAGGATTTTTAATGGATCGAGCAATGGTTCTTGAAGCACGTTGTAAGTACCTGGATTAAGTGCATTTCTTTTTGGCCATTCTCTCTTCCTGTAATGATTTATGCTATCTCCGCTATCCCATAAACATAGAAAGCACGGACACTTTGTAAAACCTTACTGTTGTTCTAATATGATGGATATGATTTATTTTCTCTAGGGCATACTTCATATTTTCATAACTTTCTTTTAGTTTCGTGGAATGAGCTATTGGGATGCTTGCGTATTTATTTCCATTATGCAGCAAAACTGCCTTTAGACTTTGCTTTCAACAGTCTATGAAGAGTCGCCATTCACTGGACTTGTAAATATTAGGTTTTAATTCATTAATCAGACTCTTTACATCTGTGCAATAAACTAATGTTTCATCCTCATCTACAGTGAAATATTTTGTAAACTCTTGTTCTCGGTTTCTATAAACAGAAGATTTAGTTCCAGGTTCTACTAATTCCCGCCTTTTAAATTCCGCTGCCATGAATTCTGCAACATCTTTCGAGACGCCAGTATTGCGAAAAAAGTCATTTAAATCTTTTTGGTTAAATGGTTTAGGATTGCATAACATAACAGAATATGGAACATACTTGTCTTTACTTCCATCCATTTCCCATTCACTAATCTCCATTAATTCACTTTCACTGTCATCTTCATTTTTTCTTATGACGTCTTCTTCAATATCTTCTTCCATAAAATCTTCTACATTCATAAGTTCACCAGCATCACAAATAGTTTCCTCTCTTCCAAATCCATTGGATATATGAAAATCTGATTTCGTAATGGGTTTTATTGTTGAAGAGACATTAGCGTATTTTATTTTAGATTTATTTCTCGAGTTAAAGCCGCTTGTAATAGTTTTGCAAAAATAGCAGTCATCGCATGACTGTGGTTTCTGCCATATAGTTGGCGTAGTAAATTGTAAAACTTCCTTTCCATTGCTTTTTTTCATCGATTCAACATCGTTAGACAAGTCATCCACCTGTGAAGAGCTGCGGTGGTATGATGACGACGGCTGCGGGCCTGCTTGCTCACCCTGACCAGTTGTCCTGGGCTTCTGAAGCACTGCATCGTGAATATATATCACTTATATCTGCACCCAGGACACCTCCCCGTGGTGACGGTGGGCAACGGATAAATTTTTTGCTGGTTTTTTTTTTCACTTCGGTTTTTTGTATAAATTTTTTGTATATTCTGGCAAAGTTCCTGGAAAAGGGCGTTTCGTTGTCATGGCAGATATAAGTAATATATCTATTACGATGCAGGGCTTCGGAAACCCAGTATCGGCGACTGGTCAGGGTGAGCAAGCGGGCCCGCAGTTGTCGTCATCATACGA
The DNA here is from genome assembly GCA_036365515.1 of Torymus aiolomorphi. Taxonomy (NCBI): domain Eukaryota; kingdom Metazoa; phylum Arthropoda; class Insecta; order Hymenoptera; family Torymidae; genus Torymus; species Torymus aiolomorphi. The sequence continues at coordinate 51,662,541 of CM070876.1, forward strand.
CCGCAGCACTTCACAGGTGGATAACTTGGCCAGTGTTGAGTATAATGCCACAAGAAACCCCTCAAGTAACCACAATTGCCTTGGAGAACCAAATCGGTTTTGCTACATATGTGGTAAATTTGAGGTAGCAAAGTACCGCAGACCTATTACGGGTTTAAATAGAAAAATTTTTCTTGACTGCTTCAAAATGCAGATGCCTGTTGAAAATAAATGGTGGGTTCCTCAAGTGATGTGCTGTACTTGTCTAACGATGTTGAATCGATGGAAGAAAAGCAAAGGAAAGAAAGTGTTACAATTTACCACGCCAACTATATGGCAGAAACCACAGTCATGCGATGACTGCTATTTTTGCAATACTATTACAAGTGGCTTCAACTCAAAAAATAAATCTACAATAAAATATGCTAATGTCTCTTCAATGATAAAACCCATCATGGAATCAGATATTCATACATCCAATGAATTTGAAAGAGAGGAAACTATTTGTGATGCTGGTGAACTTATGAATGTAGAAGAAGATTTTATGGAAAAAGATATTGAAGAAGACGACATAAGAAAAAATGAAGATGACAGTGAGAGCGAATCAATGGGAATTAGTGAAAGTGAAATGGATGAAAGTGAAGACGAGTATGTTCCACATTCTGTTAAGCCATGGAATCCTAAACCATTTAACCAAAAAGATTTAAACGATTTTATTCGAAATACTGGCGTCTCTAAAGATGTTGCAGAATTCATGGCAGCGGAATTTAAGAGGCGGGAATTAGTAGAACCTGGAACTAAATCTTCTGTTTATAGAAACCGGGAACAAAAGTTTACAAAATATTTCACTGTAGATGAGGATAAAACATTAGTTTATTGCACAGATGTAAAGAGTCTGATTAATGAATTAAAACCTAATATTTACAAGTCCAGTGAATGGCGACTCTTCATAGACTGTTCAAAGCAAAGTCTAAAGGCAGTTTTGCTGAATAATGGAAATAAATACGCAAGCATCCCAATAGCTCATTCCACGAAACTAAAAGAAAGTTATGAAAATATGAAGTATGTCCTAGAGAAAATAAAATATGAAGAACGCAAGTAGCAAGTGTGTGGAGACTTGAAAATCATATCCATCATATTAGGGCAAGAGTCAGGTTTCACAAAGTTTCCATGCTTTCTATGTTTATGGGACAGCAGAGATCGCATAAATCATTACAGGAAGAGAGAATGGCCAAAAAGAAATGCGCTTAATCCAGGTATTGACAACGTGCTTCAAGAACCATTGCTTGATCCATTAAAAATCCTTCTTCCTCCACTGCACATTAAACTTGGTTTAATGAAGCAGTTTACAAAAGCATGAGATAATGAATGGGCATGTTTCCAATACTTGTCAGATCATTTTCCAGGTCTCAGTAACGCTAAAATAAAAGGAGGAATTTTTGACGGCCCTCAAATTCGAAGAATGTTTCGAGATCCTAATTTCTTCAACACAATGAACGAAACAGAAAAGTTAGCATAGCTCAGTTTTCAAAGTATTGCTGAAAATTTTTTAGGTAATCAGAAAAGTCAGGAATATGAACAAATTGTTTCAGATTTATTCGATAACTACGAACGTTTAGGTTGTTTGATGAGTGTGAAATTACTTTTTTTGCACTCACATTTGCAATATTTTCCTGAGAACTTAGGTGACTACAGCGAAGAGCAAGGTGAGCGGTTTCACCAAGACCTAAAAGAAATGGAGAGGAGATATCAAGGCACTTGGGGTGTTAATATGATGGCTGACTACTGCCGGATGTTGAAAAGAGAAACTAATCAAAGTGATAAAAAAAGATCCAGAAATCCTTTACACAGGTCATTTGAGGATAAGAGAATCCGCTATAAGCGAAAAAGAGAGAATTGAATTAGTTTTTTAAAGACGCAAGGTTTAATGGTTGAGGGTTTAAGAGCTGAGGATTTCAGTTTTCACTTCTTAAGGGTTTTGAGGGACAGTCAAACCATTAGGTTTCAAGGTTGATGTTTTAAGGGTTCAGAGTTTAGTGGTTCATCGTATAAGGGTTTAAGGGTTGAGGGCTTAAGGGTTCAGGTTCTAAGGGTTTAAGGGTTTAAGAGTTCAGGGTTCAACGGTTAAGGGTTAAAGGGTTGTGGGTTCACTGTTTAAGGATTTTAGGGTTGGGGATTAAAGGATTCAGGGTTAAAGGGTTCAGGATTTAAAAGTTCAGGTTTAAGGGGTTCAGGATTTATGGGGTATGGGTTTAAAGGTTCCAGGTTAAAGCGTTAAGGGTTTTAAGGTTTCGGATTTAAAGGTTATAAGTTTAAGTGTTCAGGGTTTAAAGGTTAAAAGGGTAAAAGCTGAATTTTTCGAATTTTTCGATGTTGGGATTGGTTTTCCGTGTTTGAAAAAAGAAGAGGGAATATCGTAAATCTCGTTTGGAATTCGGATTCAGTGCCTCAAAATATGTATAGCATTAGATCTGCAGTCATTTTTAGGCATTTTATACAAATTTGCCTAATGTTAAAAGCGGAATATTCCAGATATTTCGATTAAGGGGTGGTTTTCCACGATTTAAAAAGAACTAAGGGGTGATGGCA
>CM070876.1:52312608-52395108 GCA_036365515.1 Torymus aiolomorphi
ATTATATTTTCAGTCGTGGTATAGCTGAATTTAAACTTTTGCGACTCTACAGGTGGTCGAAGACGCCCGACGCTCGAACGAGCTCGGCCACCCGTAGAATAGCTGCTTACGGACAGGCTCTGTCAATTTATATATTTCAATTAATATTACAATAAATAATCACACATGAAATTGAGAAACCATTCGATAGCGTAATACTTATATTTTCTCTCGTGGTATAACAGAATTTACACATTCGCCACTCTATGAGCGGTCGGTGCCGCCCGACGCTCGAACGAACTCGGCCACCCGTAGAGTAGCTGCTCCCGGACAGGCTTTGTGAATTTATGTCTTTCAATTAATATTACAATAAAAAATCTCCCATGAAGTATATAAACCTTTCCATACTGGAATAATTATATTCTGCAGTGGTATAGCTCTATTTACACATGTGCGACTATACGGGTGGTCGACGCCGCACGACGCTCGAACGAGCTCGGCCACCCGTAGAGTAGCTGGCTACGGGCATGATCTGTGAATTTATGTCTTTCAATTAATGTTACAATAAATAATCTCACATGAAGAGGAGAAACCATTCCATACCGGAATACTTATATTTTCTGTCGTGGAATAACTGAATTTACCCATTCACCACTCTACGGGTCGTCGAAGCCGCCCCACGCTCGGACGAACTCGGCCACCCGTACAGTAGCTGGCCACTGACAGGCTCTGGGAATTTATGTATTTTAATTAAAATTATAAGAAAATATCACACATGAAGGTGAGAAACCATTTCATATCGGAATACTTATATTTTCTCTCGAGGTATAACAATTTACGCATTCCCTACTCTACGGGTGGTCGGAGCCGCCGGACGCTCGAACGAGCTCGGCCACCCGTAGAGTGGCTAGCCACTGACAGGCTCTGTGAATTTATGTCTTTCAATTTATATTATAATAAACAATCTCGCATGAAGTTTATAAACCTTTCTATACTGGAATAAATATATTCTGTAGTGGTATAGCTGTATTTACACATGTGCGACTATACTGGTGGTCGACGCCGCACGACGCTCGAACGAGCTCGGCCACCCGTAGAGTAGCTGCCCACGCACAGGCTCTGTGAATTTATGTCTTTCAATTAATGTTACAATAAATAATCTCACATGAAGTTTATAAATCTTTCCATACTGGAATAATTATATTTTCTGTCGTGGTATAGCTGAATTTACACATGTGCGACTCTACGGGTGGTCGAAGCCACCCGACGCTCGAACGCACTCGGCCACCCGTAGGTAATATTACAGTAAATTAACTCATATGAAGTTTATAAACCTTTCCATAATGGAATAATTATATTTTCTGTCGTGGTATAACAGAATTTACACATTCGCCACTCTACGGGTGGTCGAAGCCGCCCTATGCTCGAACGATGTCGGCCACCCGTAGAGTAGCTGGCCACGGACAGGCTCTGGGAATTTACGTATTTTAATTAAAATTATAAGAAAATATCACACATGAAGGTGACAAACCATTTCATATCGGAATACTTATATTTTCTCTCGAGGTATAACAATTTACGCATTCCCTACTCTACGGGTGGTCGGAGCCGCCGGACGCTCGAACGAGCTCGGCCACCCGTAGAGTAGCTAGCCACTGACAGGCTCTGTGAATTTATGTCTTTCAATTTATATTATAATAAACAATCTCGCATGAAGTTTATAAACCTTTCTATACTGGAATAAATATATTCTGTAGTGGTATAGCTGTATTTACACATGTGCGACTATACTGGTGGTCGACGCCGCACGACGCTCCAACGAGCTCGGCCACCCGTAGAGTAGCTGGCCACGCACAGGCTTTGTGAATTTATGTCTTTCAATTAATGTTACAATAAAAAATCTCACATGAAGTTTATAAATCTTTCCATACTGGAATAATTATATTTTCTGTCGTGGTATAGCTGAATTTACACATGTGCGACTCTACGGGTGGTCGAAGCCACCCGACGCTCGAACGCGCTCGGCCACCCGTAGGTAATATTACAGTAAATTAACTCACATGAAGTTTATAAACCTTTTCATACTGGAATAATTATATTTTCTGTCGTGGTATAACAGAATTTACACATTTGCCACTTTACGGATGGTCGAAGCCGCCCTATGCTCGAACGATGTCGGCCACCCGTAGCGTAGCTGGCAACGGGCAGGCTATGCCAATTTATGTGTTTCAATTAATATTACAATAAATAATTACTCATGAAGTTTAGAAAGCTTCCCATACAGGAATAATTGTATTTTCTGTCGTGGTATAGCTGAATTTACACATGTGCGACTCTACAGATGATCGAAGCCGCCCGACGCTCGTACGAGCTCGGCCACCCGTAGAGTAGCTGGCTACGGGCAGGATCTGTGAATTTATTTCTTTCAATTAATGTTACAATAAATAATCTCACATGAAGAGGAGAAACCATTCCATACCGGAATACTTATATTTTCTGTCGTGGTATAACTGAATTTACCCATTCACCACTCTATGGGTGGTCGAAGCCGCCCCACGCTCAGACGAACTCGGCCACCCGTACAGTAGCTGGCCACTGACAGGCTCTGGGAATTTATGTATTTTAATTAAAATTATAAGAAAATATCACACATGAAGGTGAGAAACCATTTCATATCGGAATACTTATATTTTCTCTCGAGGTATAACAATTTACGCATTCCCTACTCTACGGGTGGTCGGAGCCGCCGGACGCTCGAACGAGCTCGGCCACCCGTAGAGTAGCTAGCCACTGACAGGCTCTGTGAATTTATGTCTTTAAATTTATATTATAATAAACAATCTCGCATGAAGTTTATAAACCTTTCTATACTGGAATAAATATATTCTGTAGTGGTATAGCTGTATTTACACATGTGCGACTATACTGGTGGTCGACGCCGCACGACGCTCGGACGAGCTCGGCCACCCGTAGAGTAGCTGGCCACGCACAGGCTCTGTGAATTTATGTCTTTCAATTAATGTTACAATAAATAATCTCACATGAAGTTTATAAATCTTTCCATACTGGAATAATTATATTTTCTGTCGTGGTATAGCTGAATTTACACATGTGCGACTCTACGGGTGGTCGAAGCCACCCGACGCTCGAACGCGCTCGGCCACCCGTAGGTAATATTACAGTAAATTAACTCACATGAAGTTTATAAACCTTTCCATAATGGAATAATTATATTTTCTGTCGTGGTATAACAGAATTTACACATTCACCACTCTACGGGTGATCGAAGCCGCCCTATGCTCGGACGATGTCGGCCAACCGTAGAGTAGCTGGCCACGGACAGGCTCTGGGAATTTATGTATTTTAATTAAAATTATAAGAAAATATCACACATGAAGGTGAGAAACCATTTCATATCGGAATACTTATATTTTCTCTCGAGGTATAACAATTTACGCATTCCCTACTCTACGGGTGGTCGGTGCCGCCGGACGCTCGAACGAACTCGGCCACCCGTAGAGTAGCTAGCCACTGACAGGCTCTGTGAATTTATGTCTTTCAATTTATATTATAATAAACAATCTCGCATGAAGTTTATAAACCTTTCTATACTGGAATAAATATATTCTGTAGTGGTATAGCTGTATTTACACATGTGCGACTATACTGGTGGTCGACGCCGCACGACGCTCCAACGAGCTCGGCCACCCGTAGAGTAGCTGGCCACGCACAGGCTCTGTGAATTTATGTCTTTCAATTAATGTTACAATAAATAATCTCACATGAAGTTTATAAATCTTTCCATACTGGAATAATTATATTTTCTGTCGTGGTATAGCTGAATTTACACATGTGCGACTCTACGGGTGGTCGAAGCCACCCGACGCTCGAACGCGCTCGGCCACCCGTAGGTAATATTACAGTAAATTAACTCACATGAAGTTTATAAACCTTTCCATAATGGAATAATTATATTTTCTGTCGTGGTATAACAGAATTTACACATTCGCCACTCTACGGGCGATCGAAGCCGCCCTATGCTCGGACGATGTCGGCCAACCGTAGAGTAGCTGGCCACGGACAGGCTCTGGGAATTTATGTATTTTAATTAAAATTATAAGAAAATATCACACATGAAGGTGAGAAACCATTTCATATCGGAATACTTATATTTTCTCTCGAGGTATAACAATTTACGCATTCCCTACTCTACGGGTGGTCGGAGCCGCCGGACGCTCGAACGAACTCGGCCACCCGTAGAGTAGCTAGCCACTGACAGGCTCTGTGAATTTATGTCTTTCAATTTATATTATAATAAACAATCTCGCATGAAGTTTATAAACCTTTCTATACTGGAATAAATATATTCTGTAGTGGTATAGCTGTATTTACACATGTGCGACTATACTGGTGGTCGACGCCGCACGACGCTCCAACGAGCTCGGCCACCCGTAGAGTAGCTGGCCACGCACAGGCTCTGTGAATTTATGTCTTTCAATTAATGTTACAATAAATAATCTCACATGAAGTTTATAAATCTTTCCATACTGGAATAATTATATTTTCTGTCGTGGTATGGCAAAATTTACACATGTGCGACTCTACGGGTGGTCGAAGCCACCCGACGCTCGAACGCGCTCGGCCACCCGTAGGTAATATTACAGTAAATTAACTCACATGAAGTTTATAAACCTTTTCATACTGGAATAATTATATTTTCTGTCGTGGTATAACAGAATTTACACATTCGCCACTCTACGGGTGGTCGAAGCCGCCCTATGCTCGAACGATGTCGGCCACCCGTAGCGTAGCTGGCCACGGACAGGCTATGTCAATTTATGTGTTTCAATTAATATTACAATAAATAATTACTCATGAAGTTTAGAAAGCTTCCCATACAGGAATAATTGTATTTTCTGTCGTGGTATAGCTGAATTTACACATGTGCGACTCTACAGATGATCGAAGCCGCCCGACGCTCGTACGAGCTCGGCCACCCGTAGAGTAGCTGGCTACGGGCAGGATCTGTGAATTTATTTCTTTCAATTAATGTTACAATAAATAATCTCACATGAAGAGGAGAAACCATTCCATACCGGAATACTTATATTTTCTGTCGTGGTAGAACTGAATTTACCCATTCACCACTCTACGGGTGGTCGAAGCCGCCCCACGCTCAGACGAACTCGGCCACCCGTACAGTAGCTGGCCACTGACAGGCTCTGGGAATTTATGTATTTTAATTAAAATTATAAGAAAATATCACACATGAAGGTGAGAAACCATTTCATATCGGAATACTTATATTTTCTCTCGAGGTATAACAATTTACGCATTCCCTACTCTACGGGTGGTCGGAGCCGCCGGACGCTCGAACGAGCTCGGCCACCCGTAGAGTAGCTAGCCACTGACAGGCTCTGTGAATTTATGTCTTTCAATTTATATTATAATAAACAATCTCGCATGAAGTTTATAAACCTTTCTATACTGGAATAAATATATTCTGTAGTGGTATAGCTGTATTTACACATGTGCGACTATACTGGTGGTTGACGCCGCACGACGCTCGGACGAGCTCGGCCACCCGTAGAGTAGCTGGCCACGCACAGGCTCTGTGAATTTATGTCTTTCAATTAATGTTACAATAAATAATCTCACATGAAGTTTATAAATCTTTCCATACTGAAATAATTATATTTTCTGTCGTGGTATAGCTGAATTTACACATGTGCGACTCTACGGGTGGTCGAAGCCACCCGACGCTCGAACGCGCTCGGCCACCCGTAGGTAATATTACAGTAAATTAACTCACATGAAGTTTATAAACCTTTCCATAATGGAATAATTATATTTTCTATCGTGGTATAACAGAATTTACACATTCGCCACTCTACGGGTGATCGAAGCCGCCCTATGCTCGGACGATGTCGGCCAACCGTAGAGTAGCTGGCCACGGACAGGCTCTGGGAATTTATGTATTTTAATTAAAATTATAAGAAAATATCACACATGAAGGTGAGAAACCATTTCATATCGGAATACTTATATTTTCTCTCGAGGTATAACAATTTACGCATTCCCTACTCTACGGGTGGTCGGAGCCGCCGGATGCTCGAACGAACTCGGCCACCCGTAGAGTAGTAGCCACTGACAGGCTCTGTGAATTTATGTCTTTCAATTTATATTATAATAAACAATCTCGCATGAAGTTTATAAACCTTTCTATACTGGAATAAATATATTCTGTAGTGGTATAGCTGTATTTACACATGTGCGACTATACTGGTGGTCGACGCCGCACGACGCTCGAACGAGCTCGGCCACCCGTAGAGTAGCTAGCCACTGACAGGCTCTGTGAATTTATGTCTTTCAATTTATATTATAATAAACAATCTCCCATGAAGTTTATAAACCTTTCTATACTGGAATAAATATATTCTGTAGTGGTATAGCTGTATTTACACATGTGCGACTATACTGGTGGTCGACGCCGCACGACGCTCGAACGAGCTCGGCCACCCGTAGAGTAGCTGGCCACGCACAGGCTCTGTGAATTTATGTCTTTCAATTAATGTTACAATAAATAATCTCACATGAAGTTTATAAATCTTTCCATACTGGAATAATTATATTTTCTGTTGTGGTATAGCTGAATTTACACATGTGCGACTATACTGGTGGTCGACGCCGCACGACGCTCGAACGAGCTCGGCCACCCGTAGGTAATATTACAGTAAATTAACTCACATGAAGTTTATAAACCTTTCCATACTGGAATAATTATATTTTCTGTCGTGGTATAACAGAATTTACACATTCGCCACTCTACGGGTGGTCGAAGCCGCCCTATGCTCGAACGATGTCGGCCACCCGTAGAGTAGCTGGCCACGGACAGGCTATGTCAATTTATGTGTTTCAATTAATATTACAATAAATAATTACTCATGAAGTTTAGTAAGCTTCCCATACAGGAATAATTGTATTTTCTGTCGTGGTATAGATGAATTTACACATGTGCGACTCTACAGATGATCGAAGCCGCCCGACGCTCGTACGAGCTCGGCCACCCATAGAGTAGCTGGCCACGGTCAGGCTCTGTGAGTTTATGTCTTTTAATGGAAATTATAAGAACATATCATACATGACGATGAGAAACCATTCCATACCGGAATACTTATATTTTCTATCTTGGTATATCTGAATTTACGCATTCGCCACTCTACGGGTAGTCGAAGCCGCCCGACGCTCGAACGAACTCAGCCTCCCTTAGAATATCTGGCCACGGATAGGCTCTGTGAATTTATGTCTTTTAATTCTTCCGAGCGGCCGGAGCGCCGGCGAAGCCGATAGCCGTCGATCTTGCACTTGCGTCGCCGCACTGCGCAGGCGAGATTTGGCAACACTGCGTTTTTACGTAGTAAGAAGCGACAACAACACGACCAGACGCATCGACGCCGGCTCGCCGCGGCTGCGCAAGAACACTGATGGGTGCTGGAGACACATACATACATCGCGGACGCTCATAGTTAAAAAAAGTACATTACCGAGGCCATGAATGCTACGGCGAAGATGCAGTTGACTCAAGTTTACGCTCCTGCGACTGATTCGAATAAGTACTGGACTGCGGACTAAGACTTTATTCCGTTGTATCTGTAGTATAACCGAACCTAACCTCCAAATTTTCATCTACTTTCTTCCCTAACCGTAGCAGTTCAATACTGCTCTCCTCATTCCTAATGCTTGACATATTATTAATACATTTTAGTCTACCTAAAGCGAATATCTGCTGTAGATTATCACGCGCATTCACATTATTCTACTTCACTCGAGGGAAGCTGGTGCAGCAATTACTTGCCAAGGACATTACTGATGTGAACAGGAGGGAGAAGCGACGGCGATGATGCACTTGAATTAAGCCCACGCTCCCGTGAATGACACGGATCGGTACTTCACTTCTGACTTTGACGTTATTCTATACTATCTGTTGTATAGCCGAATCTAACCTCCAAATTTTCACCTGCCTTCTTCCCTAGCAATTATTCTATACTGCTCTCCTCATTCCTTATACTTGACAAATTATTAATATACTTTGTTCTGCTTAAAGCGAGGAGCTGATGTAGATGACCACGCGCTTCAACGTAATTCTACTTCTCTCCTCCCGAGAGAATTCGGTGCAGCTATCACTCCCCAAGTCATTACCGATGCGAACAGGACGGAGAAGCGACGGCGATGATGCAGTTGAATTGAGTCCACGCTCCCGCGACTAACTTGGGTAACTATTTCATTTCTGACTGGGTCTTTATTCTGTAGTATCTGTAGTATAGCTGAACCTAACCTCCAAATTTCCTTTTTCCCTAACCCTAGCAGTTCTATACTGGTCTCCTCATTTCTTATACTCAACAAGTTATTAATATACTTTGTTCTGCTTAAAACGAAGAGCTGCTGTAGATGTCTACGTGCTTCAACGTAATTCTACTTCTCTCCTCTCGAGAGAAACCGGTGCAGCTATCACTCCCCGAGGATATTAGCAAGGCGAACAGGACGGAGAAGCACTTTCCTTGAATGTTTTTACAAAGTTTTCAGCCGCACCGTTGGTCGCTGGGTAGTAAGAAGGAGATAAATTATGTTTTATGTGGTTTGCTTTTAAGAAATTTTCAAACTTGGCACTTGCAAATTGGCGACCGTTATCTGTAACTATATAGTTCGGTAACCTGTGACGTGCGAATAATGTTTTTAGTTCTTCAATGACCCTATATGTCTTGGTGTTAGCTTTAAAATCGATAACTTCTGTCCATTTTTAGTGCGTGTCTAAAACAATGAGATACAAACGTGATTCCCAGTGCCCGGCGACGAGGATACATCGCTTCGCGTTTGACCACCATCTCGATATGCGTTTGAAGGGTGATTATAAAAGCAGTGGCTATCGTTCCAAGGACTTAGACAAAGTCGTATTCGAAAATCCATACAGTGAGTAATTTATATCCTATAGTAATTGCTTTAGATGTGTTTTTCAGGTACGATATAGTCCAAATGTCAGAGAGAGATACCATCAGTATGGTGCAGAGAGGCGAAAGAGGAATTATTGGGATGCTACGACAGCTAAGCCTCCTACAAGATACATGTTGTTGCTGTTTTTCGAGGTCTTCTTCGTTTATCGATGTAGAGAGTTTGCATACTCTCTTGTATATGTGTAGGGAAAATATACGTAAGTACTGTGTTTAAAGGGGTGTTTATAGGCTACCTAGAGCCTACTCTTTGATCTAGGTTTTTCTCTGGTCATAGGTTTCTCTGTTCGACTACGGTATGCTGGTCATAGGTCGAATCTCTACTTTTACTATTGTAACATCAAAGTTGATGTTACAGTATTGTTTTATTTTTCAATCTGCAATTAAATGCATGGGTTGCTATATTGTGTGATTTTATTTAATACAACAGTAATTGATGATTTCTTCATCAATTAATAATTATCATAATTTTGAATATTATTTAATCCGCAGAAAATTTAGTAATAGATAATTCCTTTATTGATTTGCAATAAAAAATTTTGTATAACTAAATGTGTATGTTATTTTATATGTAAATTTCTTTCTAAATCTGCAATCAAATGCGGTAATTATAATTTTGCATGATTTAATTTAATACTGAAGGAATCGATTTCCTTTTATCGATCTGTAATCAAATATTATGTTTATGATATTGCATGTTATCGTAAACCACTGCAGTAATTGATAATTTCTTTATCAATTAATAATTATCATAATTTTGTATGATATTATTTAATCTGCAGCAATAGATCACTGCTTTATTGATTATCAATAAAATATTTTTTATAAGTAATTCTGCATGTTATTTTAAATGTAAATCTGTAATTAATTTTGCATGGTTTTACTTAATACGGAAGGAATCGATTTCCATATCGATTAGCAATCAAATATTATGCTTATGATATTGCATGTTATCGTAAAATACTGCAGTAATTGATAATTTCTTTATGAATTTATTACCAGAGACCGTTTCGCATGTGTTATATAATTTTGCATAATACTAATAAATGTGCCATTATCGCTTTATTGAGTACTATTCTGTACTACGAAATTACTATCAGTAAGCGAATTACATTAAATAATAAATAATGTATGAAACAAAAATAAGAAATTAATAGTGCATGATTTTTATTTATACGAAATAAAAAAATTAAGAACGCATGATATATTGGAAATAAGAAATCTCAAAATGTATGTTGGAAAAAAGTTGTATCTAAAGATACTTATAAATGTGCCATTATCGCTTTACTCAGTACTATTCTGAACTACAAAATTACTATAAGTAAAAATTAATAATGCATAATATATTAGAAATAAGAAATTTCAGAATGCATGTTGTGTAATTCTCTAACGATAAAGAAAGTGATAAATTAATTGTTGATCACAAGTTCTTATGACGATAAACGAAATTTATAAAAAAAAGGACGGGCCCCTGTACATAGGTCCGGAAACATTATAAAGATCCATTTAAAATCTCATTTATTCTCGCATAATTTGTTTGAAAAAAATGTATAAACTTGATACGGATATTTTCATAATTTTTTATGAGAAAAAATTATTTCCTATATTATGCACTGAGAGAAGAATACTTATGTTCTGTTTGAATTCGAAAGTGCAATATTGTAACTGTTACAATATCTTATATTCGAATAGGGAACATTTTAGACGGCATATCTCATATTTTACCTATTACAATATCAATATTTATAGCAGCATATTGAAATTGTTTAGAAGAACGTGGTGACTTGACTTTACAATGCGTATATTTACAAATATTTAAATATATAGGCATGTTAATAGTTATGAATCTTATGATCATATGACATTAAACACTTCTCTCAGTGCACGCCATCTATGCGAGTATTTTGGAACTAAAAGTTCTACGCATACCCTACTGAAAAATCTCAGGTAAGATCTCAGGTGAGATCTCATGTCAAAATCTCATGTGACGTTTGTTAACATAATTTTAAGGTGAGATCTACTCACCTGAGATCTCACCTGAGTTTTCATTATAATATTTTTCATTTATTTGAAAGTTAGCCATTAAATTCTGATGAGATCTCAGGCGAGATTCGCACCTGAGTTTTCATTATCATTTTTTACTTATATGGAACATAGCCATTAAATTCTGATGAGATCTCAGGTGAGATTCGCACCTGAGTTTTCATTATCATTTTTTACTTATATGGAACATAGCCATTAAATTCAGATGAGATCTCAGGTAAGATTCTCATCTGAATTTAATGGCTATGTTCCAAATAAGTAAAGAATATTAGAATGAAAACTCAGGTGAGATTCTCAAGTGAGTTTTCATTATTAGTATATTACGCAACTAGGGAGGTAAAGAGTTGGCCAGTCCAGAGCACATGTTGCGTATACGATTTTTTTTTGCCTAGCGAGGCCAAAAGCACCACCTTTGCGATCGGACACTGGGAGCAAAAGTGATACTTTCGGCCAGCTAGGCAAAAAAATATTTTTTACTTATTTGGAACGTAGCCATTAAATTCAGATGAGAGCTCGAGTGAGATTCTCAGGTGAGATTCTCGCCTGAGTTTTCATCACAATATTTTTAACTTATGTTGAACATAGCCATTAGATTCAGATGAGATCTCACATGGGAATCTCATCTGAGCTTAGGAACTTGTACTTTTTATACTTATAAGTAAATAGATTATATTTCTTACTTACCAGGAGAGTATCAATAATCCGGATCACTGGTACGGCTCAAACTTTAGGATATGTTTTTGGACTTAGAAAAATGAAGAAAGCTGCAATATTAGCCCATAGCGCTCAAAAAATTTAAGTTATGCACATTATTTGCTTTTGTTTTGAAAAAATTTATTTAGAAAGCCTCTTCTTACAATTAGAACCGTAACCATTTAATCTTGCTAAGTCTTAAATATTATTTCAAGTAGAGAAAATAAAATTAGATAAAGCGATCTTTAATATGTTTTTTTCGGAATTCAAAAATGTTGATTCGTTCTAAAGTTATGAAAGTTTAAAATTAAACAACGAAAATGCACCAAAATATGCATGAATTCAAACAGCGAATTTTAGGCACCTAACAGTGCATTTTTATTACTCAAATTTAAACTTTCATAACTTTAGAACGAATCAATATTTTTCAACCCAAAAACAAGCAAATTAAAGATCGTTTTCACCAGTTTTATTTTCTCTTCTTGAAATAGTTTTTAAGACTTTACTAGAGTAAATGGTTACTGTATTGGGAAGAGGCTTTTTTAAAATATTTTTTCAAATAAAGCAAAAAATGTTCATTACTTGAGTAACATATTTCTGTGAGCAATATTTTATTAATAAAATAGCGAAAAACAACTTTTAAAACATTTTAAAAGTCGATTTTTGGCTATTACTTTGCAGGATTTGATTTTACACAAAAATGTTAAATACAAAAGTTGTAGGTAATATTTAAACAACACAACTTTTTCCTATTGAACACTTTTTTTGCACAATCAATTCCTGACGAGTTAAACTCATAAAAACAATTATTTGCGTATAAATATATATAACATGGATGATTTTTGGCTATAACGTGACAGGATTTAACTTTATATAAATATGTTGAATACAAAAGTTGTATATAATTGTTGTCGTAATATACTATTTAAGTTTTATAGATGATTACAGCAAAGTTAGTAGAATTTACTGTATAAAAAGCAAAGCCGATGTAGCTGATTGTTTTGAAGATTATGTAAACTTAGTTGAGAATCAATTAAATAAAAAGGTTAAAAAAATACGTTGTGATAACGGAAAAGAATAAAGTCATAGAATCTATAAATTCATAAGAGACAAAGGGATAGAATTATTACCCTGTCCACCTTATGTCCATGAATTAAATGGAGTGGCTGAAAGATTTAATAGAGCCGCAATGGACATGGGGAGATGTTTACAAAGAGAAGCAAAAATTCATGCAAAATATTGGCCAGAAATAATGAAAACGGTGTCTTATTTAAAGAATCGTACAATAGCCAACTCAGTAGAAAATAAAACTCCTTTTGAAATATTCTTTTGCAAGAAACCAAATGTAAAAAATTTAAAAATTTATGGTAGTTTAGTCTTTGTTAGAAATCCAGAAGTAAAAAGAAATAGTAAATGGGATGATAAATCCAACATAGGAAAATTAGTAGGTTATAATCATGACAGCTATCGAGTGCTAATTGATAATAAAATAATTAATGCAAGACACGTAGATATAGTTGAAGAAGGTACAGAATTAATTTGTTTAGAGAAAATTCATGATGATGAAATTATTGAATTAAATTTAGATTTAGACCGAAAAGAAGATCAAACAAATGAAATAATCGATAACGAAAGTAATGAAAATACAAATGAAACTACAAACGAAATTGAAAATATTGTAAACAACAATGATACAATTATTGAACATGAAATAAACAATGATTACGAAAATTTATCAGTAAAAAGGACGTCTAAAAGGAAGAAAAGTCCCGTTCAGAGGTACGGTGATCCGGTAACACATTTTATTTATGTAAATTATGTTAACGCAAATGTACCGAATACATTTGAGGAGGCGCTAGAATCCAAAGATTATAAAAATTGGCAAAAAGCAATGAATTCTGAAATAGAAAGTTTAAATAAAAATAATACTTGGATCATTGTTGATAAACCTAAAGACAAGAAAATTATTGATGTTAAATGGGTCTATAAAAGAAAAAGTGATAACTCATGTAAAGCGCGTTTAGTAGTAAGAGGCTTTCAACAAAGAGAGACTTTGGAAAATGTATACTCACCTGTAGGAAAAATGCAAACTTTGAAAATTGTATTAAGTTACTGTTGTGTAAATGATTCGTACATAGAATAAATGGATGTCGAGACAGCATTTTTAAATGGTCCAGTAAAGTCTGAGGTGTAAATACATAAACCAAAAGGTTATGAAACTGGTGAAAATAAAGTATGTAAATTAATAAAAGCGTTGTATGGTCTTAAAGAAAGTCCTAGAGCCTGGTACGAAACATTACATGAGTATTTAGAAAAATTAAATTTTATACGAAGTAGATACGATTACTGTCTATATGTAAATAATTCAAGCAATGATACTATATATATGTTGGTATTTGTAGACGATATTCTAATTTGTTGCAAAAATTATGATAAAATTAAAAATATAAAAATAAGACTAATGGAAAAATTTACAATGAAAGATACGGGAAAGTTGAAATTATATATAGGAATAGAGATTGAACGTGATAAAAAAGAAGGTATTATGACTTTATGTCAACAATAGTATATTACAATACGTGTGACTTAAGTGGCCCATTATTGCACGGCGTGAGGTTAGCGCCCGAGCGCAGCGAGGGCGCTAAACGCCGTGTAATAATAAGCCACTTAAGTCACGAGTATCGTATACTATTTTATACCACTCTAACCTCAAAATCACAACTTTGATATGATTTTTCGGCGCTTGTGGTATAAAATACCGTTCGAAACTAGTGCGTAAGTCGATTATTTAGGTGGTGTGACTTTTTCGCACTCGCTTCGCTCGTGCAAAAAGTCACACCAGCTAAATAATCGACTTCCCCACCCGTGTCGAAATGTACTCTTATAGCTCGTGTGACATAAATCCGCCATATTCTTATTTTATTTATTTGTGCTTATTTATAATGATAGTTGGAACTTGGAAGTGGGGTGGGAGAAGTGTGGGGCGGGGGGGGGGGGCGCAGCCCCCCCGCCTTGAAAAAATTAATAAATAGTACATTTCGACACGGGTGGGGAAGTCGATTATTTAGCTGGTGTGACTTTTTGCACGAGCGAAGCGAGTGCGAAAAAGTCACACCACCTAAATAATCGACTTATGCACTAGTTTCGAACGGTATTTTATACCACGAGCGCCGAAAAATCACATCAAAGTTGTGATTTTGAGGTTACTCAAACAGAATATACATGTTTAAGTTGTGATTTTGAGGTTACTCATACATAATTTAGAGTGAATATACATGTAAGTGACTCGCTTCGCTCGTGCAAGAAGTCACACCACCTAAATAATCGACTTACGCACTAGCTTCGAACGGTATTTTATACGACGAGCGCCGAAAAATCATATCAAAGTTGTGATTTTGAGGTTAGAGTGGTATAAACGTAAAGAATATGGTTATTATTGAATCTAGAATATTGAATATATACATAAAAAATCATAAAACTAGATTCTTGGCAATTTGATTTGTATCTTTAACAATAAGTTGAAGTTTATGAAAGTGAAAGATTTGTATACGTTATATCATTAAAGAGAAAGACTTTTAAAACTAAAATCCATACAGTTTAATATTGAATATTTAAAAAGCGCGCGGTCTGCTATCCCATAGCCGATGAAACTAACCTATAATATAGACAAGCCTTATTATCATCATTTTTATTTATTCTTTGTGGTTTGTCAACTATTAACGAAGTTTTACTTCTTTTCCTGTTCATTCTTATATGTAAAATCGTATTTTTGAATAGTTTTGGTAGATAATTGGCGTTAATTACGTGCCTGTGACTTAAGTAAATTCATTATTTCACAGTGTAATAATGGGCTACTTAAGTCACAGCTAGCCGTAACTTAAGTGCGGATTTAGGTCACACAGTGCTATAAAAATATATAGAATCATTGGCTATAAAATATAATCTAGAAAACTCGAAAACATATAACACTCCAATGGAAACCAATTTGAAGCTTGATCAAGCAACAGAAATTGACGAAAACAAAAAATATCGAAATTTAATCGGAGAACTTTTATACATAAGCACAGGCACAAGACCTAATATAGCATTTAGTGTAAACTACTTGACCATGTGAGCACGAAAAATCTAGTAATAAGTCTCACATGGTAAAGCAGAAATTGGGAAGTTATGTATAATCCCCGATAGATGGCGAGAGCGCTCTCTACCGTATACATATTTAAGTGCGGAAATAGCTCACAGATGGCGCCGCATATAGTTTTTTAAGTTAGATTTTTAAGTCCTCGCTTGGCTCGTGCGAAAAACGTCTCATGCGGTAAATAATCACTTTCCACACCTGTGTCATAATATACTGTGAGCTTTACTTCAATTTTATGTACGCAATAAATTAAGGCAGTGCTTATGATAATGCACTAGTAAAAATGTTTTCACTGTATTCTAGTTTTCATTTCTTATTCGTTAATGAATTAAAGTTTATTTAAAGTATTACGTAAATAAACTAATACTCAATAAGAATAATACATTGAAATAAAACTCGCGCATCATAGCTTAATTAGTTTGTTGCCGGCTTCTTTTTGTAATATTACCTTTTTATGTATAAATGATGTATTTTATAATTATATATTATATATTTTTTATTATTATATATTATATATACTTTATTATTATCTAATATTTTTGGGATTTTTTCTTTTCGAGAAAACCATTGGCTAATAACCAGCAAAAATGAAACCGTTATAGTCCATCCATAACATTCTGCAAATTAATTTTTAATCCCTTTTTAAAAAAGTGATGAGCGACCATGCTAAAGCACCTAAAGGCTTCATTTTGATTGGTCTATATAGAATAGGCGCCAAGATTTGCTTTATAAATTGCTTGAGATTAAGAGGTTTGAATTTTTAAAAATGAAATTGGTTTTTCCCTTCTTAAAAAAGTGATGAGCGGCCATGTTGAAGCACCTAAAGGCTTGATTTTGATTGGTCTATATAGAATTGGCGCCAAGATTTGCTTCATAAATTGTTTGAGATTGAGAGGTTTGAAAAAATGAAATTGATATTTATATTTTTAAAAATATAACTAAATCAAAATAGCATCGAAATATTTATTTTAAAATAAGAAAAACAAGCTGATTGGTCCAAATAAAACCAATAAAAAGTTTGGAATTTTGAAATATTTAAACTAAAAATATAAGTCATAAATATTATTAATGACTTAAAATTTGGTTTTGTATAAGAAAAAAGTATTCAAATTTTATCTGTAGTTTGCAATGAAGGATTATGAATACTGTTTTGATAACAGTTAAAGTTCTAACCTTCAAATTTTTGTATTGTAGAAATTCCTCCTATATTAAAAAGGGAGGTGGGTTTGAGGAGGCAGCCATATTGCTTTTAGAGGGCTGCCATATTGCTGATCAAAAAATATGATTGGTCGACCCAAATTAGGGCCTCTGCGCGGGTAGCACGCTAAAATTCCTAGGAAACTAAAATAAATATAATCCAAGTTTCGATAGAAAATATTGGATAAATTTGCGCGTGATGTAAAAAAGTCAAATAAATCTTAAATTCATAATATTCCAATATTAATTGTGTAGGTATAATGAAGGTAAAGGAGAGCGTGCGCAGCACGCCTGAACTTGCTTGTTAAAATCAAATTACAATTATATTTATCACATTGTAATTTAGAATAATAAATGATATATTTTAAACGCTCAAGCGTATTATATATATAATAAATCATGATTTGTAAATTATATATCATATAAAATAATGATTTGTAAATTATGATGTGAAATCACCATGGTATGAGAATATAACATGCTGAGCTATAGAGCTTTTAGATGACACTTTTAGATGTCAAGCATATACTATTTTTTTTTATAATTTGGAGGGTGACTGCACCAGTGAAGGAACGAATAAGGAACACCAATAAAGGAACACGCAATCTTAGTATCTAAATAAGTGTCACCAGTGAAGGAATACAGCGCCAGTGAAGGAACACTTAATAGCGGCGATTTTATGATTTTATTCTTAACAAGATAATTTCTTTTGTGCAGAATCTTTATATACAATGAAATAAAAATTTTCAAAGATTCGAAAATTATCGTCATGTTAGATAAACAATACTTAGAAAGCTTGATATTTTCATATATATAAAGAAAATGTTCATTCACTGGTGATTGTTCCAATACTGGTGTAGTCACCCTATCATATTTATTATACTAAAAATATTTTGTTTTTAGTATAATAAATTATTTTACGTATTACAAAAGTGTAACTCTGAAAAATATTGTCATTTTTTGTATATAAATACTAAATTAAATAAACTACAATGCATGCACTAACTACATAATTACCCACTACTTTTATACTACTCATACTCGTTCATCATATATTATGACATTGTAGTATCTAAAGTATCAACTTTAGATACCGGTCATATGCTAGCTATTCATTTTAGCATTTAGATTATGTTCATTTTAAATATTCGTTGTTATTTATATTATATTCATTTTAGATATTGTTATTGTCGCAAACAATTTTCTTTTTCTTTTATAGCGTATTCTTTCATTTGCAATATAATGATATTATGCATCATAAAATTACAAGCATTATTTTAATACATTTTGAATATTATCAATTTTTGCTAGTTCACAAATGTACTAAGCTAAATAAACAATGCATGCACTAACTACATAATTATACACATGCAACTACTCGTTCGTCATATATTATGAGAATGTAATATGTTAATATTAGTAATACCTATATTAATTTTCGTTTTCTTTTTCGTATTCTTTTTTCTTTTCTATTCTGTTTTTTTTTTCGTATTCTTTTTTCTTTTCTATTCTGTTTTTTTTTTCGTATTCTTTTTTCTTAGTAATACCTACATTACTTTTCGTTTTCTTTTTCGCTTTCGTATTCTTTTGTTTCCTCATAGAGGAAGCTTTGTGATAGTAAAAAAAAAGTTTATGAGATAATGTGTTAGAAATGTTATTTAGCAAAGGACCCCGCACACAATGTATGGGAAAAAATCATTCGGTAAAATTGAACGAAATTGAAAAAAGATAGATTTCTTCAGGACCTCAAGATCTATTTTTTTCCAAAGTTTCGTTCAATTTGACCGGATGATTTTTTCCCATATATTGTGTGCGTGGTCCTTTAGAATCGAAATACACTATTTTTAGAAAATATCCGTATGGATGTGTGCGTGTGTGTGTGTGTGTGTGCGTGTGTGTGTGTGTATGTGTGTGTGTGTGTGTGTGTGTGTGTGTGTGTGTGTGTGTGTGTGTGTGTGTGTGTGTGTGTGTGTGTGTGTGTGTGTGTGTGTGTGTGTGTGTGTGTGTGTGTGTGTGTGTGTGTGTGTGTGTGTGTGTGCGCGTGTGTGTGTGTGTGTGTGTGTGTATACGCTATCTCATGATCTACTCGACCGATTTTAACGGGAGTGATCATTTTTTTAGATTTTGCTTCCACAATTGGGGTCAATATTCTATTTTTGTAAAATTAAATTTTTTTTTTTATAGCCATTTTTTAATTTTCAAAATTTTTTTTCGATTTTTTTAATATTTAGAACAAATATTGTTTATATATCATGAATTCTCTGTATGTAGGATAAAATTATCTACAATTCAAAAAAAAAAAAAGTCGGTAGCTATATTTCGTCATAAGTCATTGATGAAAACGTAATTTTTTGTAAATAGGTTATATTTCGAAATTAAAAAAAGATATTAACATGAATATTTTTTTGGTTATAAAGGATATTAAGTACTATAACTTACTAAATTTTTAGGTTTTCTTATTCATTATTTTTTGAGAAAAAAAATAATTTATAAAAAAAGTGATTTTTTTTGTCGTTCAATAACTATAGTAAAATTGGCTTAATCACTTTGGAATTCTTTGTAGGGGTAGATTTTGTATACCAATCGAGTGAGTTCTTTGGGCAAAAGGATTGATCCATAAATTTCGAAGATATTTGAGGTTAAAATTTTTTTCAATTTTTTTTTAAATCGTAATTTCTCGAGAACGGCTCTATGTATCTAAATAGGGTGGGTGGTATTCGAAAGAGAATTAAATTACCTATATTTCAAAAAAAAATTAATTCTCTAGCTATCACGGTTCTTTTGTTATTAACAAAAACGTAAAAATTGAAAAATGAAAAAAATGAGTTTTATATGTTCAACTATTACAAGAGTAAAATTGTCTTATTCGCTTCAAAATTCATTGTAGAGGTATATTATTGATAGTTCTCGGATGAGTTCTTTTGACAAAGTGATTGGTTCATAAATTTCAGAGACATTTGAGGTTAAAATTTTTCTAGACATTTAGCTCTAAATATCAGTTGCAAATTTATAGGCAATTGTGATATATATTTTATGTATGTGAAATTTTGTGGAAATGTATAATCTATAAAAATTTGAATAAATTATGTTGGAGTTTTGTTATTTCTGTCTTTCTGAAGTATTAAATTTTAAATATTGGAATTAAAAATTAATTAAAGGAATCAGTAAATTAAGTTTGAGGAAGCTACGTGCCAATGAATTGGCAGCGGTTTTTTCTTTTCCATTCTGTTTTTTTTTTCGTATTCTTTTTTCTTTTATATTCTGTTTTTTTTCGTATTCTTTTTTCTTTTCTATTCTGTTTTGATTTTGAGATTAGAGTGGTATAAAAACTATTACGCCAGTCAAATATTTTCTTCATCCTACTTGTATGTCCATCGACAGTCATTCGACATTATTTACAGTATAATAATAACTACTAAAAATAGTTTTACTATTCAAAAGTAATAAATATGTTTAAAATTCAATATTCTAATATTGTATTTATCAAGAGTAGATCTTCTATATTCCAGTTTCTGTTCGAAAAATCGAAAAATTCTTTATTACAAGAGTCCATTTAACATGGTAAATGAATAAACAGACAAAAAATAATGGTTTCCTTACCCAATTCACGTGTCTCGAAAACTTCATCGTTCATAGCGGACTCTCCGTCTGGGTGAGATGTATATCGAAAGGTTCATCGAGCGAGGCCAGCACCCAGTATCGCACGTCTGGATCGGTATCTGTAATACCGACGACGAGAAGCTTGCCTAGCACACTAGACATTGTGCTGGTAACAGGCTGGCCGAGATTAAGTCGCAGCAACCGCGAACAGATCTTGACAGCCTCGAGCCGGCTGTCTACTTCTGGCTCTTCCCAGGTAAGGAACTAATCAGCACAGCGTCGTACAAACTGGGGCAGAGAATTGCCGTCGAAATTGAAGGTGCCGAGGGTCCGCAGACTCAGGACTGTTGAGGCAACGTCGATTTCCGTCGGTGGAGCAGAGACTGGGCTGGCAGCTGTCCACGGAGCGCCTCGGTGACGTAACGGTTTGTACATCAGCACCTGTGAGAGCATGCGTAGGAGATCCTGCGATATGTCCGGCTTCAGAGACGGTACGCTGTGGGCCAGCTCTCGTAGGGACGTCGTTAGTATGGGCGAGAATCCGGTTGCCAGCATGGGTTCTAGTAGGTCGCGGACGTCGGCTGTTATTGTTTGCTTTACCGCATGGCCGAGCAGAGTGATGCAGACAATGACGGCGGGCTCGAGTGTGGAGCTCCTCTTCTTGTTCGGGGTTTCTTTGGACGGCAGCGAGCTTTTTATCACCTCCATGATCTTTGGCAGATAGGGTTTGATTGCTTCGTCTATGGCAACGGCGATCAATCCGATAGTTGTGACTGCCGCCGCTCTGTCCTTTTCTCTGCCCCGCAAGCTCAACAGTAGGTAGTTTAGAACCTCGCGTAGATTGTTGGCAACAAATTTGTCTTTGTTGAAGGCGCCAAGTCGGGGCAGTCACGTCATGAGGGTATTCTGGATGTGCCCATTGCGACTATGTCGCTGGTTGATCACGTCGCTGTTGATGTCGTCGAGCTTCTCGAGCATGAGACTGCGACAGACGGCTGCCTCATGAATCGGATAGAGGTTATGCTGGACACTCAATGCGTTCTGTGATGCGATCATTTCGATACGAGGCTCATCCTCAATCTGGGCATCAACGATAGAATATCGTTTTCGTTCGTTTGCGAGGAGCAGTTTAGTCGATCCATTAGATCCTCGTAAAGTCGTTCCCATTGGAGATTACTGCAACGTAGCAGCTCATTCAGAGCCTAGAAGCGATTCGTGAATACGTTTGTCTCGGTTAAAATCCTTCTCACGACTAAGCCAGCCACTATCTCGTCGTAGCATTGTTTGTACCACTGGGATTTGTGCATCTGCTTGGCAGTCTCGCCCTGGGCCGTTACAACTAGAGCTGCCCTGAGAGCCTCGACTGCTCCTTCTCTGATCACGGGCTTAGAATCTCGTACAGCATTGAATATGAGCTCGAAGAACTGTGTCACCTGTTGGAAGAAGTATGTAGGCATAGAAATAGCAAGTTCCTTGAGAACAAGGACAGCTGCGTGTCGTTTGTTTTCATGTCTGTCACTGCTGAGCCACTCAAAAGCTCTCTTGACTTCAAATTCCACATATTCTTCAGTAAAGGTAGCAGATACCAGAGCTAACTTCCCAACTGTCGGGGCAGCTACTTCCATAACTCCAATCATCGGAGGTAATTGGCAAATCTTATAGTGCGAGTATTGATGTTTCCTACGTCTGCTCCAATGAGGCAGATAATTGCCAGTATTCCTCCCTTCTTCTCATTTATATCTGATATGTGGTGATTGAATTCATCTATTAAGGCTGTGATTTCTTCTTGCGTGAATTCGCGTAGCTCTGTTTTGACATAAAGACAGAGCTCGCGAGCTGCCTTATTCTTGATATCTTCATGTTTTGATTTGAGACGCTGTACAAACTGTATAACCAGCGAACTTGTCATCTTTATGATGACAATCTAGTCACTCACCGCCTAGAATTAAAAAATATACTAATGTAAAGACATTTCTAAAAAGAATAAGACAATAATTAGTACATCTTAAATTACTTATTAATGAATATAGCATATTTGCTATATTTTTAGCTTAAAGACAAATCCAAATTCTGCGCCTAAAAATACGTAGAAGAACGTTTGGTTACCGAGGCAATTCCAGATGCTTAGACAGAGCTCCCTCAGCAGTGAGACTAATTGCCTACTAATGTGAGAAGCCGAGCTGAGAATTAATTCCTGTTATTCTTGAAATTTTTTTTACATGATCTACTATATCCTCTTGACTAAAATAATCATCTTGGTTTATATACTTGTCTTAATTAAAAAATTATGAAAAAATCCTCTTGATTAATAAAATCCTCTTGATTGAAAATGTTTTCTTGATTAAAAAGTTCTTTTGATTAAAAATATCCTCTTGATCGAAAAAATCCTTTTGATTGATAAAATCCTCTTAAACGAAAAAATCCTCTTGGTTGTCAAAGTCCTCTTGATTTACAATCCTTTTGATTGATAAAATCGTCTTGATTGGCAAAGTCCTTTTGATTTACAGTCCTCTTGATTGGTAAAATCCTCTCGATTGGCAAAATCCTCTTGATTTACAATCCTCTTGATTGGCAGTCCTCTTGATTGACAGTCCTCTTGCTTACAGTCCTCTTGATTGGCAGTCCTCTTGCTTACAGTCATACAAGTGCACTTGAATATGCAAGCAAAGTAGTCTCATCTTTTGTGTACAGTTTTCGCGTTACCAAAGTCCTCAAGCACAGGTCCGGCGCTGATAATCGTTACTTGACCTCGCAAGCGGGTGAGTCCTTCTGGCTCAGGGTGGAGAGATGATGGAGCAGAAAATTCGTTGACCCGGTCTTACCGGAACCGCTCTCGCCACTTATCACAATGCACCGATTCTTCTTCTTCTTGAGCACGCAGTGATATGCCGCGTCGGCTATCGCGGATATGTGCGGCGATATGTCCGGATCAAGCCTTTGATTCTGATAAAGATTCATATACTTCGGATTATAAATCGAATAGAATTTGAAGGAGTTCCGGGCGATCAGTATGCTGCCAACGTAGGTATAAATATTGCCGGTGAGAAATCGGCAGCTGGCAGAGATCCGGATACCCCTTATCATGCGGTTGATGCATAAAGCGATTGAAGTAGATTGAGGAACTGCGGATGCATGGGAAATCTGCTGTCTGATCACAGGTAGCCACACGTAAAACCTGAAAGTTTTGCTTTTTATTAGTTATGAATTTACTCATACAATTATTTGCACAAAAATTTTAAATTTGTTTTGCTTCTTCTTTAAATTAATTGGGCCACAAAAAAATTGTTTTTTTTTTTTTTTAAGGTGGTTCTCCTCGGACTCTCTAGTCCAAACAGTACTAAATATAGAAGTTAGCTAAAGTTAAAAAAAAAGACATTGTTTTAATGTGATTTATTTATTTAAAATGATAGAGATAGTCAATGTATTATAAATAAAGTGTATTTAACATGACTAAAGTAACTTTTTGTAAAATGGCGATATTTTAGAATCTAGATATCGTCACTACAAACATTTTTTATTATTTTTGGAGTAATGTATAGAGACTCATGAAGGGTTTCCATCCTAAATCTAAAATTAGCAAAGAAACAAAAAAAATTCCGGTGATTTATCAATAGTTTTTTGTAGTGACAACATCTAATTTCTACAATATCAACATTTTGTGAAAAAAGTTATCATGTTAAATACACTTTATAATAAATAAATCATATTACAACTATGGTTTTTTTTTTATTTTAGGTAACTTCATCATTTAGCACTTATTTTGACTAGGGAGTCGAGCAGAACCACCTTAAGGGGTAACGCCACTCTAGAAGTCGAAAAAAACGCGATTTTCGGAAATTTAAAAAAAGATTAACTTGCAAACTATTATCGCAGCATTCATTATGTCAGTTGGAAACTGTGCGTAGGTATCCTATTGTGTTGGCAGGCAGTAATTTGGTTTGCTCACTGGAAACAAAAATCTATAATTTCCTATGTGTGTTTAGTCTTTTCAAATCTCTTGAGTATTTTGCCATGTTTATTGCAGAAGTTTACTGATGTTGTTAGACAATATTCTAGATTTTAACTAAAAAAGAAGAAATTATTTGTTATTACTAATTAAAAACTGATAACATTTAATTAAATATATCATCTTTGTTCAAATTCACAAATTAATAAAAACAGAATCTTACAATCATTATAAAAGTATTAAAACGGTATTTCAGAAATAAAATTGCTTGTTAGAAATATGTGGATAAAAATTAAGAATTTAAATCTAAAATTTTTGGAGTAAAGCCAGATCCTATTTTTATCGATGTAAAAATTGAGCATGGCACCCCCTTAAAAGTCAATCAATCAAACTGGCTTTTACAGATTAATATAAATTTTTCATAATTTTTACATGCCCTCAGATTTATGGCTCAACCATGTCCCCTTAAATTAAATATTCTATGCCTTGCATCTTGTCAACATAGCTGTTACAGCAGGCCTATAGATCTATAGATATTTCGGACAGACTCACACTACATTACATGAAAAGGGTCAAAATTCAAAACTTGACAAGAAAATTCATCCGGCTCCTACAATATGAAAGCCACCTATCAGATTTAGTAGTTGGATTCGCCATTCAATGTTATCGATATTTACTTTCAGGTGATGTGTTCGTACTTAATCCAAAGAATATAAGAATGATAGATATCCGCTTCAGTAATGCATCTCAGACATCTCATGTACTTTGGAATTGACTTTATCTTTCTGAAAGTACATGTAATTTAATAAAAAAATGAAAATATCTAATTTTTCATTTTTGACAGTTCTAAAAAATACACAAGCAGTGTCTTAGCTAAATCTGGAAAATTGCATAATTTCATTTTTTTTTATTATATTATACCTACTTACAGAAAGATAAAATCAGCTAAGAAATACAAGCGATAACTGAAATACATTGTAGAAGCAGATTTCTATCATTCTTATATTCTTTTGGATTAAGTACTAAAACACATCACCTCAAAGTAAACATCGACAACACTTAATGATGAGTACATCTGCTACATCTGATAGGTGGCTTTTATATTACAGGAGCGGGATTAATTCGTCTTTTCAAGTTGTAAATTTCAGTCTATTTATTTAAATATGTTTTCTCTTCTGAAATCTGAGATTCCGTGTGGTGTGAATTTGTCAAAAAGATCTATAGATTTATAGACCTGCTTGTAATATGATAATTAATTTTTTCTTTTAGAGAGTATGATTGAATAATAAATCTGGGTATCTGTCAGAATTATGAAAAGTTGACTATAACTTGTAAAAGTCAATTAATGTTCATTATTTATTCATTAACTACTGCAATTAAACTGAATTTTACAGGTTAAAATAGCTTTTTGACAATCTTTACATGCACTCAGATTTAATGCTCAACCATGCCCTCAAATTACCTATTTGATGCCTTGCATTTTGTAAACATAGCTGCTACAGCAGGCCTATAGATCTATAGATCTTATGGACAGACTCACACTACACTACACGAAAAGAGCCAAAATTCAAAACTTGACAAGAAAATTCATCCGGCTCCTACAATATGAAAGCCACCTGTCAGATTTAGTAGTTGGATTGGCCATTCAATGTTATTGATATTTACTTTCAGGTGATGTGTTCGTACTTAATCCAAAGAATATAAGAATGACAGATATCCGTTTCAGTAATACATCCCAGACATCTCATGTACTTTGGAGTTGACTTTATCTTTCGGAAAGTACATGTAATTTAATAAAAAAATGAAAATATCTAATTTTTCATTTTTGACAGTTCTAAAAAATACACAATCAGTGTCTTAGCTAAATCTGGAAAATTGCATAATTTCATTTTTTTTATTAAATTATACCTACTTACAGAAAGATAAAATCAGCTACGAAATACATGCGATGCCTGAAATACATTATAGAAGCAAATTTCTATCATTCTTATATTCTTTTGGATTAAGTACTAAAACACATCACCTCAAAGTAAACATCGACAACACTTAATGATGAGTACATCTGCTACATCTGACAGGTGGCTTTTATATTACAAGAGCGGGATTAATTCGTCTTTTCAAGTTGTAAATTTCAGTCTATTTATTTAAATATGTTTTGTCTTATGAAATCTGAGGTTCCGTATAGTGTGAATCTGTCCGAAAAATCTATAGATTTATAAGCCTGCTTGTAATATGATAATTAATTTTTTCTTTAAGAGAGTATGATTGAATAATAAATCTAGGTACCTGTCAGAATTATGAAAAGTTGACTATAACCTGTAAAAATCAATTAATATTCTTAGTTATTCATTAATTACTACAATGAAACTGAATTTTACAGATTAAAATAACTTTTTCACAATCTTTATATGCACTTAGATTTATTGCTCAAGCATGCAATCTTAAATTGAATATTGGATTCCTTTCATTTTGTGAACATAGCTGTTACAGCAGGGCAAACTATAGATGTACAGAACTTTCAGATACACTCATACTACACTACACTAGTTGGTCCAAAACTTATAACTTTAAAAGATAATGATTCCTGCTTCTACAATATAAAAGCCATCTGTCAGTTTTAGCAGGTGTATGGGCCATTCAATGTTATCGATATTTACTTTCAGGTGATGTGTCCGTACTTATATCCAAAGAACATAAGAATGATTGATATTCGCTTCAGTAATGCATCTCAGACATGTCATGTATGTTTGAGTTGACTTTATTTTTCTGTAAGTAGATACAATTTAATAAAAAAATGAAAATATGTATTTTTTCATTTTGACAGTTCTATAAAAAATACACAAGCAGTGTCTTAGCTAAATCTGGAAAATTACATAATTTAATTTTTTTTTTTTATTAAATTATACCTACATACAAAAAGATATTTGCTTAAAAATATATCGGCTTAAAAATACATGAAATGCATGAAATGCATTATAGAAGCAGATTTCTATCATTCTTATACGCTTTTAGATTAAGTTCGAAAACACACTTATATACCTATCAACAATACTTAATCATCGTTAAGATTATATACACCTGTCAAATCTGACAGGTGGCCTCTTATAGTTGCTGCTTTTCCTAGAAGCAAAATAAAAACCCTGAAACAAAAAAATGAAGCTATAGCAATGGTCGAAAGCAGTAAATTACTGAAATAATAACTATTCAAAGAAAAGACCACAAAGTGGTCACAGTGTATTAAAATAAATACAGACTAGACCAGGTTCCATGGACAATCTGGAAGAAGATGAAGCTGTCAAGATGTGCGTATCAGGAAGCCCTTTACTCAAGGTTACCCATGGCCATTGTTGAGTTTGTCAAAATTGCAGTTCCCAATTTGGTGCTATTTTCTCATAAGTCTCCTGCCTTATGATGATGATGTTAATGCTCATATTGATAGTCTCATAACTTCCAATCGCGATACTGAAGAACCGTACTGGGGAAAAAAATTTGGTTTAGTAAATAATATTTGTTATTTTAGATTTGAATACCCTGACTCGTGTAGAAAAGAAAAAGGAAAATCAAAAATTTTCTTGAACACAGTTTCTTTTGCCGGAAAAGGAAAACAATAATAGAAATTTTTTAGATTCAATATGAAAAGTAATTATATTAAATAAGAAATAACTAAAGAATTAGATTAATAATAATAATAATAAAAGACATATGAGGTACGTCTTGAACTTAACTATGTACTGTACTCTGGTTGAAATAAATAATTTAATTAATTTTTGAATGACTTACTTTTCTGTAATCTCCTCAAAGGTCTTCTTTATAGTAATATAATTCATCATCGAGATCCTTTGTCATTTTTACTTCTGTAGTCCAATTACCAATGCGATCATGTTCTTCTTGTTTTGTAATTTTTAAAGAATCCCAACCAAGGGGCAAATTCTTAAGATTACAGGGCATCTCATTGTAATCATTTTCCTTAGATTCACTTGGACTTGCCGCAGAATCAGAATCTCCACGTTCGCCTTCAATTCTAGCTTGCTTCCTCTGTACATTTTCTTTTGTGGCTACTCCCTGATTAGATACTATTTGAGCAATCTTGCTTCTTCCTTTTGCTGTTCTACATTCTTACCCCTGCCTGGTTTCCCTTTATTCTTCTTTGCCAATAAAATAGGACCAAGTGCCTCTGCCTTTGTGCTCAATAATCTTTGATCTTTTTCTTCCAAAGTATCACCGCATTTCAAACATGAGAGCAGACTCAATCTACCCTAAAATGAGAAAGCACACAAATCTAAGTGAGCTCCAACATTGATTAAAGCACTGCCTCTTTCTAACAGAGAAAGGTCCTGGTTTCTAGACTACTGCTATCCATAAACTGATTAAGCAGCATTTTCAGCCGATGCTCCGAGTTTATAGTTTCCCGATGGCTCGGTTTTTTGTGCAACTTCTCCTCGTGCAGCCGGTGCTGCTGTTCCAGGAGGGTCTTTATCGTGAACGATCGTCGGCAAGATGACCGGGTGTTGACGCACTCGGTTATTTACGTTTGGGGTTAGGATATACGGCAGTCCGCTAAGCGATGTACGTGACTCAACGACGCGCGCGCAGCTGTGCTGCAGCCTGCAGCGCATGCTCTTGGACATACACGCACACGGGCAAGGCCAACAGTGTCGCCGCCATTGCCATAGCTCTGCGGCGATGTTACACATTTCCCATATGATAATAGGTAATAATCTATTTTTTTTTTTGCAAATTATGTAAAACCAAGAGAACATTCCTCTAAGTTTCATAATATTATACCCTTCTGAAAAGTTTCAAGTCAAAATATTAATTCGTTTTTGCGCAAACTTTGAACAAAATTTTGACATCACGCTCCGTCTACCTCGAAATTTTGTTCAAAGTTTATGCAAAAACGAATTGATGTTTTGACTTGAAATTTGGCAGGAAGGTAGAATATTGTGAAACTTAGAGCAATGTTCTCTTGATTTTGCATAATTCGGTGTATTTTCTTTTTTATTAGCTTCAAACCGTTGAATCGACTCGATCGGTAAAAATTGAGTAAAGATTTTAATACGTTTCTTTTAATTATTATTAAAATTATTATTAATTATTAAGTAATAAAGTAATTTAGAATTTTTTAAGAAAAGGCAAAAACTAGTTTTAAAAAAATCTGCGCATCTTAAATTGCGTAGTTTAAAGGGTTCATTAAAGTCAAAAGAACTGCGAGTTACTTACGAACTAATTACCAAGCAATTACATTTTCTGTAATGTAACATTAGAGTTCTTTTAATTAACTCCCTGTCAACTCTTGACAATCAAAAAGTGAAATTAAATTTGTCTCTGGTTTTTGATGATTATTAAGAATTTACAGGTAATTTCAAACCACAATAAGAAATTTCAAAGCTTTACCTTCCTGAATTTAGGAGGAAAAGGCGAAAACATTTATTGCAATCTCATATTTCATCCAACGCGTTGTCCAAAATATGAAAATGCAAAACTGTTTTAGCCTTTTTCTCCTAAATTAGCAAAGGTAATGCTTTCAAATTTTGTGTAGTGACTTGAAATGATCTGTCAATTAATATTTTTGCAAAACCAATTAAAAAAATTTATTTTATATTTTTTGTTATAATGTAATTTAATTTAACATTAGATTTTTTTAAAATCAATGTCAAGTCTTCAGATTCAAAATGTAAATGAATTTTGCCTCTGATTTTTTGGATGATTATTATTAATTGGAAGATAATTTGAAACCACTGTATGAAAATTCAGAGCTTTGCCTTTTATAATTTATGAGAAAAAGGCTAAAACAGTTTTGCATTTTCATATTTTGGACAACTCGTTCAATGAAATATGAGATTGCACTAAATGTTTTGGCCTTTTTCTCCTAAATTCAGGAAGGTAAAGCTTTGAAACTTCTTATAGTGGCTTGAAACGACATGTAAATTAATAATATTTTTGCAAAACAAATTAGAGAAATTTATTTTACATTTTCTGTAATTTATTAATATATATTTATTAATAAATAATCATTTATAGCTTGCACAAGATCTTGTGTCATTTTTACTCATGTAGTCCAATCACCAGTATGATCATGTCCTTCATATTTCAGAATTCTCGAAGAAGCAGGCTGTGTAACGCTGAGCAATTTATTGATAACACTGTCAGATATTTCATAATCATGATCATTTTCAGACCATTATCAGTTATGTCTAAACCGGGTTCTGTTTTGAATTCAATGCCGAGCACAGGTTCTGTTTTGATTTTTGTTTTTAAACATTTTCCTTTTGATTCACTTCTAGCTGTACTGGGCGTTTTTGAATTTTTAGAAGCTATTAACTTAATATTTTTGCCACCTGTTGATACAACAAATGGCTGGTCTGTATCGTTGAATACATGTGGATCTGCACCTTTTTGTGTATCTGTATTCGCTAAAACTTAAAAGCGATCAGAAAATTTTAATTTATTGTCCATGCTTGGCTGCTTCGAATTGAGGATCTTCATTGATAATGGTTTTTGTTACTCGACGGAAA
This sequence comes from Torymus aiolomorphi, assembly GCA_036365515.1. Lineage (NCBI taxonomy): Eukaryota > Metazoa > Arthropoda > Insecta > Hymenoptera > Torymidae > Torymus > Torymus aiolomorphi. Next base: position 52,343,722 of record CM070876.1, read on the forward strand.
AGCTGCATACTCAAATTCATCAAACTTCTTCTCTACTAGGTCAGACTTATTGGAAGACAGTAATAAAGATTCGTTATCTTCATAATGCACTATAAGCGTATCAGTATCGGGTCACTTCAGCATTGCTTAAGTAGTAAAAATAGACTCCATCTTCTTATACCCTTCTATTGTTATGATGTTCATTGAAATACAAAATATAAACAATATGATTTCTTCAAAAATTTCTTACACTAAGAATTTCATTGAATCTGTATATCTAAGTGTTTACTTAGTAAAATGCTTACATGCGCACTACTATAAGCACTTTGGAGAGAATTTTTCATAGTTACACACTTGTCATTTTGTCCACTGCTGGTATATAGAGCAAAAATCTTTATTTCCACATTCACATAAATATTTACACAATTTCTATTAACAGTAGCTTTCGCTCCTCCAGTTCAATTAACTCGAACCATCACTTTCATTGAGCACTGCAACAACTCAAAACAAGCTAACAGTGGACATCGCTGCACCAACACACTCAATTAGGTACCTACCAGAACAAAAATAACCACATTTTGAGGTTATGCGCTCTTGCTTTTTGACAACTTCGTTCCTCCGCGAGAGTAAGAGTGCAAGAGCTGTGGCAAAGAGTTCTCGTCCGCGGCATCAGGTCTTCATGCGATGCTCGTTTGTGGCATCAGCCCCACTAAGCACCCGGATTTCCGCTGGACTTGGGTTGAGTGCGGCGACGAAGACGACGCTGGTGGCTGCGCTTTCGCGCCTCTGCTGCTGCTGGCTGCGCTCTCGCGCCACTGCTGCTGTTGTCAGCGGCTTCATGTCGTCGGCCGTGAACACATAAGCACGTTCGCTCGCGTTTGGCCGCGGCCGGCCGCGGCCGCGGTAAGAGCACACGCGCTCGCTATCCCTACGCCATCAGTCGAGTACGAGTTCGGTCGTCTTTGATTTCGGAGGTACTTCGATTTGGCAACGTCGCACGATCGTTTGACCGCTTTTGGGTAGTTTTCTTCTGCTTGCTTGAACTGTACTTATATACTTACATGCAAATAATAAAAACTAGTGAGTGGAGCCGTCGAATAAAGATGATGATTCTGCAGCTCTAATTCATTATTACAAAATATAAAGATCTACTGACATTTTCACATAAAGCATTGAGTATCTGTGATTCCAGGTTTAGTGTGCCCTCTGTTCATCCTGTGCGGTGGGCCCATAAGAACTAAATCACCTGTGCGGACAGGAGAATAGTTCTTATGAGCCCACCGCACGGTATTTACAGATGGCGCCGCTAAATCTGGGATCGCAGATTGTCTATGAACACCAAACGTATCATTTCAAATTGCGCAAACTTCCTAATCTCTTTGCCACGATGCCAAATCGTGTGTGCAATGATCGGCTGAGCCTAAAGCATTTTATTTATTTGCTTATATTCACTCTAAAAGTTAGTGAATCAACATTTGAATGGATGCATAATATTTATGGGTTATTACATATACATTTCTTAAAGTTTTATGAAAGTCAGACCGTTTTCAACACTTTCTTAAATAAAACCGTGGAAAAAGTGATGACCCATAAGACAACGTGTTAAAGGCGTAAACATGAATTTAATATTAAACTTCTCAGATTACAGAAAAAATCATACATAGTTTTTGTATTCTTGCGTAGCACTTTCTTTCAGCATAAAAAGAAAAAATTCTGAGCCCTAGAATCTAACACAGAAGGGTTTATTTGAATAATCAATTCCGAATTACTTATTTATTGGAAAAGAAAATTTCGTCCTATCACAGGATACGATAAATGCAAGTCCAAATTACTTATATATTGGAAAAGAAAACTTCCTCCAGTCACAGGATTCGCTATATGAAATCCCAAATTATTTATTTATTTATTGGAAATAAAAATCTTTTCCATCATCAAGAGTTGATATTATGGTTGTTTATCAAATTAATCTAATAAATAGAGGATTCAAGGATAGAAATATATTCGTATAAAATGAACCACCAATCGACGTCTAATTCCGGGTTCAGGCCTACGGGTGGGGAGCACACTAAGCGCTTAGCGTGCTTCCCACCCGTAGGCTACATCAGAAGCGCTCAGCGCTCGAGCGTGCTCCCCACCCGTAGGCTACATCAGAAGCGCTGCACTACCGGCAGATACGGAAAGCGAGGCAGATTTTCAGTCCTGCGACTAAACCTTTTCCACTTGGAACAGACGGCAGCTGTGATTATGAATATCTTCATTTATTTGTCAACAGGATTGTTTATTGTCGTAATAAATCAATGCCGCTCTCAGCGACTTGCCTTCTCAGTTTGTCGAGTGAATAATTGAAATGCCACGAATAAATAATTCCCGAATTCTGGCAAATTTAGTAAACTTATAATAATATGGCATTACTAAAATTAGAAAATTTGAATAATTAATCCCGATTAACTTATTTATTCGAAAAGAAATCTCCGTCCTATCACAGGATACACTATATGCAATCCTACGTCTAATTCCGGGTTGAGGGCTATGGGTGGGGAGCACGCTCAGCGCTCCAGCGTGCTCCCCAGCCGTAGGCTACATCAGAAGTGCGGGACTAGCGGCAGATACGGAAAGCGAGGCAGATTTTCAGTTCTGCGACTAAACACCTTTTCCACTTGGAACAGACGGCAGCTGTGATTATGAATATCTTCATTTATTTGTCAACAGGATTGTTTATTGTCGAAATAAATCAATGCCGCTCTCAGCGACTTGCCTTCGCAGTTTGCTGGCGGAATAATTGAAATGCAACGAATGAATAATTCACGAATTCTGGCAAATTAAGTAAACTTAGAATAATATGGCATTACTACAATTAGAAAATTTGAATAATCAATCCCGATTTGCTTATTTATTCGAAAAGAAATCTCCGACCTATCACAGGATACGCTATATGCAATCCCAAATTATTTATTTGTTTTTTGGAAATAAAAATCTTTTCTCTCATCAAGAGTTGATATTAAGGTTGTTCATTAAATTAGTCTAATAAATACAGGATTCAAGGATAGAATCATTTTCGTGTGAAATTAACCACCAATCGACGTCTAATTCCGGGTTGAGACCTACGGGTGAGGAGCACGCTGAGCGCTTGAGCGTGCTCCCCACCCGTAGGGTACATCAGAAGCGCTGTACTACCGGCAGATACGGAACGCGAGGCAGATTTTCAGTTCTGCGAGAAAACAACTTTTGCCATACTTGAAATATACGGCAGCTGTGATTGTTTTAAATGAATATATTCATCTATTGTCAATATGATTGTTTATTTACAGAAAATGCTCTTTACAGAAAATGTTGTGCGCTACTGTTTTCGGAAAATAATGCGAGTTACAATGGTTTCAACTGCTATAAGTTGGTAAATATCGTTTTGTTAAATGCAAATTTGCTTACTAGTTTATATTTCACCGTCGAATCGTCCACGGGTAAAAACTCTTTACAAAAAAACCCCTTCAAAGTCTCTTTACAAAATATGTCACGCGCCTAGAATACCCCTTAATGAAGTCGAAAAAATTATTTAAACTTGTATGAATTGAGAATTATTATAGCGAATAATGAAATTCTTCGATTACTTAAAATTTCTTCTGGAAATCGGTCATTAGTAAATACTGAAATTAGGAAAAACCCTTCGCATGCTCTTTACAAAAAATATATCAAGCACGGATTTTCAAGAAATTATGCAGGAGAGAAGTTTTTATTGCGAAGAAATCACACGTAGTAAACGTTTTCACTATCAATAATTAGCCTATTTTATTGAAATTTCAGGAGAAAATTGTATGCAAATTGCGGACAAGTATTATGTCGATGATTAGTAGGTTATGTGACCCACAAAGCTTTTCTAGTGTTTTTTGCAAATTTATTGATCATTTCAATTGAAATTTGGAGAAATAATTAAAAGCTACTGACCGAATTGCACACAAATCTTCGTAATTCTAAATGTTTAGAATTCCGTATGTAATTCATATCGTATAAGCGATATTCAAACGCGCTTCGCGCGTATTTTTCTGTTTTTGAGGTTATGCATGCTATCTTCATTATGTTTTACTTTTAACTTATTTAAGTATTTTTTCAAAGTCAGAACTTAATCATTTTTATACTACTCTAAATGTAAACATTACATTTAAAAAACATTCAAACTTTAAATTCCAAACAGTAAATTTCTCGCGCCTTCTTTTTATCGACCAATCAAAGTCAAGCCTTTAGATGCTTTAACATCACCGCTCATCACTTTTCACCTCAAGAAGGCAATATCGTATTATTGCGAATAGAGTACCACCTTCCATTTATAAGTACATAGATTTCGGCGATCCCGAAATAAAAAAATAGTAACAAAAAGTTCAACATTTGCGTAATATATTGCGTTATTCGACGCAGTAACTGAAGTTATATTTGTTAAGGATCTATTGAAAGATACATTTAATGTGAACATCGACAAACAAATTAAAATATACGAAGATAATTCAGGCGCAGTAGCTCCCTGTTGAAAATATCCATGTGGATTTTACATTGATTTCCACATGGAATCCATATGGAATCCATATGGAATCCGTATAGATTCCGTATAGAATCTATACGGATTCCATATGGATTCCACGTGGATTCCATGTGGAAATCAGTCCCAAATCGTCCTGTGGATTTCCACATGGAATTCCATATAGATTTCTATATGAATTTTTCTACAAACATTTGTAAAACAAAATCCGTATGGATTTCCATGTAGTTTTCCATGGAGAAATCCAGATAAAAACGATATGATCCATGTAGATTTCCATATGGATTTCCATGTGGTAATTTAAATGTTTATAAAAATGTTTATTTATAAAATTTTTAAATTTTTTTACTAGGGATACGTTTTTTACCATATCAGTAAAGCATAAAAAATTATAAACTATAATTTCCTTTTATGTAATTCTTCGAAAAGATTCTACAGTACTTGTTGTCAAAAATATGTATCCTAGTAAAAAAAATATAACAATTTTATAAATAAACATTTTTATAAACATTAAAATTACCATATGGAAATCCATGTGGAAATCTATATGGATCATGTCGTTTTTACCTGGATTTCCCCATGGAAATCTACATGGAAATCCATACGGATTTTGTTTTACAAATGTTTGTAGAAAAATTCATAAGGAAATCTATATGGAATTCCATGTGGAAGTCCACAGGACGATTTGGGACTGATTTCCACATGGAATCGACATGGAATCCATATGGAATCCGTATAGATTCCATATGGATTCCATATGGATTCCATGTGGAAATCAGTGTAAAATCCACATGGATATTTTCAACAGGGCTATAGGTAAATTTGGAAACTTTACAAAAAACTCTAAGCACATTGAAGGGCAACATCATTATGTAAATGAAAATTATGAGAAAGGCGTGATCGATATTATTAAAATTGAAACTGATAAAAATATTGCGGATATACTAACAAAAAGTTTATGTAAAGAAAAGTTTGTCAAAATAAGAAAATTATTAAGTGTAAAATGAAAATGTAAATGCAATACAAATGTAAGGAGGCGTGTTGGAATAATGATACATTTGTATTACATAAAGTAAATATAGTATGTGGCACGCGAGCACAAATATGCCGACACGCGCGACACATACATATACGCACACATATATACCCCCTCCATGGTTCGCCGCAAGAAGCGAGCGCGAGCGAACCTCACATAAAAGCAAAAGAGACTGAGTGTGACCATCGCACGGGAAACACGTGCACACGAGCGTAGAGCATGAGGCTCCGCAGTTGTAAAATCCTTTTCTTTATTAAATACTATTGTTAAGAAACATCTCTCTCTCATTTCATCGTACCACTCAATTATTATTAGTTAACCAACAATAATATTTTAACAAAACTTTTTCCCATTTAACATTTTCATGTAAAATCAATTCCTAACGAGTTAGACCTATAAAAACGATTTTTAATGCCTAAATGCACCTGAAATAGTCGATTTTCGCTTATTTTTTAAGGATTTGACTTTACATAAAAATATTAAACACAAAAGATATAGATAAAATTTAAACAAAACTTTTTCCCCATTAACATTTTCATGTACAATCACTTCCTGATGATCTAAACCTATAAACACGATTTTTAACACCTCAATACAACTTATATAGTCAATTTACGCTTATTATTTAATAGAATTCGATTTAACACAGAAATATGAATTACAATAGCTATAAATTGGATCGCAAAAATGAATATAATATTTCAAAGATCATATAATTATAAAAATATCATAATAAGATATAAAATTACGTTTGATTACAATGTTAAATGGGATATGCACATTAAAGACATAATTAAAAACGAAATATCTACTTTTCATTTTTTCTAAGAAGGTAATGAGTTAAGTCGATCTGATGGAGCCGAGGATTAGAAATCAAAAATTCAACGATTTCATTAGAAAAAGCAACGTTTCGTTGGCTTGGTCTGCCAACCTCTTCAGGCTACAATTTTTTATTAAACAGAAAAAAAACAATTAATACAATGTAATTAATAGAAACTAAAACACTCGCATGATACAATAATTAATACCTTAAATTATAACGTGAGTTACGTAGTCCACATGAAGTCGATGTTAACGCAAAACATGAGATTGGTCTGTATTTATAATATACACAGTAAAGGGTTGGTGTCTGTGTTTACAAACAAAACGCAGATACATATAGAAAGAAAAATCAAACGACAACAAATTTAATTTAAAAGTCTCAATAAAGGAAAATAAGACGTATTTAAAAATTTAACGTCTTCTTTCTTATTTATGTTATTACTGTTGCACTTAATGTGGATCATTTCTGACAATATACGGTTTTTGTAATTAGCTTCCTGATCTAGAATTTTAGTATTGTCCCAGTCAAAATCATGGAGAAATTTATTCCTATGTTGTGGAACTACTGATTCTATGTTGTTATTTTTTTGATGTTCGTTAATTCTGATTTTTATTGTACGTTTAGTTTCTCCTACATATGACGCAGGACACGATTTACAAAAGAACTTATAAACTACGTTGGTCTTATCCCACTTTTTTGTAGGGTCTTTACCTAATTTTATTACAGAACTTAGACTCTTATTAACAAGAGGCAGAACACGGAAGTTATAAGGTTTGAGAATGATTACAATTTTTTCAAAAATGTCATTGAACGGTAATAAAATATGGGATACAAATTCGTTTTGTACAATATTGTCTTTTTGGTTGTTCTCATATTTAATTTTGTAAAATCTTTTGTATGCATATTGTTTGATGAATCTCCGAGGGTAATTATTATTTTTGAGTAATGTAGTAACAATATTTAGATTTTTCCTATGAAATTTTTTATTTGATAATAAAATTGCTCTGTCAACAAGGTTGTACACAATATTGATCTTCTGTTGTGGTGGATGATAGGAATGATAATTAATAAGTCTGCCGGAAGAAGTGGGTTTATTATACGAATCTGTGATAATCGTATTATTATGGTGGATTAAAAGAATATCTAGAAAATTGATTTTTTTGTCCTGTTCTAATTCATAAGTAAATTGTAACTTGTTATAATAGGAATTGAACGTATTTATTACGGTATTGATATGTTTTTTGTCGATACACATAATCGTGTCATCAACGTAGCGGAAATAAAGAAGTGGAAGAATATCATGGTTTTCTTTCAAAATTTTTACAGTCAGTTTCGAAATCGTCCATCACAATATCTGCAAATAATGGCGATATCGGGGAACTCATAGGTGTACCATCAATTTGTCTATAAAATTTGTTATTGAAAGAAAAAAAGGTATTCGAAAATAGAAATTTTATACATGTAATAATTTCGTTGAATGGGATTTTGCATCTATTATGTATGGAATCAAATCTTCGATCTATACTGTCTAATACTAGTTGTAGTGGAATGTTTGTAAATAGAGAAATAACGTCTAAAGAGAGTAATACATAGTCATCTGGTATGATAACTGAATTTAATTTTTGTTTCAAATGAAAACTGTTGTCGATATGCGACTCTGGGATTTTTATGGACGATTTGATTTCATTGTAAATAATTTTAGCTAAAAAGTGGCTCGGACTATTGACTAATGAGATTATGGGACGGAATGGTATATCTTTTTTATGTATTTTTGGAAGACCGTAACATTTTGCCAGTGTAGTATTTGAACAAGAGAGAGAGTTATTATGAAACTTTGTGCGCAAATAGTTATTATTATTTAAGTTCTTAAGAATCGTCGACGTGTCAGATTGTAATTTTTTTAGGGGATTCTTTTTAATATTTTCGTAAACAGTTGTGTCAGATAGTAACAAGTGCATTTTTGAGTTGTTTCAGTCTTGCTTCAGCAGACGGTGACATTTCCCTTGTCAGAAGTTGTAAACCATATATGTGGATTATTTTTAATAAACTTTTTTGTATTAGTTAATTTCCTTTTAAACATTTTTTCTTGTGGCTTTTCATGTTTTTGTTTCATAAACGCTGTTGTTAGATTTGATACAATTCTTTCCCTGATTTCGGATTGTTTTGATGTCGATAGTTCAGAATTCATTAAACTAAACTCAACAGTTTTAACTGTGTCCACGATGTCTTTTTTATCACACCTTTTGTTGATACTAAATTTTGGTCCTAATGAGACTACGTCTATTATGTCGTCAGGTATATGTACCTCTGTCAAGTTTTTGAAGAATTGTTCTTTTGATGTGGTATTCTTCGCTTGTAATTTTTGTTTTTTCGATATACATTCAAATTTTTTAATTAAATTTTTGTTGTGTTTTTCTCTAATCAATTTGGCTTTTTTGTTAGTATATGTAAAGAAATTATTAATAGTTAAATTATCAATGTTGAGTTCTGAAATTAGGTTTTTAAGAGAAGATAATGATTTATTTAAAAAATTCATATGAAAATTGATATCACGGATTTCCAGATTTAAAAGTTTAAAGGAGATATGTTTTTCCATATCAACGAGCCTTAGTTTGCAAATTCACTGTGAAACGAAAAAGTACGAAAACGCTTACTTAAATTTAACATATGTTGAGGAAAGATGTTGTTGGATCTGCACCTCAAAAGAAACCAGCGTTGCGGAATTGATACGGCGAGTTGATAGTTTAAACTAATCCATCGTTTCAGATGTCGTTTAACTTGTAGACCATGTATATTTTCGATGTAGTTGAAAAACGTCTGTCCTTGAAGTTGAATGTGTGAGTCCATATCTGATCTAAGACTCTTCTATTGTGTAGAATATGAGTAAAATATCGCACTCCCAAATTTTTTCTAAGAAGGTAGTGAGTTAAGTCGATCTGACGGAGGCGAGGATTAGAAATCAAAAATTCAACGATTTCATTAGAAAAAGCAACGTTTCGTTGGCTTGTGACTTATCATTTTTTACAAAATGACAAATATAGTGCAAAATAAAACATTGTTGATACTATATTATGCTCTTTTTAATAGCATTATAAGTTATGGGATAAAAAATAGCTCGGGGGAGTTTATGTATGAATAGTTTACCACCATTACAAAATCTACGCAGCAAAATCTTCAAAATTATACACAAAAATACTTTTGCGATTGAAGAACTAATATTATTATGAGTAACTAAAAAGTAGACATCAGAGATAAACAATTAATACAAGAAATAAAAATATACAGATACCAAAAAAAAAACTAAAACAATAAGTAACAAAAACTGCTACTTTGCCAAAGCTTTGCCAAATGGTCTAAAGAACTTAGAATGTAATAGAATTACTATTACGAAAAAGTTAAAAAATTGGGTTGCTAAAAATAAATAATTATGTTATGTTACTGTTTTTATAACTAATTTTATGTAAGAATATACAACATAACCTGTTAACTATGTTCACAGGACCTAAGCGATATAAACAAGTTTTTCGCATTAGTTATGAATACACACACTACTGTTTTCTCTATTTTTTTCTTTTTGAGATACAGATGAATAACAGTTGTGAAATTAGTATGTAATTTAGCTAGTAAATTTTGCTTCCTCCTAGAGGAAGCTTTGTGATAGTAATTTTTTGAGTTGTTGTAAAAACATGTTCTAATTGATATTCGAGGTATTAGGAACCAAAATACATGATTTTTGAAAAATGTCTGTATGGATATGTGTGTGTGTGTGTGTGTGTGTGTGTACGCCTGGATCTCAGCTTCTACTCGATCGATTTCAACCTGACAGGTCTCATTCTTTTTGTTTTTTCTGTGTGATGGCGGGTCAAAAATCCGTTTTTTGATTGGGCCGATTCGTTTTTGTTATATTTCGAATTTTCGATTTTCTCAAAATTATTTTTGGCTTTTTTTCAATGATAGAATCGAGATATTTAAATCTAATGGATAGCATTCGAAACAGCGTAAAAAAACCTATAATTTCAAAAAAAAAAATTTCTCTAGCTATCCCGGTTCTCTTGTTATTGACAAAAACGTGTTTTTTTTAAAAAGCTTATAACTCAGAAACTAAACGGTCAATTTTTTTGAGAAAAATCACGATAATGCAGAATATAAATAGCTATAAGCTCTAAAAATTTGAATCCATTCTTTTGGTTAGTTTTTGAGAAAAAAATTGAAAAATGAAAAAAACGAGTTTTCTATGTCCAACGATTACGGAAGTAAAATTGACTTAATCGCTTTAAAATTCCTTGTAGAGGTAGATTTTGTATAGTTCTCGGTCGAGTTCTTTGGGCAAAATGATTGGTCTAGAAATTTCAGAGATATTTGAGGTTAAATTTTTTTTACCTTTTCTTCAAATCGTAATTTCTCGAGAACAGCTCTATGTATCTGGATCGGATGGATAGCATTCGAATGAGAATTAAAATATCTATATTTGGAAAAAAAAATTTTATGTCTAGCTATCACAGTTCTTTTGTTATGAACAAAAACGTATTTTTTTCAAAAAAGCTTATAACTCCTTAATCCTATCTCCTATCTTCAAAAATGATGGATTAGTTATGATATCAATTTATTAGTCGTTTGGTTGGTGGGTGTAACGGGTTGCTAGGTCACAAAAACAAAAGTGGTGTAGTTTCGATAAAATCACAGCGCTCACCGCGCGCTTCGAGAATACTAGTGATGTTATATATGTATATATGCATATGTTATGTTAAACCTGGAAAATTCATGGCGGTTGATATAAATAAGTAAAAGAAAGAATAAATTTGAAAATAAATACCTTTTAATCTTCAAAATAAATTTAATTATAATTATGGCATAATTTGTTGCAAAAATTATAAATTTCGTTTTTAAATAGTACATTTCGATACTAGTGCGAGGATTTGATTTTCCCCTCGTGTGACTGTTTGCACCCGAGCGAAGCGAGGGTGAAAAGGTCACACGAGGAGAAAATCAACTTCTCACAGAAGTGTCGAACCGTATTTTTTGACACGACGTGCGAGAAGTGAGATTTTTGCACGCATCGTTTAACGCAGCGTGCGAGAAATCGAACTTCTCGCATGGAGTTTCAAAAAATTAATTAAAGGAATCACAAAATTAAGTTTGAGGAAGCAACGAGCCAATGCATTTTGAGTTGTTGTAAAAACATGTTATAATTGTGTTTCGAGGTGTTAGGAATCAAAATACATGGTTTTTGAAAAATGTCTGTATGGATGTATGTGTGTGTGTATACGCCTGGATCTCAGCTTCTACTCGGTCGATTTTGACCGGACAGATCTCATTTTTTTTTGTTTTTTTTGCGTGATGGCGGGCCAAAAATCCGTTTTTTGATTGGGGCGATCCATTTTTGTTTTTTTTTTTTCAAATTTTCGATTTTCACAAAACTGTTTTTTGATTTTTTTTAATGATAGGATCGAGTTATTCGAATCTGATGGGTAGCGTTCGAAAGAGAATTAAAATACCTATATTTTCTAAAAAAAAAAGTTTCTAGCTATCACGGTTCTTTTGTTATTAACAAAAACGTGTTTTTTTAAAAAAGCTTATAACTCCTAAACTAAACGGTCAATTTTTTTGAGAAAAATCGTGATAATACAGAATATAAATAGCTATAATCTGTTAAAATTTGAATACATTCTGTAGGCTAGATTTTGAGTAAAAAATTGAAAAATGAAAAAATCAGTTTTGTATGTCCAACGATTACAAGAGTAAAATTGACTTAATGGCTTCAAAATTCCTTTTAGAGGTAGATTTTTTATAGTTCTCAGTCGAGTTCTTTGGGCAAAATGATTGGTTCATAAATTTCAGAGATATTTGAGGTTAAAAATTTTTTGACATTTTTTAAAAATCGTAATTTCTCGAGAACGGCTCTATGTATCTGAATGGGGTGGGTAGCATTCGAAAGAGAATTAAAATACCTATATTTCCTAAAAGAATTAATTTTCTATCTATCACGGTTCTTTAGTTATCATCACAAAAACAAAAACGTGTTTTTTTTTTTAAACTCATAACTCCATTTTGTGCGTTTTTGAACCTAAAAAGCAAGGCTAAATTCATTTTCGAGATTTTACATAATTTTAGAGCAGAGGGAGAGAATGAATTTCTTTAGACGATGGGTAAAAAAAGTCACTTTTTAGAACATATTTTTATGTAGAAAAACGCAGAAAATCATTCATGTGTTACAACAAATAATTTAATCTCTAAATTAAAAAAGATTTATATTTTATTTTTAAAAAACGCGCAGTGATATCTACCGCTAGGTGGTGCAGAATGAGGAAACGTCATTGAGCAGGCATCCGATGATTTTTTTTAATTTTTAAAAACCAACCAACAAAATGAACTAAAATGTTTAAAAATTATATCTATTATAATCTATTATACTTATGAATTATGCATTATGAATGCATTATAATCTGCATTATTATAATTTATTTGTGAGTTATGAACTTTTTTAAAAAAATACGTTTTTGTTAATAACAAAAGAACAATGATAGCTATAAAATTTTTTTTTTCTTAAAAAATATGAATTATGAAATATAAAAAAAAACACGTTTTTGTTAATAAAAAAACAACCGTGATAGCTATTTGTTTTATTATAAAATATAGATATTTTACTTCTATTTCAAATGATAACTTTATTTATCAGCTCAAAATTTATATAAACTTGATATAAATAAATAATAAATAAATAAATAAATTTAAAAATTAACAATTTTTAATATTCATAAATGAATTTTAATTATAATTATGCAATAAATTTTTTAAAAAATTATAAATTTTGTTATAAAAATATGAAACTGAAGTTAGCAGCCGTGTCCAGCAGCCAGTTCGAATTTTGAAGGGGTTCTCAACTCAGAAAAGAATTTCATCTAATAAAGTCTAACAAAGCCAAATTCAGTCATTTTCCAATCTAGAACGTTAAAATAAGATAGAATTATGTCAAAAAAATGATTCTCCGTAATAAAATTGCTAAAAATATTTATTTATAAGTCCGTAATTGCAAATTTCGAGCCGGCTGCCAGCCGATTATGCCCGTTCTTCGGCTATTAAAACGAAACTGAGCCTGTGCATTCTCTATAAATGGATATACGTACTCTCCATACTCCCAGAAAGTTGCTCAGAAAATTATAAAATTGAACACCTTCCATTATTTATTTATAAGCGTTTTATTGCAAATTACGAGCCGGCTACCAGCCGATTACGCCAGTTTTTCGGCTGTTAAAAAGAAACTGAGCCTGTGCAATCTATAAATGGATATACATACTTCCAACATCTCCAGAAAGATGTGTAGATAGTTATAAAAAATGAACATCCCGCTTTATTTATTTATAAGCGTTTTATTGCAAAATTCGAGCCGGCTGCCAGCCGATTACGCCAGTTTTTCGTCTGTTAAAAAGAAACTGAGCCTGTGCATTCTCTATAAATGGATATACGTACTCTCCATACTCCCAGAAAGTTGCTCAGAAAGATATAAAAAATGAACACCTTCCATTATTTATTTATAAGCGTTTTATTACAAATTTCGAGCCCGCTGCCAGCCGATTACGCCAATTTTTCGGCTGTTAAAAAGAAACTGAGCCTGTGCATTTTCTATAAATGGATATATATACTTCCAACATCTCCAGAAGGATGTGTAGATAGTTATAAAAAATGAACACCCCGCATTATTTATTTATAAGCGTTTTATTGCAAAATTCGAGCCGGCTGCCAGCCGATTACGCCAGTTTTTCGTCTGTTAAAAAGAAACTGAGCCTGTGCATTCTCTATAAATAGATATACGTACTCTCCATACTCCCAGAAAGTTGCTCAGAAAGTTATAAAAAATGAACACCCCGCATAAATAAAATTTATTTATTTTTTGCAAAATTCGAGCCGGCTGCCAGCCGATTATGCCCGTTTTTCGGCTGTTAAAACGAAACTGCGCCTGTGCATTCTCTATAAATGGGTATACGTACTCCCAACATCCCCAGAAAGATGTGTAGAAAGTTATATTGTATAAACACCTCTAATTGTTTATTAATAACACCGTAAACGCATGATTCCAAGCGGCTGCTTGTGAAATCCGACGGTTCTTCGTTCGCAAAACAAAAACTAGGCCTGTTCATTTTCCAAAAATTGATGGAGAGTCTTTTTATAGTCTTAGGAAGATGCTAAAAATGTTTTAGCCAATGAACATTTGTAATTGTTTATTAATAAGTCCGTAAACGTATGATTACAAGCGGCTGCTTGCTGATTTTTACGTTTTTTTTTAAATAAAACATAATCTAGGCCCGTTCATTCGCTACAAATGAGCAGTGGGACTTAGAATAAGCTTAGACAGATGCTAGAAAAGTTGTATTTTGCAATAAAAGGCTTATAAATAAATAATGCGGGGTGTTCATTTTTTATAACTTTCTACACATCTTTCTGGAGATGTTGGAAGTATGAGTATGTATATCCATTTATAGAGAATGCACAGGCGCAGTTTCGTTTTAACAGCCGAAAAACGGGCATAATCGGCTGGCAGCCGTCTCGTATTTAGCAATAAAACGCTTATAAATAAATGATACGGGGTGTTCATTTTCTATAACTTTCTGACCTACTTTCTGGGAGTATGGAGAGTATGTACATCCATTTATAGAGAATGCACAGGCTCAGTTTCTTTTTAACAGACGAAAAACTGGCGTAATTGGCTGGCAGCCGGCTCGAATTTTGCAATAAAAGCTTATAAATAAATAATAGAAGGTGTTCATTTTTTATAACTTTCTACACGTCTTTCTGGAGATGTTGGAAGTATGTATATCCTTTTATAGAGAATGCACAGGCGCAGTTTCTTTTTAACAGACGAAAAACTGGCGTAATCGGCTGGCAGCCGGTTCGAATTTTGCAATAAAATGCTTATAAATAAGTAATGCGGGGTGTTCATTTTTTATAACTATGTACACATCTTTCTGAAGATGTTGAAAGTATGTATATCCATTTAGAGAGAATGCACAGGCGCAGTTTCGTTTTAACAGCCGAGGAACGGGCATAATCGGCTGGCGGCCGGATAAAATTTTGCAATAAAACGCTTATAAATAAATAATGCGGAATGTTCATTTTTTATAACTATCTACACATCTTTCTGGAGATGTTGGAAGTATGTATATCCATTTATAGAGAATGCACAGGCGCAGTTTCGTTTTAACAGCCGAAGGACGGGCATAATTGGCTGGCAGCCCCTACTGAAAAATCTCTGGTGACTTCTCAGGTGAAATCTCAGGTGAGATCTCATGTGAAATCTCACGCCAAAATCTCCTGTGACTATTAGAAAAAAATTACTTTAGTTGAGATCTCAGGTGATATCTCATTCAGTTAAAAAGACTTACAATAGTTATTTTCGATACAAGTGCGTGTGCGAAATCAAGCTTTGCTTATGAAGTGTTAAAAAATTATTTTACACACAATCTCAGGTGAGATCTCAGGTGAGATCTCATCCAGATAATATTGTAGCGAAGAAATAAAGTTACCTGAAATGTCATTCAGATAATATTGTTGCAAAAATAAATTGTTTGATAAGATCTCAGGTGAGATCTCATCTAAAAAATAGCTTTTTTCGACACATGCATGAAAAAGGCCCTTTTTCTGCATAGACAAGTGAATCGGAAATGAAGTACTTTTTCGCCATACCCTGGCTGAAAGTACCACTTTCGCTCGCGGCTCAAAAACGCGAATGTGGTATTTTCGGTCCGGGTATGACGAAAAATAGTATACGCTCCACGGGAGTAAAATTGGACAGTCCACAGATCGTGTAAATTGACACCCGAGCCGAAGAGTGGAGCGTATACTATTTTTCGTCATACCCGGACCGAAAATACTACATTCGCGTTTCCCTACTAAAAAATCTCAGGTGAGATCTCATGTCAAAATCTAATGTGACCAATTCCAAGATTTTTTAGTGAGAATTCAGGTGAGAATCTCACCTGAGTTTTCACCAAAAATTTAATTTTTCTTTTTCATGAGATTTTGTATGTGTCTTATGAAAATATTCCATAAAGCTCAGTTGGGAATCTCACGTGAGTTTTCACGAAAATATTTAATTTTATTTTTTGCCACAAAATTTTTTCAACGAAAATAAATGGTATTTAACATTCAGACTATAAATTCAGATGAGAACTTATGTGAGAATCTCAGCGGAGTTTTCATTAAAAATTGAATTTCTTCTACGAGATTTTGCACGTTATGAAAATGGTATATGCCCTAATGACAATTTATGGCGAAAACTCAGCTGAGAATCTCACCTGAGTTCTCATGTAAAATTTAATTCTTTAATTTGTTTTACTAAGTTTTTATAATTAGAAAAGAAATTGTATGTAACATCAATATTCAAAATTAAGATGAGATCTCAGGTAAGAATCTCACCTGAGTTTTCACCAACAATTTAATTTTTCTTTTTCATTACATTTTGTATGTGTGTTATAACTTTCCATAAAACTCAGTAAAGAATCTCACGTGAGTTCTCACGAAAATATTTATTTTTTTTTATTTTCTGCCACAAAATTTTGTTAACGAAAATAAATTCTATTTAACATTCAGACTATAAATTCAGATGAGAACTTATGTGAGAATCTCAGCAGAGTTTTTACTAAAAATGTAGTTTCTTCTACGAGATTTTGCATGTTGTGAAAATGTTTCACCCTAATGAAAATTTATGGCGAAAACTCAGTTGAGAATCTCACCTCAGTTCTTATGTAAAATTTAATTCTTTAATTTATTTCCACTAAGTTTTTATACTTAGAAAAAGAAATTGTATGTAACGTCAATATTCAAAATTAAGATGAGATCTCAGGTGAGAATCTCACCTGAGTTTTAGGAACTTGTATTATTTGAACTTGCCTAAAAGTTTATATTTAAAAAAAAAATCGTATACGCAACGTTTATAATCAAATCAAAGAGAGAAAGAGGGAGAAAGGGAGAGAGAGAGAGAGAGAGAGAGAGAGAGAGAGAGAGAGAGAGAGAGCCGAGGCACCGAGCTTACAGGACGAAAGCGAAGGCGAGTGTTATCACCCAGGGAGCGACGAGAGTACTCACTCCGTCGGCGACAGCGGGATGACCGGCGCGACCTGGCAGCCGGCGAGCCTCCGATCGCCTTTACCAAGGACCAACTCGGCAGCGGACTCGTAATTCTCCGCCTCAGAGCAGAACTGCATAGATCGGGAATACCGGTTATTTCAATATCTGAAAAAGAATAAATGAAATATCACAAAGTATTTGTCGGAAAATCACGTTATTTGAACTGCTTTTGAGTACGTATAGTTTTTATCATGTGAAAACGATGAGAGTAAAAGGTAAAAAAAGTAGAATGGTTAGAAGGTTAAGTTTCATGTACGTATTTTTAAGTACCTAAGAAGAGAGACTTATCTGAAAAGGATGTCTGCGGCTCCAGAAATCTTCAATCTTTGTTGTACTACCCATGTTATTGACTTTGGCTGCTATAATGGTGGAGTTAAAGTGTAAAAATTACAACTAAATCGAAAATACAGTTAAACAAATAATGTTATCGTTTGAAACTGCTCAGCAATATACGCATTCGTTACCATAACAACGACTATTGATTGATGGTCTTTCTATAGATATAGAATCTTGATGTTTGTTTATAATAAAATTTTCTCGTTGTTAAATAGTGGAGTTCATTAGTATGAAAGAATCAGCTGAATTAATAAAAATCGTCTTCATTAAAAATGTTAACATTGCTGATTTGCGGAGTCACTGGCATTCGTTTCAGATAAGTTTTTCTGCTTACTTAAAAATAAGTACATGAACTTAACCTTCTAATCATTCTACTTTTTTCACCTTTTACTTTCATCGTTTTTACATGATAAAACTATACGTACTCAAAAGCAGTTCAAATAACGTGATTTTCGGATAAATACTTTGTGATTTTTCAATTCGTCTTTTTCAGATATTGAAATCACCGGTATTCCCTTTCTGTGCAGCTCTGCTCTAAGGCGGGAAATTACGAGTCCGCTACCGAGTTGGCCCTTAGTGAAGGCAATTGGCGGCTCGCCAGCTGCCAGGTCGTGCCGGTCATCCCGCTGTCGCCGACGGAGTGGGTACTCTCGTCGCTCCCTGGGTGATGACGCTCACCTTCGCTTCGGCTGGATTTTCGTCGCGCGCTTTCGTCCTGTAAGCTCGGCGCCTTCTCTCTCTCTCTCTCTCTCTCTCTCTCTCTCTCTCTCTCTCTCTCTCTCTGTCTCTCTCTCTCTCTCTCTCTCTCTCTCTCTCTCTCTCTCTCTCTCTCTCTCTCTCTCTCTCTCTCTCTCTCTCTCTCTATCTCTCTCTCTCTCTCCCTTTCTTTAATTTGATTATAAACGTTGTGTATACGATTTTCTTACCTGGCGAGGCAGAAAATACAACCTTCACGATCGGCCGCCGGGAGCGAAAGTGGGACTTTCGGTACGCTAGGCAAAAATACTATATTACGCAACTAGGGAGGAAAAAACTTGTGCAGGCAATATCTCATCTAAATTACCACACAAGCCGAAGGCGGGGGTGACAAACACGAGATATGGGTTGACCAATTTTCTAATTATAAATACATAGTGGAAATAAATTAAAGAATTAAATTTTACATGAGAACTCAGGTGAGATTCTCAGCTGAGTTTTTGCCATAAATTTTCAATAGGGCAAAACATTTTCATCACATGCAAAATCTTGTAGAAGAAATTCAATTTTTGGTGAAAACTCATCTGAGATTCTCACATAAGTTCTCATCTGAATTTATAGTCTGAATGTTAAATACCATTCATTTTCGTTAACAAAATTTTGTGGCAGAAAATTAAAAAAAAATAAATATTTTCGTGAGAACTCAGGTGAGATTCTCAACTGAGTTTTATGGAAAGTTATCATAACACACATACAAATGACATGAAAAAGAAAAATTAAATTGTTGGTGAAAACTCAGGTGAAATTCTCACCTGAGATCTCATCTTAATTTTGAATATTGACGTTACATACAATTTCTTTTTCTAAGTATAAAAACTTAGTGGAAATAAATTAAAGAATTAAATTTTACATAAGAACTGAGGTGAGATTCTCAGCTGAGTTTTCGCCATAAATTTTCATTAGGGCAAAACATTTTCATAACATGCAAAATCTAGTAGAAGAAACTACATTTTTAGTAAAAACTCAGCTGATATTCTCACATAAGTTCTCATCTGAATTTATTATCTGAATGTTAAATAGAATTTATTTAAGTTAACAAAATTTTGTGGCAGAAAATAAAAAAAAATAAATATTTTAGTGAGAACTCACGTGAGATTTTCAACTGAGTTTTATGGAAAGTTTTCATAAGACATACAAAATCTGACGAATAAGAAAAATTAAATTTTTGGTGGAAACTCAGGTGAGAATCTCACCTGAGTTCTCACCAAAAAATTTTGACATAGGCTACATGAGATTTTGACATGAGATCTCACCTGAGATCTCACCTGAGTCCTCACCTGAGGTCTCACCTGAGATTTCTTATGTTAGTATGGGGTATCCCATATCCGGACCGAAAATACCACATTCGCGTTTTTGAGCCGGGAGCGAAAGTGGTACTTTCGGCCAAGGTATGGCGAAAAAGTACTTCATTTCCGATTCACTTGTCTATGCAGAAAAAGGGCCTTTTTCATGCATGTGTTGAAAAAAGCTATTTTTTAGATGAGATCTCACCTGAGATCTTATCGGACAATATATTTTTGCAACAATATTATCTGAATGAAATTTCAGGTAATTTTATTTCTTCGCTACAATATTATCTGGATGAGATCTCACCTGAGATTTTGTGTAAAATAATTTTTAACACTCCATGAGCAAAGCTTGATTTCGCACACACACTTGTATCGAAAATAACTATTGTAACTCTTTTTAACTGAATGAGATCTCACCTGAGATTTCATCTAAAGTAATTTTTTTCTTATAGTCACATGAGATTTTGGCGTGAGATTTTACATGAGATCCCACCTGAGATTTCACCTGAGAAGTCACCTGGGACTTTTCAGTAGGGAGCCGGCTCGAATTTTGCCATAAAACGCTTATAAATAAATAATGCGTGGTGCTCATTTTTTGTAACTTTCGGAACAACGTTCTGGGAGTATGGAGAGTAGGTATATCCATTTATAGAGAATGCAGAGGCTTAGTTTCTTTTTAACAGCCGAAAAACTGGCGTAATCGGCTGTCAGCCGGCTCGAATTTTGCAATAAAACGCTTAAAAATAAATAATGGAAGGTGTTCATTTTTTATAACTTTCTACACATCTTTCTGGAGATGTTGGAAGTATGTATATCCATTTATAGAGAATGCACAGGCGCCGTTTCGTTTTAACAGCCGAAGAACGGGCATAACCGGCTGGCAGCCGTCTCGAATTTTGCAATAAAACGCTTATAAATAAATAATGCGTGGTGTTCATTTTTTATAACTTTCTGAACAACTTCCTGGGAGTATGGAGAGTATGTATATCCATTTATAGAGAATGCACAGGCTCAGTTTCTTTTTAACAGACGAAAAACTGGCGTAATCGTCTGGCAGCCGGACCGAATTTTGCAATAAAATGCTTATAAATAAATAATGGAAAGTGTTCATTTTTATAAATTTCTACACATCTTTCCGAAGATGTTGGAAGTATGTATATCCTTTTATAGAGAATGCACAGGCGCAGTTTCTTTTTAACAGACGAAAAACTGGCGTAATCGGCTGGCAGCCGGTTCGAATTTTGCAATAACACGCTTATAAATAAATAATGGAAAGTGTTCATTTTTATAACTTTCTACACATCTTTCCGAAGATGTTGGAAGTATGTATATCCATTTATAGAGAATGCACAGGCTCAGTTTCTTTTTAACAGACGAAAAACTGGCGTAATCGACTGGCAGCCGGCTCGAATTTTGCAATAAAATGCTTATAAAAAAATATTGGAACGTGTTCACTTTTTATAACTTTCTACACATCTTTCTGGAGATGTTGGAAGTATGTATATCCTTTTATAGAGAATGGAGAGGCTCAGTTTCTTTTTAATAGCCGAAAAACTGGCGTAATCGGCTGGCAGCCGGCTCGAATTTTGCAATATAACGCTTATAAATAAATAATGGAAGGTGTTCATTTTTTATAACTATCTACACATCTTTCTGGAGATGTTGGAAGTATGTATATCCATTTATAGAGAATGAACAGGCGCAGTTTCGTTTTAACAGCCGAAGAACGGGCATAATCGGCTGGCAGCCGGCTCGAATTTTGCACTAAGATGCTTATAAATAAATAATGCGGTGTGTTCATTTTTTATAACTTTCTGAGCAACTTTCTGGGAGTATGGAGAGTACGTATATCCATTTATAAAGAATGCACAGGCGCAGTTTCTTTTTAACAAACGAAAAACTGGCGTAATCGGCTGGCAGCCGGTTCGAATTTTGCAATAAAACGCTTATAAATAAATAATGCGGAGTTTTCATTTTTTATAACTATCTACTCTCTAAAAAAAAAATCAGTGAAATTTCACTGCAAAGCAGTGCATATTCACTTTTCCGATAAGTGAAAATCAGGTAACTGCGAAATAGTGAATATTCACTTTTTAAAATAGTGAATATATACTGTGAGGCAGCAGTGAAAAATCACTGATAAATTAGTGTAAAATCGCTGATAAATTAGTGAAATATCACTTATAGATCAGTGAAAATAGCTAGAAAATCAGTGAAAAATAGCTAAAAAATCAGTGAAAAATAGATAGAAAATCAGTGAAAAATAGCTAGAAAAGCAGTGGAAAATTATTGATATAAAATCTAAAAATCACTGTAAAAATAGATTTTAATCACTACCCGATCAGCATCAGGAAATTTAATAAAGATTTTAATGAATTCTTAATGAATGCTTTTTTCCAGTAGATTTCTTAATAGAATTCTTAATGATAGCTTCATGTTATAACGAATGTCCGCCTCTAAAGCATTCATAAAGAATTCTCAATTTTAAAATTTGATTTTGTACTTGCGCAAAAAAAAAAATTGATAAAGAAATCGTAAACTATTCTTTTATGTGTGCTTTCTAAAGTTTAGAGAAATTATTTTTAAGATCTGTAAAGTGTATTCATATAAATTTTCGCACATCATTAGAACTTGTTTATAAATTAATCGCCTTTTAATTATCGCAGAAAAAAACTTACAAAAAAATTTTCGCCCTGACCGAGAATCGAACGCACGACCCTTGGGTTACTACGCACGCACGCTATCCATTACGCTATCGCTCGGATGAAAGAATTTGGACATTTTCATTTATTTAAGCTGCATTATCCGTATTTATTCATTATTAATATTTCATTTTAATTATTCATCTAATATATTAATGGTTTTTAATAATTATTTATATTTACACAATATTTTAAGAAAATAAGTAAATTATGATCAGACGTTAATTAATTAAATTCGATTTACTTAAAATATTTAGTGCCGGTAAAGTAGAAATCTTTGGTATGAAAACGTCTATATTTTTTCTTGAAATGAAATATTAGCTTTATTCTAAAGTGCTATCTAAAAGAAAGTTTAGATTTTTCAAATTTTCATTCTGTAAATATTTTTTTTCTTTAAGAAAATGTTTTTTTATTCCTGCTATGTCATCATCTTAATTAAACAATTTCGTAGTAAATTCTGAGATCCCTATACGTTATCAGCCCATAATTTTATTTTTTTCATCACATCTAAACGAAAATTTTAGGAAAAAGCGTTCGCTCACGCCTCAAAACACAATAATAATTAATTTTTTTTTAATTAAATTTTTTAAATTAAACAATAATTATTTTTCAATTATATATTGGCTAAAAAATTGCATTGATATATTTTGACTTAAATCCAGTATATTAAAAAAATCTTTAAAAAAATAAAATAATATAAAAAACTTTTTAAAACTTTTTAATGATTACTTTTTTATAATTTAGTAACACACCCTGGTAGAAATGGTAACCAACCGTTCGCCATCTGTTCACCAAATCGCAAAGATTTGGCCAACCGTTTAACCAATGGTTGGTAATAATTACCGCTTATTTCGTCACGGAATAAGCCTTGCGGTTGGCCAATGAATGCTATAATAAGAAAAGTAATTTCTTGATACAAATAAATGGCTCATTAGCTTCGTAAATGGTGGCCGATGACGGAGTCTAGGTGGTGCGCGCCGTAGGTTTGTGGCTCTAGGTGTTAGAACTCATCGAATACGTCGCCTAGGTGTTCAGGTTGACCGATTGTGGAGCCTACGTAGTGCGCTCCGTAGTTTTTTGCATCTGTGTGTCGGAACGCATCCCACGCGTGGTCTAGGTGATCGGGATAGCAGATTACGGAGTCTAGGTGGTGTGCACCGTAGGTTTTTGGCTGTAGGTGTTGGATCTCATCGAATACGTCGTTCAGGGTGATCGATTACGGAGTCTAGGTGGTGCGCTCCGTAGTTTTTTGCATCTAGGTGTTGGAACACATCGAATGCGTGGTCTAGGTATTTGGGGTAGCCGATTACGAAGTCTAGGTGGTGCGCATCGTAGGTTCTTGGCTGTATGTGTTGGATCTCATCGAATACGTGGTGCAGGTGTTCGTGGTAGCCAATGACGATGTCTAGGTGATGCGCTCCATAGTTTTTTGCGTCTGCGTATCGGAATGCATTCCATGCGTGGTCTAGGTGGTCGGGGTAGCCAATGAGGGTGTCTAGGTGATGCGCTCCGTAGTTTTCCTCGTCCACCACGTTTGCGATACGTTCCAACACCTGGAGCCAAAAAACTATGGAGCGCACTACCTAAACATCATGATCAGCTCTCCCAAAGACCTATACCACGCATTCGATGTGTTTCAACACCTAGATGCAAAAAACTACGAAGCGCACAACGTAGACATCGTTTTCGGCTACCCCGAACACCTGGGCTACGTATTCGATAAGATCCACCACCTACGACCAAGAACCTACGGTGCGCACCACCTAGACTCCGTAATCGGCTACCCCAAAGACCTAGATTACGCATTCGATGTGTTCCAACATCTAGATGCAAAAAACTATGGAGCGCACCACCTAGACATCGTTTTCGGCTACCCCGAACACCTGGGCCACGTATTCGATAAGATCCAACACCGACAGCAAAGAACCTACGGTGCGTACCACCTAGACTCCGTAATCGGCTACCCCAAAGACCTAGACCACGCATTCGATGTGTTCCAACACTTAGATGCAAGAAACTACGGAGCGCACCACCTAGACATCGTCATCGGCTACCCCGGACACCTAGACGACGCATTCGATAAGTTCCAACACCTAGAGCCACAAACCTACGGTGCGCACGACCTAGACTCCGTCATTGGCTACCCAGACCATTTAGACCACACATGGAATGCATTCCGACACCTAGATCCAAAAAACTGCGGAGTGCACCACCTAGACATCGTCATCGGCTACCCCGAACACCTGGGTCACGTATTAGATTCACCCTGAGATCTTAATGCATAAAACTACGGAGCGCACCAACTACAGTCTATCATCGGCCACCCCAAAGACCTAGTCCACGCATTCGATGCTTCTAATTATCGATATAGTTCACATAGTTCACCATCCATTAGCCAACCGTTCGTCAATATTTTTGTTATTCGTTGGCCAAAACGATTGGCAAACCGTTGCAGTTAAGCCATTTTGGTTGGTTTTCTACCAGGGTACAGGTAGATTTTGGATAGCTCTCGGTCTAGTCTTTTGAGCAAAATGATTGGTCCATAAATTTCAGATATTAGAGGTTAAATTTTTTTTAACCTTTTTTTCAAATCGTAATTTCTCGAGAACGGCTCTATGTATCAGCTCCAAATTCATAGACAATTTTGTATATGGTAGATATAATTGTGTGCTAATTTTCATCAAGATCGAACGGTCGAACTTTTTTAGATATTTGATATTGAAAATTTTCGTATTTTACAAAGTCAATTCCTTTGTCGTATAATAACTAGTGAAAAAAATTGGTTTAATCATGTTGAAATTTTGTGGAAATGTAGAGTTTGTATATTTATCGTATAAGTCCTTTAGGTAAAAAAATCGTCTATTCAAGATTAAAATTTTTTTACGGTTTTTTTCAAAATCGTGATTTTGAAAAATCACACATCATGTATCAGTTTGAAATTTATAGACTATTTTGTATGTGATATATCGACGGCGGAGCGGAATAAGGTTGAATTTTAAATATTAATGAATTTTTATATCATTTTAAAACATGTAGAATGAATAAAGATTGTAGGAACGATAAATCAATTTGGAGGAAGCTACGTGCCAATGACTTGCCAGTGAAACATACTTTTATGAGTTTTAAAGAATTAACGAGACTGACACTATCATAAACGTAATTAAATTATTTTATTCATTACGAATAATTATGTTACTATATATCAATATAATAAGTTGTTTTTTTTATTAAGTTAACTATCAATTGTGACTCCTAGTCTTTATACCACTCTAACCTCAAAATCACAACTTTGATATGATTTTTCGTCGTAGTGGCATAAAATACGGTTCGAAATTAGTATTTAAGAAAAACGTCAAACGAGGAAAATAGTGTTCTAATCGTGCACCTGTGTCGAAAAGTACTATTTCACTTCACTCTACCCTTAGATAGTTGTCTGAGCTGGTCTCCGCGTGCACGAGGTGAGAACAACAGAGTGCTTTTCCACTGGCCGAGCAGCGAAATACGATGGGAAGACTAATCACTGCGCTGATCAGTTTATTGCAAAATTGACTAAAAAAGCAGCGAAAAGTCGCTGCTATTTCAGTTGCATCATAAAATCAACGAAAAGTCACTCCTTTTTCAGCGAATCGTCAAGTCGCTGATAAAAGCAGTGATTTTTCACTGATTCTTTAGTGGAACGAACATTCACTGACCAAAACGGTGATATTTTCACTGATTTTTTAGTGGAACGAACATTCACTGACCAAAACAGTGATTTTTTCACTGATTTTTTTTTAGAGAGTACACATCTTTCTAGAGATGTTGGAAGTATGTATATCCATTTATAGAGAATGCAGAGGCGCAGTTTCATTTTAACAGCCGAGGAACGGGCATAATCGGCTGGCGGCCGGATCGAATTTTGCAATAAAACGCTTATAAATAAATAATGCGTCGTGCTCATTTTTTATAACTTTCTGAGCAACTTTCTGGGAGTATGGAGAGTAGGTATATCCATTTATAGAGAATGCACAGGCTCAGTTTCTTTTTAACAGCCGAAAAACTGGCGTAATCGGCTGGCAGCCGGCTCGAATTTTGCAATAAAACGGTTATAAATAAATAATGCGGGGTGTTCATTTTTTATAACTATCTACACATCTTTCTGGAGATGTTGGAAGTATGTATATCCATTTATAGAGAATGCACAGGCGCCGTTTCGTTTTAACAGCCGAAGAACGTGCATAATCGGCTGGCAGCCAGCTCCAATTTTGCAATAACACGCTTATAAATAAATAATGCGTGGTGTTCATTTTTTATAACTTTCTGAACAAGTTTCTGGGAGTATGGAGAGTATGTATATCCATTTATGGAGAATGCACATGCTCAGTTTCATTTTAACAGACGAAAAACTGGTGTGATCGTCTGGCAGCCGGCACGAATTTTGCAATAAAATGCTTATAAATAAATAATGGAAAAGGTTCATTTTTTATAACTTTCTACATATCTTTCTGCAGATGTTGCAAGTATGTATATCCATTTATAGAGAATGCACAGGCTCAGTTTCTTTTTAACAGACGGAAAACTGGCGTAATCGGCTGACAGCCAGCTCGAATTTTGCAATAAAATGCTTATAAATAAATAATGGAAGGTGTTCATTTTTTATAACTTTCTACACATCTTTCTGGAGATGTTGGAAGTATGTATATCCATTTATAGAGAATGCACAGGCGCCGTTTCGTTTTAACAGCCGAAGAACGTGCATAATCGGCTGGCAGCCGGCTCGAATTTTGCAATAAGACGCTTATAAATCAATAATGCGGGGTGTTCACTTTTATAACTTTCTACACATCTTTCTGGAGATGTTGGAAGTATGTATATCCATTTATAGAGAATGCACAGGCGCAGTTTCTTTTTAACAGACGAAAAACTGGCGTGATCGTCTGGCAGCCGGCACGAATTTTGCAATAAAATGCTTATAAATAAATAATGGAAAAGGTTGATTTTTTATAACTTTCTACACATCTTTCTGCAGATATTGCAATTATGTATATCCATTTATAGAGAATGCACAGGCTCAGTTTCTTTTTAACAGACGGAAAATTGGCGTAACCGGCTGGCAGCCGGCTCGAATTTTGCAATAAAATGCTTATAAATAAATAATGGAAGGGGTTCATTTCTTATAACTTTCTACACATCTTTCTGGAGATGTTGGAAGTATGTATATCCATTTATAGAGAATGCACAGGCGCCGTTTCGTTTTAACAGCCGAAGAACGTGCATAATCGGCTGGCAGCCGGCACGAACTTTGCAATAAAATGCTTATAAATAAATAATGAAAAAGGTTCATTTTTTATAACTTTCTACACATCTTTCTGCAGATGTTGCAAGTATGTATATCCATTTATAGAGAATGCACAGGCTCAGTTTCTTTTTAACAGACGGAAAACTGGCGTAATCGGCTGGCAGCCGGCTCGAATTTTGCAATAAAATGCTTATAAATAAATAATGGAAGGTGTTCATTTTTTATAACTTTCTACACATCTTTCTGGAGATGTTGGAAGTATGTATATCCTTTTATAGAGAATGCACAGGCGCAGTTTCTTTTTAACAGACGAAAAACTGGCGTAATCGGCTGGCAGCAGGTTCGAATCTTGCAATAAAACGCTTATAAATAAATAATGCGGGGTGTTCACTTTTATAACTTTCTACACATCTTTCTGGAGATGTTGGAAGTATGTATATCCATTTATAGAGAATGCACAGGCGCAGTTTCTTTTTAACAGACGAAAAACTGGCGTAATCGGCTGGCAGCCGGCTCGAATTTTACAATAAAATGCTTATAAATAAATAATGGAAGGTGTTCATTTTTTATAACTGTCTGAGCAACTTTCTGGGAGTATGGAGAGTACGTATATCCATTTATAAAGAATGCACAGGCTGTTTCTTTTTAACAACCGAAAAACTGGCGTAATCGGCTGGCAGCCGGCTCGAATTTTGCAATAAAACGCTTACAAATAAATAATGCGGGGTGTTCATTTTTTATAACTATCTACACATCTTTCTGGAGATGTTGGAAGTATCTATATCCATTTATAGAGAATGCACAGGCGCAGTTTCGTTTTAACAGCCGAAGAACGGGCGTAATCGGCTGGCAGCCGGCTCGAAATTTGCAATGACGGACTTATAAATAAATATTTTTAGCAATTTTATTACGGAAAATCATTTGTTTGACATAATTCTATCGTATTTTAACGTTCTAGATTGGAAAATGACTGAATTTGGCTTTGTTAGACTTTATTAGATGAAATTTTTTTTCTGAGTTGAGAACCCCTTCAAAATTCGAACTGGCTGTTGGACGCGGCTGCTAACTTCAGTTTCATTATAAAAATTAATTAAAGGAATCAACAAATTACGGTTGAGGAAGCTACATGCCAATGAATTGGCAGCGGTTTTTTTTATCTACCTGACCGATGATCAGGTAATTGATTTACCTATGTAGGATTTACATTGCTAATTTCTGGTTTCAATAAATAAATAAATATAAATTGATGCTAAACTAAAAGAATCAAAATTACGTACTATTATATTTGTACATATTAAAGTAATATCATATTTAAAAAAAAACTCTATAATTAATAAACTTATAAATTAATATGCCGAACTAATCTTACCAGTAATAACTACCTACCCGTGGCGCATCTAAACACACACACTGTACTTTTTAAGTTTTTCCCCAGTTCTTTATTACCTATGCCTTCGCATCGTAAAGCACTGACACTCTTGAATCACTGCTGGGGCGGCAGAAGTAGCAAAGTAAGGCTGGTTGGTCCAGGTTGGCGCGTGTACTCCATCGATGTCAGTCTACTCACGATAATCTAACTAGCAGCCAGCCGCTAGATCAGCAGCCTCGTAATCTGCTGAAAGGGAAGGTCTAGTGGAGACCTTCACTCGTTGTCTCACTGTCAGGAACAGCCTCAGCATAGAAGCTGACCAAGACACAAGCAGCCAATCAGCTACGCGCAGCTACTACTATGGGCCAAGCAGGGAGAGTTGAATACCTACAAACCACATATGGCTAATAAATAATTGACTCGAACAACATCACCACACCCAAGAGACAGTCTGCAGAAGTGCTCATCGTTTACTCCTTTCGCTGCCTCAGATACCTGCAACAAGAGATAAGTTCCATCATCCCCCCCACGAGAAAGGGCTTACCAAATCGCCTTCTGTTGCTAATCCTGCTGCCTTGCTGTTTCCGACGAGTCACCGTCACCCGCCAGATACGATGAGAGGGATAACATTCACCAGGACGCTGTATTATAGCATCGGGAGCCGGGCGACGTGATTGTGTATAATAGGTATTAGGTAATATATACGCGCGCACGGTGGATACGGCCACGGCAGCGGGACAGCGGCGGCTGCAGCGGGACAGCGGCGGCTGCAGCAATAGCAGTGCGCGCGGCTGCTCATACACGCGGCGCTAACGTCAAGTCGCTGGTGACCAGGAGTGAAAAGAAGAGTCAGACTGTCGAGTGCTGTATATGTATATAGCAATGCCGAGCGTTTTCCTTATTTTCGTCTCCCGTTCGCCGTGTGTGTGTGTGTGTGTGTGTGTGTGTGTGCACCAACGAACGTTTTTCGCAATTGAGATTGTAGTGCCAAAGTACGAGAGCCACGTCCCGACCGCTGTTCTTTTTTTAGTTAGGAACCCGCGAACCGCACCGCTGTGCCCACCTATATACCTATTATATACAATCGCGTCGCCCGGCTCCCGGCGACCCCAACGATGACAGCGGCTGCTATAATACGGCGTCCTGGTGAATGTCATACCTTTCATCGTGTCCGGCGGTTGATGGTTACTCGTCGGAAACAGCGCGGTAGCAGGATCAGCAACGGAAGCCGTTTTGGTAAGCCCTTTCTCGTTCCTAACCTTTCCGATGGGAGGGCTGATGGAACTTTTCTCTTGTTGCAGGTATCTGGAGCAGCAAAAGGAGTAAACGATGAGCAGCAGACTGTCTCTTGGGTGTGGTGATGTTGTTCGAGTCAATTATTTATTAGCCATATGTGGTTTTTAGGTATTCAACTCTCCCTGATTGGCCCATAGTAGTGGCTGTGTGTAGCTGATTTTCTGCTTGTGCCTTCGTCGGCTTCTATGCTGAGGCTGTTCCTGACAATGAGGCGACTAGTGAAGGTCTCCACTAGACCTTCCCTTCCAGCAGATTACGAGGTTACTGATCTAGCGGCTGACTGCTAGTTAGATTATCGTGAGCAGACTGACATCGATGGAGTACACGCGCCAACCTGGACCAGCCAGCATTACTTTGCTACTTCTGCAGCCCCAGCAGTGATTCAAAAGTGTCAGTGCTTTATGATGCGAAGGGATAGGTAATGAAAGTACAGTGTGTGTGTTTAGATTCGCTACGGGTAGGTAGTTATTACTGGTAAGATTATTTCGGCATATTAATTTATAAGTTTAGCCAGTGTATAAGAACTCGCTTCAGGGGGTCTGTTGTATTAAAATACACCGTTATGTATTTCGCAGACCATTCAGGGAAACTTGCCTATATAATAGTTTTCTACAGCCCTATAAGACTGACACAGTCAGCTAGAACGTTACATTATATAAACATTCTTTATACATGGAAATTTGCCATGTTACAAAAGCTATAGCACATACATTACACAAGCGTTTTTTTTAAATATGATATTACTTTAATATGTACTTATATAATATTACGTAATTTTGATTCTTTTAGTTTAGCATCAATTCATATTTATTTTTTTATTAAAACCAGAAATTTACAAAGTAAATTCTACATAGGTAAATCAATTACCTGATCATAGGTCCCGTAGATAAAAAGAAATTTACTAGCTAAGCTACATACTAATTTCACAACTGTTATTCATCTGTATCTCAAAAAGAAAAAAACAGAGAAACCAGTAGTGTGTTCATAACTAATGTAAATAATTTATTTATAACGCTTAGATCCTGTGAACATAGTTAATAGGTTAAGCTGTGTATTCTTACATAAAATTTGTTATAAAAACAAACATAACATAATTATATATTTTTAGCAACCCAACTTTTTAAACTTTTTATTATAGTAATTCTATTACATCTAAGTTTTTTTAAATCATTTGACAAAGAATTAGAAGTTCTGACAGCTTCTAGGTAGCGGTTTTTGTTACTTATTGTTCTAGTTTTTTTGTTATCTGTATACTTTTAATTCTTGTATTAATTGTTTATCTCTGATGTCTACTTTTTAGTTACTCATAATAATATTAGTAGCTCAATCGCTAAAGTATTTTTGTGTATAATTTTAATGATTTTGCTTTGTAGATTTTGTAATGATCGTATAGACTATTCATAGATAAGCTACCCCAAGCTATTTTTATCCCATAATTTATAATGCTATTAAAAAGAGCATAATATAGTATCAACAATGTTTTATTTTGCACTATATTTGTCATTTTGTAAAAAATGAAAAGTAGATATTTCGGTTTTAATTATGCCTTTAATGTGCTTATCCCATTTAACATTGTAAGCAAACGTAATTTTGTGTCTTATTATTATATTTTTATAATTATATGATCTTTGGAATGTTATATTGATTTTTCCGATCTAATTTATAGCTATTGTATTTCATATTTCTTTGTTAAATCGAATTCTGTTAAATAATTAGCGAAATTTGACTATATAAGTTGTATTGAGGTCTTAAAAATTGTGTTAATAGGTTTAAATCATCAGAGATTGATTGTACATGAAAATTTTAATTGGAAAAAAGTTTTGTTTAAATTTTATCTATATCTTTTGTGTTTAAAATTTTTGTGTAAAGTCAAATCATTGAACAATAAGTGAAAATTGACTATTTCAGGTGTATTTAGGTATTAAAAATCATTTTTATAGATCTAACTCGCTAGGAATTGATTTTACATGAAAATGTTGAATGGGAAAAAGTTTTGTTAAAATATTATATATAACTTTTGTATTTAACATATTTATATAAAGTTGAATCCTGTCAAGTTATAGCCAAAAATCGTCCATGTTATATATATTTATACGCAAATAATTGTTTTTATGAGTTTAACTCGTCAGGAATTGATTGTGCAAAAAAAGTGTTCAATAGGAAAAAGTTGTGTTGTTTAAATATTACCTACAACTTTTGTATTTAACATTTTTGTGTAAAATCAAATCCTGCAAAGTAATAGCCAAAAATCGACTTTTTAAATGTTTTAAAAGCTGTTTTTCGCTATTTTATTAATAAAATATTGCTCACAGAAAAATACGTTACTCAAGTTATGGACATTTTTTGCTTTATTTGGAAAAAATATTTTAAAAAAGCCTCTTCTCAAAACAGTAACCATTTACTCTAGTAAAGTCTTTAAAACTATTTCAAGAAGAGAAAATAAAACTGGTGAAAACGATCTTTAATTTGCTTGTTTTGGGGTTGAAAAATATTGATTCGTTCTAAAGTTATGAAAGTTTAAATTTGAGTAATAAAAAAAAGCACTGCTAAATACCTAAAATACGCTGTTTGAATTCATGCATATTTTGGTACATTTTCGTTGCTTAATTTTAAACTTTCATAACTGTAGAACGAATCAATATTTTTCAATTCCGAAAAAGGCATATTAAAGATCGTTTTCTCTAGTTTTATTTTCTCTACTTGAAATGGTATTTAAGACTTTGTAATATTAAATGGTTACGGTTCTAAGAAGAGGTTTTTTAAATAGATTTTTTCAAAACAAAAGTAAATAATGTGCATAATTTAAGTTTTTTGAGCGTTATGGTCTAATATTGCAGCTTTCTTCATATTTCTAAGTCTAACAACATATCCTAAAGTTTGAGCCGCACCGGTGATGCGGATCCCTGACACTCTCCTGGTAAGTACGAAATATAACTTATTTACTTATAAGTATAAAAAGTAATCTAATGGCTATGTTCAACATAAGTTAAAAATATTGTGATGAAAACTCAGGCGAGAATCTCACCTGAGATCTCATCTGAATTTAATGCCTATGTTCCAAATAAGTAAAAAATAATTTTTTGCCTAGCGGGCCGAAAGTATCACTTTTGCTCCCGGCGCCCGATCGCAAAGGTTGTGCTTTTGGCCTCGCTAGGCAAAAAAAATTGTATACGCAACACGAGAATAAAGATGGCCACCCCAGAACACATGTTTTCCACCCGAGCCGAAGGCGACTGGCCAACTCTACCTCCCTAGTTGCGTAATATACTAATAATGAAAACTCAGGTGAGAAACTCATCTGAGATCTCATCTGAATTTAATCGCTATTTTCTAAATAAGTAAAAAATATTATAATGAAAACTCAGGTGAGAATCTCACCTGAGATCTTATCTGAATTTTATGGCTAAATTTTAAATAAGTAAAAAATATTATAATGAAAACTCAGTTGAGAATCTCACCTGAGATCTCATCTGAATTTTATGGCTATGTTCCATATAAGTAAAAAATGATAATGAAAACTCAGGTGAGAATCTTACTTGAGATCTCATCTTAATTTAATGGCTAAATTTCAAATAAGTGAAAAACTATATAATGAAAACTCAGGTGAGAATCTCACCGGAGATCTCACCTTAAAATTATGTTAATAAACGTCACATGAGATTTTGACATGAAATCTCAGGTGAGTTCTTACCTGAGATCTCACCTGAGATTCTTCAGTAGGGAAAGAATGTGCTGGTGCACCAAAAATGTTTGAAGACGAAGAAGTGGAGGAATTACTAAATGAAGACTCATGTCAGACGCTAGCTGAACTTGCAAAATTATTACGAGTAGATGAGACAACAGTTTCGAAACGTTTTAAAACGTTAGGAATGATCTAGAAGCAAGGACATTGGATGCCGTATGAGTTGAAGCCGAGAGACGTGGAAAGGCGTTTTCTCACGTGTGAAGTGCTGCTTCAACGGCAGAAAAGGAAAGGTTTTTTGCATCGTATCGTGACTGGCGATGAAAATTGGATACAGTACGGTAATCCTAAGCGCAAAAAATCGTGGGATAAGCCCGGCCATGCATCAACATTGTCCGCAAAGTTAAATATCCATTGTTCGAAGCTTCTCCTCTGCATTTGGTGAGATCAGTAGGGTGTAATTTATTATGAACTGCTGAAACCGAACGAAACTATCACGGAAGATCGCTATCGACTGCAATTGATGTGTTTAAGCCCAGCTCTAAACGAAAAACGGCCGCTGCACGAGCAGAGACACGACAAGGTGATTTTGTTACATGACCATGCTCGGCCACATGTTGTAAATGTCGTCAAAGACACTTTGGACGCGCTTCAATGGGATGTCCTACCTCACCCGCCGTATAGCTCAGACATTGCTCCTTCCGACTACCACTTGTTCCGGTCGATGGCTCATGGCTTGGCTGAGTAGCACTTCCATTCTTGTGAAAATGTCAACAAATGGGTCGATTCTTGGATAGCTTCAAAAGACGAGCAGTCCTTCCAAGATGGAATCCGTAAATTGCCAGAAAGATGGGAGAAAGTAGTGACTAGTGATGGGCAATATTTTGAGTGACATGCTTTTGACTACATACTTTAAATAAAGCATCAATTTTCACAAAAAAACAGTGAGAACTTATACAAGGTCCCAATAGCTAGAAATGAGATACTAATCCTACTTTTAAATAAAGTATGAAGGGTCAGAAAACTATATAAAAAGTAACTTTTTACGATTGAGCTTTTACAAAAAATAAATTTGTTTTAAGAAGGTGGTTCAAGTATTAAATACAGGAATATTTGAGAGCTACATCCCTGGTAGAAATTCAGTTAAATGAAATAGACAGGAACCTAATTTTTAGACAGTAAAAATAGCTTAAAATATTTCCAATTTAATTAGCTATGAAATGGCGTATTTTTATACAACTTCAATAAGAGGAATAAGCATCTAATAATTATAGTTAAGAAATAGCAATTTCCTTATATAAAAATGACAGCTCTATTTTCCTAAAAGTCTAGTTTCAATGTCTATGAAATAGCTAAAACAATTAAACATCATGAAATTATTGGTTTTAATGTATAAATATTCATAATATTTATTTTTTATTATGTAATATTAATTCAATTATAATATAAGTTTTTAAAAAAATTAAAGT
The DNA here is from genome assembly GCA_036365515.1 of Torymus aiolomorphi. Classification (NCBI taxonomy): domain Eukaryota; kingdom Metazoa; phylum Arthropoda; class Insecta; order Hymenoptera; family Torymidae; genus Torymus; species Torymus aiolomorphi. The sequence continues at coordinate 52,379,383 of CM070876.1, forward strand.
GCTTTTATATCCCTATAATCACGTTGATTAGTTTCATTTTAAATACTATGTTATGTACATTCTATTAAAAATAGCTTGTAATTAACAAAAGAAATTAGAGAAAATCTATTTTTACATTTTCATAAAGTTATGTCGCGTAGTGTAATGTTCTTATAGGTAATGGGGTTATTATAAATAAATTCGTTAACGTATATTGTTTATTCAAAATATTTTAATTTCATATTAGATATTTCGTATGATGAAATTGGCACACACTGCGCTTACGTTCCCGCCTAACTTCGTATCGATTGCTAGTTGAAAATGTAACCTCAAAGGTCGCGGTTCAACGGTCAACATGTGTTTGCGCCGAAATGATTTTTAGTTTATTTCCCTAAGTTTTTTTTATAAAAAAGGAGAATGTACAGTAGTACTAAACGTGTACGTAAATATCGGTTAAAGAAAAAACTATTAAAAAGGTTAAGTGTAAGAAATGAAATTAAAAATGAAGACATACAAAGTGAAAGTATTAGCATCAGGCCAAGTGTATTGGATCAAGAATTAGATAATCCATGTAACAACAAATCATCATGCAGTAATATTGAACAGAATCAAATGACTGATGAACATACAAAAGACGAAGATGATAATTCAAGCGATAGTAGTAATAATGATGATCATTGTTGGGACTATGGTTACTCTGAAAATTCAGATTGTTATGGTAGTATTGAAGAATGTGTGGAGGATAGAAGTAATGAGAAGCTTGAGGTGGAGCAATTGTCCAATGAAGATCCAGAAGTTAAACAGCTAAGACAGTGGGCAGTTATATCTCGGATTCCCAAAGCACACCTTGATTCTTTACTGAAAATTTTAAAAAAGAGAGTTTCGCCTGATATACCATCCTCTTCGAAAACTTTTTTATGTACTACAGCTGCTAAATACACAATTATACAAATGGAAGATTTAGATGGTTTATCGGCAGAATATACTTACATTGGTATAAAAGAAGGACTTAAAAAATGTATCAACCCTTCGATACATAAGAATAATGTACTCAAGCTTGACTTTAATATTGATGGTGTAAAAATAAAAAAATCAAGTCCAAAAACCATGTGGCCTATTTTGTGTAAAGTGTTTTACGAGTTTACTCCAAGTATTTACAAACCATTTGTTGTTTGTATTTTTTATGGGAATCACAAGCCAAAAAATGATTTTGAATATTTCAAAAGTTTTATTTGTGAAATAAATGATCTTTTAAAAAATGGTATAATCATTGAATCACAAAACTTTTCAGTAGAAATTAGAAGTTTTATATGTGATACACCACCTCGAGCGTTTGTTAAAAGTATTAAGGGACACACAAGTTTTAACGGATGTGAGAGATGTGACATAGTAGCTAAGAAGATTGACAATACTACTGTTTATGTTTCACTTGGCAAGAAAAGAAGCAGCGATGACTTCAAATCATTTGTGGATTTAGATCATCATATAGGTGTATCTCCTTTAACAGCAATTCAACCAGAAATTAATTTGATCAATGTATTTGTTTTAGACTCTATGCATTTATTATACTTAGGTATAATGCTACGGTTATTTGAAAATTGGATGACTGGTGATTTAAGTGTTAAGTTAAGTGCAAACCAAAAATCAGAATTAAACAGAAGAATTACAATGTTAAAAAGTGACATTCCTAAAGAATTTGAAAGAAAGATTGGACCGTCAAATCAATTTGACAAGTACAAAGCTGTTGAGCATAAATTTTTTGTACTGTATTGTGGACCTATTGTGTTGAAGAAAATTCTAAATGAAAATTTATATGAACACTTCTTGCTATTTCATGTATCGTGCAGATTGCTATCAAGCAGTGATGCTGTAACTTTTACCAATTTGGCAAGAGATTATTTGAGGAAATTTGTTTAAGACTCAATTGCCTTGTATGGAGAGAAGTTTGTATCGCTGAATGTCCATTATTTGTTTCATTTGCCAGATGACGTAGAACACATGCAGTGTAACTTGAATAATATTTCTGCGTTCCCTTATGAAACTGAGTTGGGTAAAATTAAACACGTTCTGTTATCACGACACAGAACAGTTGCTCAGTATTGTAGACGACTACATGAAGAGAGAGAGATATTGGATCATCAAGCGAAACCTTTAAAAAATTTATCAGTTATGAAAAAAGGTTATAAAAATGAAATAAAACAGCAGAAATACAAACAGAAGTATTTTACAAACAAACATCCAGATAATACAGCATTATTGAGAAATGGGAAAATTGTAAGAATATGCAAAATATTCAATTATAACAACAAAATTTATTTACAAGCTATGCAGTATAAAATAAAAAAATCTCTATATTCTACCCCATGTGATTCATCGATGCTGCACATTTATGAAATCGAAGATAGAGGAAATGTGACCGGTGATGACATCAAAAACATTTTATTAGAAGAAATTGAAACTAAACTAGTACGAATTTCAATTAATTTTTCCTTAAGTGATGCAAATAGATCTTTTGTGCTACCGCTGCTTCATTAAGCAGAATGTGTTATCGGATGAAAATATGAAAAAAATAGGTAAGAAAGATTATACATTATGGATTAACTTTTCATATATTTACATTGCATAATTTATATAAAATCCTAATGTTTATTTAAGTTGGAAAAAACTGTGACACTTAGCTTTGAAAATGCTAAAAGGTTATGTTTATACCTATATATTTAATTATCTATTTTTTATAAAAAAAAAGTTGTTAAAGTTGATTTTATTTAAAAAATTAAATAATTTAAAAATCATAAATTATACTTTATTCAACCATTGCAACCATTAAATAACAAAAAAAATCAATTTATAACAAATAATAGTATTTAATTTAAGTGAAATATATTTAATTAGTAGTTCTTAGATAGAAAAAATAGATAGACTTAGATAAGAAAAATGATTAAAAAGTGGATAGGGCAAGAGCTTTTTCCGTTTTTCTTAGAACTTTACAGACATAGTCCTTTGTTTTTCACAGTTGTATATTAGAAGCTGTAGCAGCAATATCTGTTTCAAAAATTGATAAAAATATTATATTTATTAGTTGAAAACAGACTTATTTATCTATTTAGTTTAACTAATTAATACAATTTGAAGTATATTGGTATAGATTAGTGTTATTTGTCAAAGTTTTTTAAGATAGATTTAGCTGTGTTCACTGAAAGTAATCTTACCAAGAATAGCATTTTATTTAAATTATAGTAAGTGTATCATTTGTAATTATTGATTTACTTTTATTACAGTTTTGATATAATTAATAAAATATTATTAAAATAAACATTTTATTAAGGAATAATTTGAAAATACATTGCATAGTTTTTGAGGTTATGCTCTCGTAAATTTAAGGTTGAACCTTTGTTTTTACATTGATATTATGATTTTTTGACAATCAATTTTATTATTTGTTTCAGTAATGACTAGCATTAAGCAAAAAATTATTAGAAGATACTTATCCATATCATATAGTGGAATTCATTTCTAAAGGGCGAAGACCAAAAGTTCGGAAAACTGATGTGGTGGCAACTAAATGGATAAAATTTGATGTTAAAAAGAAGAAAGCTGTTGCAAAATATCCTCCACCTCCATACGATGATCATACCTCAGCTGAATATGATGAAAAGCTCATGAACCTTGAGAATCCTCCAGAGTCATGGCTTGAATATACAATACAAATAAAGGGAAAAGGAAGTAAGGATATATTTTGTTGATGTTATAAAATATTTAATAATAGGTGTGTAAATATATAATATACGCAACTAAATACTTCTTTATTTTTTCAGAAACTATTGAAGACGCTTACAAGAAGCTTGAAAACTTAAAAACGAATGAGTCTTCCTTGACTCTGGAGAGTGGAGAAAGCAGCGTAGAAGCTGAAAAAAAGCACTTGACCGTATTCGACAAAACCAGTTCATAAGTCAAATGGAGGTTTATAAAGAAGCTATCCCTAATGAACTACAACGAGGCAGATTCTAAATGATTCCGAAAGAGTTGAACAAGAAGAGGTGCCATCGATTGATTCCTCACCATATCAGGATGCCAACCCAGCACATAATATTGAAGATACTATTTTAGTTGTCCCAAATGATTCAACGCTGTCCAGAGACATATTAGATCAAACCACAGTAGAAGTGATTTTGAACAAAAATGATGATTTTACACACCCATCAACAACTGCATCATCAGATAAAAAAAGTACAGCTAGAGATGAAAGAAGTAAATTTACAGAGAGAAGAGATATTGATTTGCCATCCGCATCTGAACCAATAAATGTGCTAATGCACCAAGAATTTACAAATAGTGAGTAAAAAATTTGTTTTTATTTTTATTAAAATTTAAATATAATCATAATACTAAATACATTAAAACTTTTTATTTTCATAATACAGATTGTTTAATCAATTTAATGAACCAAATGAAAGAAATGCATGAAGATATCAAACATGTTAAAGATGAAATTCAATCTTTGAAAGCCATGCAAATTGAGCATAACAAAATTACTAATAATTTTGTTGGCTCTGTTAAAGAAATTTGTAAGAAATATGGATATGATATACCCTTTAAAACCCTGCAGGAATTCCAAGCCTTTGACATTAATTTAAGCACCAATGAGTCATTGCGGAAAGCAGTCGTAAGATTTCTCTGTCGCATTGTTACTTTTAATAAGATATTAATAAAATAATTATGTGTATCAATTTTTTTTTAGTCTTCAGTTCTTCAGACCGGAAATGATACGACGTGGGTTATTTCCATGAGCATAGTGAATATGCTAAAAATGTTTTTGACCAAGGATGTCGCTGTACAGTATGTTGCTGTGAAAACTACAGGAGGAAAAGAAATTATGTCGAAAACAACGTTCTACAGCTGTATTCAATGTAAGATAATAAATTGAAATGGCTTTTATAATAGTATAGGAATTTACAAAAAAGATATACAGTGATTCAAATTAATTTTTAGCTGTTATTATGGAACGCAGAAACACGTGCAACATAGTAACAACTGAGAAAGAGATAACAACGGCACTGAGTACTGTCTTGAGCAATTCTGTATCTTGGTATGGATTGAAGAAAACTACGGATCCAAAAAAAAAGAAATCAGTCAATTTAACTGGAAATAATACGATGGCTACTCAGCAACAAGGTGGAGGTTATGCCTCTGTTCCGTCAACCGAGAATATAGTAGCTGATACAGGAGTTACTAATACGATGGCTCATAGTAAAAATCACTTACTTGTAACGGATACAACGCCATTTATATCGTATGAAGCATATGTAAATCAGTTGAACACTAACAAACGATCTTCGGATAGTAGTGATGAAGATGGATCGTCATACGGCGAGGACTATCTCAACCAATTTAACGAATAACGTATTATATGTTTTTAACTTATATGTATTTATGTAATTTAACGTTTATAAATTATATTTATGTAATATCAAAATAAATAATTTCTATTAAAATAAATTAAATTATAGTTCATATTATTATTGCATAAATGAAACGTCAAAAATGGTTATTAATATTATTACTTAATTATAAAAAAGTATGTTAATTATAATACAAATATAGTATTATAATTAATATACTTTTTTATAATTAAGTAATAATATTAATAACCATTTTTGGCGTTTCATTTATTGGTTATCATTAATTTAGAACCTAATAAAAATAGAGGAAAATAGAAAAGCAATATATTAAATATACCCTTTTATTAGGAAAAAAATACCTACTAAATGGCCTACTTTTTATATCTTTCAACGTTTCTAATGTAATTAGGAAACCCTTACCTATTTTCTTGACAAGTTTATTAGATTTATTAATGCTATAATCGCGTATCTATTAAAAATTCCCAATAAATGTCTTTAAACTGCTTCTAGTTTTTAGTCTATTAAATGGTGGAATAATACCGGAAAGATCGTTTCATCGAAGTAGAAAAACTAGCCAAGAAAGTTTCCTATTTTATGGAGAGCTCCTAAGATAAGTAGCTAGGTTTTAGCTATAAAATGATTCGGATTTCTACCAGGGATACGATTTAGGCAATAAGATCTGGAGAACAGTAACATGATGTTTTTGTTGATTTATTTGTTTCAATGGTTCATTAAACTCAATTGATATTACAAAATATTAAAATGATACAGAAAATATTTATTATCAATATTTATTATCAAAAAATATAAAATATCATTACAGTGTAATGTTTAATGAAACATAGAATTAAATAATTAAACTAGGAATAATACTTGTCCACTTTCTATTCGATATCATTAATTTTTTATGCATAAATTTGTGAAATCTTTTACAAGTTTGAGGAGTATGAATTTTCAAATTTAAAAAATTGCTTGTTTTATTCTATAACAAACTTGATCAACATAGATGATGCCGAGAGAAAGTGCGGGAGAATTATTAATAATGATAAAATATATTTATCTTTGTAATTTTTCATTTACGTTACTATGCAAGGATAAATCAAATTAAAATTACTAATAATGATTAAATTAATTTTTACTCATAGAATTTCGAGGAAACATGTATTCTTGCCACATAATTTGACCTTTAATAACAAGGATTCGTATTTACATTTTCGTTGGCTATTTCTTTTTCAATATTTGTTTTTAAATACATGACTAAATTACAGAGAAAATTTTGTAAATATATTTTATGGCTAGGTTGTCTCCAAAAATTGTGAATATGACCGGAAAGATCGTTTCATCACTGTCCAGAAATCAGCTATTTTTACTAGCTATATATTAAGTGTCTGGACATTTTCGATAGAGAAATTTCTAGAAGGATATAAATATCGTCCTCTTTCTAGATAATCAATAACACATAAGTAACATTAATATTTTAAAGTATTTATACAGGGAAAAATATAATACAAAAAATCTAAAAATGTGTGTGGAATAATTGAGAAAAAATAAAAAAATTTAATAATATAGGAATATTTTTTTAAACTATGTAGGTAAAAACAAGAAGAATAAGCGCAATCCTGTCTAATTAGTCTAAAAGATCCTGAGATTTACTAATCATGTAACATTGATTCTGTAAAAGGTTTTTATTCCCATTTCTAGTATAATGGCCATTTTATAGCCTGAAAAGCGGGGCACAAGTGGCGTCTGCCTCCCTCTTTTACTTTCTTTTCGCATAATGCAGGAATAAAGTAAATTAACGGGAATATAGTATATTACGCACCATGGGAGGAAAAAGCTTGGACAGTCCACAGCTAGTGTAAATTGCCACCCGAGCTGGCAAAGACGAGCTGGGGACTGGCCAATTTTACTCTCGTTGTGCGTATACTATTTTTCGCCATACTCGGGCCGAAAACACCACATTCCCGTTTTTGAGCCGGGCGGGAATATGGCACTTTCGGCAAGGGTATGGCGAAAAAGTACTTGTATTCCCGCATTATGCGGGAATAAAATAAATTAGCCGGAATAAAGTAGCATAGTCTAATTTTGTACGTTTATGGTGAATTGGGTTAAAACTAACAAAATTATAACACATAAATACAAAATAACTTTTCAAATCTATGAATTGGCCACAGTGGCGATGGAAATAAAGTACTATATGTAACACGGGACAAAAGTCGATCATTCCCTTGGGTGATCACTGCCCTCACTTCGCTACGCTCGCTCGGATAGTGAACTCACCCGCGGGAATAATCTGCGACTTTAGTCCCTTGTTACATAATGTACTATTACTTCAAATATCTCAAAAACCAATGGCTAAATTTTGATGAAATATAACACACGTGCTCTGCGTGCCATACACAATATCTCCCGTAAATTTAAAGTCGTTTGATAAAACCATTATTTTGTAATTACAATTTACAAAATGATATGAAAAAATTGAACTTCAGTTATCTCCCTAATTTAAAAATAAATAATTTTTCTTTCCAATGAACTCACCGAACAGATATGCAAACTCCAACTATGATCGTGTATCAAATTGAATCGTGTTTCTGTATATTCTTTTTCTTAGCAAAAAACCGCTGCCAATTCATTGGCCCGTGGGTTCCTCAAAATTAATTTGCTTATTCCTTTAATGAATTTTTAATAACATAATTTATAATTTTTGCAACAATTTATGCCATAATTATAATTAAATTCATTTATGAAGATTAAAAGTTATTAATTTTTAAATTATGTATAAAACATGAATAAAATAATAGGTATGATTTTTTTTTTTAAATTATGTGTGAAAAGTAAATAAAATAATTGATTGTAATATTATCGTCAAAACCTTTTAAAATTTCTAAATAACCTTTACTTCATATTCTATTTTCTTTATAATTATATTTTTTTGTGAAATTTCACACATAGTGTACTTGTTCCTAGTAGTATGCCTGTCCGTATTTACGTGCTCTTTCTGGAATTTCCGATGTAAGAAAAAGGTTCTAACATTAAAAATAATAAATGGCTATTACGAAACAAAAGCAGGTATACAACACGCACACATCAGCGCATAGAGCATAGCGCATGTCATTTCCATTTTCTAGTATACATAAATGCATTCCCGAATAATTACGATTTTAAAAGAGGGCTAAAATAGTTTTAACCTCAAATATCTGAAATTCATAAACGGATACATTTACCCTAAGAACTTTTCTAATAAATAATATACAAATTCTACATTTCTACGAGATTTCAAAGAAATTAAAACAATTTTAATATAGTTATATTGTGCGACAACAAAGAAAGTCATTTTCAAAAAGACTAAAATTTTAAATATCAAACGTCTCAAAAAATAACCATATAATCTGGATGAAATTTTACAAAGGTATTGCCTATACTGCATACAAAATAGTCTATAAATTTCAAGCTGATACATGAAGTCGTCATTGAGAAATTACGATTTTGAAAAAAAACCGTAAAAGAATTTTAACCTTAAATTTCTCTAAAAATCATGAGACAATTCTTTTACCTAAAGGACTTATACGATAATATATAGACTCTACATCTCCACAAAATTTTAACATGATTAAACCATTTTCTGTTTCCTCTAGTTATCATGCGACAGAGAAAATAACTTTGTAAAATACGAAAATTTTCAAAATCAAATATCACAAAAAGTAATCGTATGATCTTGACAAAAGTTCGCACACATTATCTATATCACATACAAAATTGTCTATAAATTTGGAGCTGATACATGAAGCCGTTCTCGAGAAATTACGATTTGAAAAAAAGGTCAAAAAAATTTTAACCTCAAATATTTCTGAAATTTCTGGACTAATCATTTTGCCCAAAGAACTCGACCGAGAGCTATCAAAAATCTACCTCTACAAGGAATTTCAAAGCGATTATGTAAATTTTACTCCCGTAATCGTTGGACATACAAAACTCATTTTTTTCACATTTAAATTTTTTTCTCAAAAACTAATCGACAAAATAAATTCAAATTTTTACAGATTACAGCTATTTATATTCTGCATTACCATGATTTTTCTCAAGAAAATTTACCGTTTAGTTTAGGAGTTATAAGCTTTTAAAAAAAAACACACATCTTTGTTAATAACAAAAGAACGGTGATAGCTAGAGTAATTTTTTTTAAGAAAATATATTTTAATGCTCTTTCGAATGCTATCTATTCGATTCAAATATCTCGATCTTATCATTAAAAAAAAGCAAAAATCAATTTTGTAGAATATGAGTAAAATATCGCACTCCCAAATTTTTTCTAAGAAGGTAATGAGTTAAGTCGATCTGACGGAGGCGAGGATTAGAAATCAAAAATTCAACGATTTCATTAGAAAAAGCAACGTTTCGTTGGCTTGGTCTGCCAACCTCTTCAGGCTACAATTTTTTATTAAACAGAAAAAGAAACAATTAATACAATGTAATTAATAGAAACTAAAACACTCGCGTGATACAATAATTAATACCTTAAATTATAACGTGTGTTACGTAGTACACATGAAGTCGATGTTAATGCAAAACATGAGATTGGTCAGTATTTATAGTATACACAGTAAAGGGTTGGTGTCTGTGTTTACAAACAAAACGCAGATACATATAGAAAGAAAAATCAAACGACAACAAATTTAATTTAAAGTCTCAATAAAGGAAAATAAGACGTATTTAAAAATTTAACGTCTTCTTTCTTATTTATGTTATTACTGTTGCACTTAATGTGGATCATTTCTGACAATATACGTTTTTTGTAATTAGCTTCCTGATATTGTGTACAACCTTGTTGACAGAGCAATTTTATTATCAAATAAAAAATTTCATAGGAAAAATCTAAATTTTGATTGATCCAATAAAATTACTGAATCATAATATTCCCATACAATATTTAATTGATTCTAATATGTAAAAATAACTAATTATTTGTTAAAGTCAATGAAATATTTACTTTGATTTTACTAAATAAATTTTCACTTCAAATGAATATTTTATTATTACTTAAAAAAATGTTATTGTTCATAAAATACTGTTAATTTAGTGCATATAATATTTAATTGTTTCAACTCAAAAGCTTATTTTAGTTAAAAATTATGTAGTTGTTTCAATTAGATATTACTACATAAAATGAAATTATTGATTGCATTTGAAAACAATGTTGATTGAGTACACATAATATTTAATTGTTGCCATTCAATGGCTTTTTTCAATAAAAAATTATTCAGTTCCTTCAATTAAATATTACATTATACTGAAAAAAAAATTTAGTAAAATAAAAAAAAAATTTAGTAAAATAAAAAAAAAATTTATTTGGATCAAATGATTTATTCGTACAGTACCTATAACATATTTATTTGCTTCAATGCAATATAATTACTCAAAACAGTAAAATAATTAATTTAACTATATAAATGTTTACTAACTTTGAAAAATGTTATTATTCAAGGTAAAAAAATATTTATTTCAACTTAATAAATATTTTATTCAATTAATAAGATACTTTATTGAGTGCAACCTATATTTAGTTGATCTTAATAAAGCAATAAAAAATTAATGAACTATAATTATTTGGTATTAAACATTTATTTAACTCCATTAAATATGTTTTCAATATCAATAATTACTTTTTTGATTCAATGAAATATTTATTTAAAAGTAATGAAAAATTCATAAGTGAAATAAAAACTTTAAGAAATATTTGTTTGGTTGTAGTAATTAATTTTTTTCTTACTTACCTTGAATGGGTGGAGACTTCTTTAATAAGTTTTCTTACAACAATTATAATTTTAGTACGCTATTTTACATATTATTCGCAAGTTTTCATATTAATTATTAATTGTACAATATTTTTATCGCAGAAAAAATTGTATAAAATTTTTCGACATGACGGGGAATCGAACCTGGGTCGCTCGGTTACTACGCGGACACGCTATCCGCTACGCTATCAGTCGCTTGTTGAATCACGTCATTTTTTCCGTTATAAAGTGTACCTCCAACTATTCAATTTTCCAATTTTAAATAAAAATATTAGTTTTATGTTTTTATATTACATTTTTATTAATAAATTTTTAATTATGTAATAATTATTTTTAATTATTTAATTATTCGATTAGAGCAAATGATTTAAGGAGATAATAAATAATGATGCACGAATTCCTGCTTTATTGACACTACATTTTTTATTTATTTACCTAATTTGTAATTTATTTCATAAAATTTTTAATAGCCATTTTTGAAGAAATAATTTGAAAATTTTCTAAAATTTTTGTTTAGATATAATGAAAAAAAAAAATAAAATTTAGGTGCCGATAAGGTAGGGATCTACGTTTGAGTTGATGTGAGTAACATGCAACGTCGAAATTATGAAGTATTGAGATGATATAATTAAATATTTTATTCTACAAGCTTAGAGGCTTGAAAAATAAATAAATATTTAATCAATATAGTCAATGAATCTTATGTAGGTGATAATCGACATAATTAAACTCATTTATTCTATCGATTAAATATTTAATTATTTGTTGTTTTAATTAGGGTATTATAAGATAAAATATGTAATTATTATCATTTTAATATTTGATAGTTTCGACGTCAAATTTCACTTATATCAGATACATATTGAACGAAGACAAATATGTCCATTTTTCGATATTTTGCTACTCGATTACTTGAATCAAATAAATATCTACTCTATATAATTAAATTCACTGATTAAATTGATTAAATATTTATTTACGAGGGTCATTTGATAAGTACCTAGCCTACAAATGAAAACACCAAAATTTTACAAAAAATAAAATTTATTTTTCAATGTAGTCTCCTTTTAGTTGAATACACTTGGTCCAGCGGTGTTCCAATTTTTTTAACCCCGTTGAAAAAAATGTTTTCTCTTGGTTTGCAAAATAGGCCTCCGTGGCGGCGATTATTTCGTTATTGGAGTGGAATCTCTTCCCGGCGAGCGAATTTTTTAGGTTCGGAAACAAAAAAAAGTCGCACGGAGCCAAATCTGGAGAATACGGTGGATGGGGCAGCAGTTCGTAGCGTAATTCGACCAATTTAGCCGTGGCGAGTGCAGAAGTGTGAGCCGGTGCATTATCGTGGTGGAAAAGCACTTTCTTTTTAGACAAATGGGGCCGTTTTTCTTCTAACACGGCGTCAAATCGGCTCAATAGTTCGGCGTAGTACTGTCCTGTGACCATTTTGCCCTTCTCCACATAGTCGATAAAAATCACACCTTGAGAATCCCAGAAAACAGTGGCCATCACCTTTCCGGCCGACGGGACCGTCTTCGCCTTCTTCGGAGCAGGTTCACCGGGTAAGGTCCACTGTTTTGACTGCTCCTTGGTCTCTGGTGTAGTAGTGAATCCATGTTTCGTCGACGGTCACGTAACGACGCAAAAACTCTTTTGGATTGCGATTAAACAGCTCCAAACACTGCTCTGAACTGGTCACACGGATGCGCTTGTTGTCTGCAGTCAGCAAACGCGGCACCCACCTTGCTGACAGCTTTCTCATGCCTAAAATCTCATGTAGGATATGCCACACGCGTTCTTCTGAGATGCCTACTATCGCAGCTATCTCGTGCACCTTTAATCGGCGGTCTGACAAAACGATATCGTGTATTTTTGTCACGTTCTCCTCCGTAGTGGCTGTTTTCGGAGCACCTGGGCGTGGATCATCAAAAACCGACGTACGACCACGTTGAAACTCATTATACCAAAATTTAACGGTCGCCATCGAAGGAGAAGCATCCCCATACACTGCATCCAAGCGTTCTTTAATTTCACTGCGCGATTTCCCTTCCAAAAACAAGAATCGAATCACCGACCGATATTGTTCTTTCTCCATTTTTTCAAAAATCAACGGACACATTTGCTTTCACACGCTCTCAAAAATAAACTACAACTCCGATCCGGCTGAAATTTCGTCTGTAACCGTTTACAGGAAGATACTGCACTGTAGTGTATTTCTGGTGCGATAGTGGCACCATCTGGTGGTGAGGCTAGGTACTTCTCAAATGACCCTCGTATTTTTAAATCTGTCTGGATATTGGTGAACAAAATATTTAATTATGTTGCTTCAATATTTGACTGTTTCGAAATTACATTTTAGTTTCTTTAAATAAATATTAAATTATATTAATTTCAGTAGTATCAATTTTGTTTTTTTACATTAAGTAAAAATTACTTTGTAACTAAAAAATATTTTATCCTATAAGCTTAGAGGTTTGAAAAATGATTAAATATTTAATCAATATAATTAATGAATCTTATGTAGATGACAATCTACATAATTAAACTCATTTATTGTATCGATTAAATATTTCTTTATTTGTAGTTTTAATTAGGATATTATAAGATAAAATATGTAATTATATCATTTTAATATTTGATTGTTTCGATGTCAAATTTCACTTATATCAAATACATATTGAACGAAGACAAATATCTACCTTTTTCGATATTTTGCTACTCGATTACTTGAATCAAATAAATATATACTCTATATAATTAAATTCACTGATTAAATTGATTAAATATTTATTTATTTTTAAATCTGTCTGGATATTGGTGAACAAAATATTTAATTATGTTACTTCAATATTTGACTGTTTCGGAAATTACATTTTAGTTTCTTTAAATAAATATTAAATTATATTAATTTCAGTAGTATCAATTTTGTTTTTTTACATTAAGTAAAAATTACATTGTAACTAAAAAATATTTTATAAATTTACTTTTTCATTTATTTAATACTTAATAACATTTAATTCAAATAAAGAAAATACTAATTTATGATAGTAAATATTTATTTAATTTTATTAAATATTTTTTAAGAATTAATTAAATATTTAATTGGAATATTATAATACAATATTTTAGTTGCTGCTATTAAATATTTGATATATTCATAATTCATTGACTTAACATAATAAATTATTGATTTAATGTTCATAGAAAATTGTTCGAAGTAATTATTTAATTACATCAATTATTTTCCCTTGGACAAAATATTACATTGAATCAATTGATTGAATCAATTATATTTTTTTCAATAACATTGATTTAATTGATTCAATGAATTTTTTTCTCAGTGTACGTAACACACGTTATAATTTAAGGTATTAATTATTGTATCACGCGAGTATTTTAGTTTCTATTAATTACATTGTATTACTTGTTTTTTTTTCTGTTTAATAAAAAATTGTAGCCTGAAGAGGTTGGCAGACCAAGCCAACGAAACGTTGCTTTTTCTAATGAAATCGTTGAATTTTTGATTTCTAGTCCTCGCCTCCGTCAGATCGACTTAACTCATTACCTTCTTAGAAAAAATCAATTTTGAGAAAATGGAAAATTCGAAATAAAACAAAAACGCATCGTCGAATCAAAAAACGAATTTTTGACCAGCCATCACACAAAAAAAGCAAAAAAAATGAGACCTGTCCTGTCTTAATTGATCTAGGAGAAGCTGAGATCCAGGCGTACACACACACACACACGCGCGCGCGCGCACGCACACGCACACGAACACGCACACGCACACGCATGCATGCGTCTATACGAAAATACGTTTGGAGACCTATAGTTTCTTTTTCGAGAGTTCCCGAACAGGAAGTAAGGGCGGCGCTACGCGCCACCATTGTCTACACTAACACCATCCCTCAGGTTATTGACTTTCGCAGCGACGCCTGCGGCGCACGCTTTTAGTACAGAAATTACGAAACAAAATCACGAAAATGTGACTAAAGAAATAATCATCTCTATTGTAGACCGAGCCTAAAGGTGGATTTTGGGTCCCCCAAAGTACGTTCCTACGTGTCCACCTTTTGAGGTCGGTCCTCAAAAGTCGTCGAGGTTCCCAAAAGGAACGTTTTATATGAAAAAAAAGTTCCCGAAAGTAGTCTCGCACAGCATACGGCCATTTTCTAAAAATACTATGTTTTGTCTTTACATTTTTTTTACTACGAGCAAGCATACTATTCAAAGCCAAAGATTTTTGAAATTTTAATAATAATTCACGGGATTATAGGAATTCTACTTTTATTGTACACTACAGCTTGAATTTCGTTAAAACAAGTAAAATCTATATATGTAGTCCAGTAGATTTAGATTTTTTTGGGGAAAAATTAGCATCCGGAATTCCTCAGTGGGAAATTTATTTACAGCGAGTAGTTTAGCCTTGTTTGACTCTCGAAAATATTTCAGGAAATTCTTTAAATTTGGAGTTAAAGTTGCAAAATTCATATTTTTCGCTTACAGCTTACTTCTACGCCAGGTATTAATATGCTATATAAAGGTACTAAATTTCAACT
>CM070876.1:53010108-53142608 GCA_036365515.1 Torymus aiolomorphi
AGATAATTATAATTCTACAATAATTTTTTTTGAAGAATTGACACACAACCTGAATGTTGATTCAACTGTATCAGCTAAAGCCAAAGGTTTTTTGAAAGCTTTATTTTCATTTGAGTTTTATTTCATTTTATCCATTGTTATTATCATTTTTGATCAAGTGGAAATTCTTAATCAAGAGCTACAACGGAAAGATCTTTGTTTCAATGAATCATATGCTAGTGTACGGGCAGTTTTGGAAAATATTAACAATATGAGAAATGAAAAAATATTTTCAGAAATTTGGAAAGATGTTACACAACTTGCTGAAAATATCGGTGTAGAAGAACCTGTTTTAAAAAGACAAAAAAATCCCCCAAAACGATACGAATACACAAAAGCAAATACGATACATACGTTCTCGACACCAGAAGAATTTTACAGAAAAACCTATTTTGAAATAATTGATACGACAATTGGATCACTACAAAGTAGATTTGAAAGTGAAGCAATGATTTTATTAAACAAATTTGAAAAGTTTATCACTGGCAGTGAGGATACTGATGCAACAATTATAACTAATTTTTATAATTTAAATCCTAGCGATTCACAAAAGCAAGAATCTGATTAGTTAGATGACCAAAGATTGAAAAACGAAAGAGACTTATTACTTATAACGATTAATGAAGATGAAGGGTATAAATCATACTTAGAACACTTAAAGACAGATAATTCTACGAAAAAATCAAAAAAGTCTAAAGAAAAAACAAGTGCTGACTTAAAATATATCCCTACAAAAAATATAAATAATTCGAAAAAATTAAACTTTAAAGATATAGTATTATATTTACAATATAAACCTGAAGCCAAGATAATTTTTTCGCAAGTAACTAAATTAGCGAAACTTCTCCTTACTGTACCTGCATCGTCTTGCTCTAATGAGCGCTCTTTTTCAGCACTCAAGAGATTAAAAAATTATTTAAGGTCCACCATGTTACAAGATCGTTTAAATAACATTAGCATGTTACATGTTTACAGTGATCTGGCAGATAAAATTGATATAGAAAAGGCCTTAGATACTTTCATATTAAAGCACAATATTAGACAGCAAACATTTGCCTTAAATTATTGAAATTGATAATAAATAAATATTTTTAGAATTTTATGTATTATTTATTTATCTTTGCTTGTTGTAGTTTTCATTCACCCTTTTTTTTATTTTTAGTTTTCCTATACTAGCGCGTGCATCCAGACGTCGTCAAATGAGCTGTTGACGCCACTGGTACTTGTTGTATGTTTGGATTAATAGTCTAATAATGAAATTCGATACTTTGAACAACAACTGATATGTTATTCGGAAACATAATATTATAATATTTCTAATTTAGAATTTTGAAATGTTGTACAATCTATAAAATGGTATAGTCGAGCTACTGAAAATCGTTAGTCGACTTCAATTTTATAGTGAATCGTCGTAACTGTTGAGAATATACATATTATATTGTGCGATGCCAATGTAGGCAATATAGCGCGAGCGACCCACGTTTGTAAACATGTGCGTTCCCCACCCTATAACGTGTGAGAGTCGACGGGCGAACGCGATGCTCCTGCTAACTTGTTGTTAGACCGAGAATGACCCGCGCCGAGTAAGGTTCTATTGTAACTTAGCTTAAGTCTCTTAATAAACTCTTTTATTCTATCTAAGTAGTGTGTCATTATTTAACATGGTAGCAGGTCAGTGGTTCTTTCTTAGCTCTCTATCTTAACCTTCGGGAAAAGATAGAGGGCTTATATCAAGACGCCTGACAAAAGGGAAGAAAAAGACTCCGAGCACGAAGGAACGCTCAAGTCGAAGGAAGAAGCCACAACACCGAAGGTCAAGTAAGAAGAAGAAGATTCCGAACACGAAGGAACGTTCGAGAACAAAGAAGACGAAATGGATAGAAAGGATATTTCGATACCGGTGTTTGATGGAGGAAACTACAGTATGTGGAAAAGGAGGATCCAAATGTTCATGAAGCTCAAAAAATGTGAAATTGTGATAGAAAGAGAAAAGAGTGAAACAGACAAAGTAGAAGAATGGAATCAGAATGATTTGAAAGCAATAAATATAATTTATAGTGCGATATCAGATAAACAATTAGAATTTGTTTGTGAAGAAGAAACAGCATACAAAATTATGAAGAAACTAGACAGTATGTATTTAAAAGAATCAACGGCGTTACAAATAGTCTGCAGGAATAGACTGGAGAAATTAAGATTAAGAAATTATAGTGATTCAGAGACATTTTTCAGTGATTTTGAAAAAGCAGTAAACGAGTTAAAAGGCGCGGGTGCTAAAATAAGCGAAAAAGAAAAATTGAATTATATGCTTAACACGTTACCAGAATCATACAGTTATATAGGTGATTTGGTTGATACATTGAAAGAAGAAGAACAAACGGCTGATTACATAAGGAACAAAATTAAGCTAGCTGAAATGAAGAATCGAAAAGAGCATAACGAGAGAAGTACGAATGCATTTACTGCAAGAAAGGGAAACTGCTATAAGTGCGGAAAACCTGGTCATTTCGCACGAGATTGCCAAGATGGAGGACAAGCAGGTAGCAACGGCAGCTCATGGAGAGGATCGTCACGTGGTCGCAGCCGAGGCACAGCCGGAAGGGGCCATTACGGCAGAGGACGCGGAAAATTCCATGGACAACAAGGAGCAAGTACGAGCGAACAGAGCGGCGAAGGTACGAGCGCATGGATAGCGACGACACACGCTGCGTACACCAATGAAACAAACAGGTCAAGTATTAGCGAAATTGATTGGATACTCGACAGCGGGTGTTCCGATATAATAAATAACGAAAATTATTTTGAGAATTGTATTGAACTTAAAGAACCGGTAAATATTTATGTAGGAGATAATAGGCCGATAAAGGCAACGAGTATTGGTACGGTAGTAAGTTACTTTAACGTATCTGGCAAAAATAACGAAGTAAAAATGAGTAATGTATTCTACGCGAAAGAAATGAAAGCAAATTTGATTAGTTATGGAAAATTAACTAAGAATAACAATACTATTATTTCAAAAAGAAATTTTACAAAAATTATTGATCGGAATAATAAACTTACAGCAATAGCTATAAGAGAAAACGGACTTTACAAAATGAAAAGTAAATTGAAATACAAGGTCGCATGTGTAAATAGTTCCGAACGAAATAATCACATGAGTCAAAAGGAAAGATGGCACAGAGTGTTAGGTCACGTAAATTTTAGATATTTGAATACGATATGTAAACAACAGTTATTAACGGGTATTCCAAACGAACTGGAATCTGAATTTATGAAATGTAAAACTTGTATTGAAAATAAGATGCATAACTTGCCATTTAGTAATAATAGAACAAAGGCGAAAGATATATTAGAAATTATACATACGGATGTATGCGGTCCCTTTAAGACAACAGGGTTTAACGGAGAAAAATATTTTGCTTCCTTTATTGACGATTATAGTAAAATAGCTAAAGTTTATTGCATAAAGGCTAAAGATGAAGTTTTTGATTGCTTAGTTCAATTTATAAATGAAACTGAAAATTTAACTGGAAAGAGAGTCAAAATATTGAGGTGTGATAACGGGAAAGAGTATTTAAACAATCGGTTTTATAAATTGGCCAAAGAAAAGGGTATTATTATGAATAATTGTCCAGCGTATGTACACGAATTAAACGGCACTGCTGAAAGATTTAATAGATCGATAATGAACATGGCGCGATGTTTATTAGCAGAGGCAAAAGTACACAAATGTTACTGGCCAGAAATAATATGTGCCGCGACGTATTTGAAAAATCGTACGCTAGCAAATACGATAGAAAGAAAGACTCCTTACGAAATATTTTTTAAGAGAAAACCAAATGTAGAAAATTTAAGATTATATGGTAGTAAAGTTTTTGTGAGAAAACCAGAACAAAAACGATTCTCTAAGTGGGATACGAAAGCAGAAATGGGGATTCTATTAGGTTATAGTGATGTAGGCTATAGAGTACTTATAAATAATAAAATAATTGTTGCAAGGCATGTGGATATCATAGAAAGAGATGTTAAATGCATTGGTATTGATTATAAAGATAATATTGATAACGATGATAGTACAGAAAGTGATGCAAGTACAAACGATGATTTATCGGATAATGTCTTTGAAAACGCGAATGAATTCGAAGAGCAACAAGGTAAAGTAAAAGAAAAGAATAATTTATTGTTACATCAACCTTCGGGGAAATGTAACGATGCAGAAAACACAACATTGAAAGTTCCGCGAAAATCTACGCGTGATAGGAAAAGTCCCGTAAGATACCCAGAAAAGGAAAGTTTTAATATATATGTAAGATACTGTAGAGTAGATACGCCTTGTACATTTGAGGAGGCGATAAATAGTAAAGAGAGTAAAAATTGGCAAGAAGCCATGAATAAAGAAATCGAATGCATAAATAAAAATAAAACGTGGAAATTAGTTGATAGAGTAGAAAATAAAAAAGTTCTAGATGTCAAATGGGTTCATACGAAAAAGTCAGATAATAGATATAAGGCTAGATTAGTTGTAAGAGGTTTTCAGCAAATTGATGTAATTGATGACATATATTCTCCTGTAGCGAAAAATCAAACACTAAAAATCTTATTTTCATTTTGTTGTCAATATGGGCTCAGAATAGAACAAATGGATGTAGAAACTGCATTCTTAAATGGGAAAGTAACTACAGAAGTATATGTGAGTCAACCCAAAGGATATGAAAATGGCACAAATAAAGTTTATAAACTGTTAAAAGCGCTTTATGGATTGAGAGAAAGTCCAAGAGACTGGTATGAGTGTTTGGATGAATACTTAACTGATTTAGGCTTTGAGAGAAGCAATATAGATTTATGCTTGTATGTTAATAAAGAAGGAGAGGACATTATTTATATTCTTATATATGTTGATGATTTATTAATATGTAGTAAAAACAAGGAATTAATACGCAATGTAAAAAGATTATTATCTAAGAGATTCAAGATGAAAGATTTAGGAGAAATAAAAGAATATCTTGGGATTAACATTAATTATGATTATAAAAATGGTAAAATGGATTTAAGTCAAGAAAAATATATAGAAACTTTAGCAACTAAATTTCAAATAAAAGACAGTAAATTACATAATATTCCAATGGAAACTAATTTAAAAATTGAAAGATCTGATGAATGTGAACTAAATATAAAATATAGAAATATAATTGGTGCTTTATTATATATAAGTTCTGGTACTCGACCAGATATTAGTTATAGCGTTAATTATTTAAGCAGGTTTCAAAACTGCTATACAGAAACACACTGGAAATATGCGTTGCGAATATTAAAGTATTTGTATGGAACGAAAAAATTAAGTGTGAAAGAAAAAGAAATTGAAATTGTAAAAGTCGATTCAAATGAAAATATTGCGGATATTTTTACAAAGGCGCTATGCAAAGATAAGTTTATTAAATATAGAAATTTGTTAAATGTAAAATGAGATATGTAGAAGTGTACAATATAAATGTAAGGAGGCGTGTTGAGAATATACATATTATATTGTGCGATGCCAATGTAGGCAATATAGCGCGAGCGACCCACGTTTGTAAACATGTGCGTTCCCCACCCTATAACGTGTGAGAGTCGACGGGCGAACGCGATGCTCCTGCTAACTTGTTGTTAGACCGAGAATGACCCGCGCCGAGTAAGGTTCTATTGTAACTTAGCTTAAGTCTCTTAATAAACTCTTTTATTCTATCTAAGTAGTGTGTCATTATTTAACAGTAACATCGAGCCCCCAGATTTTATTTGAGTTTTCTTGTTCTTTTTTCAAAGGGGGACGGAGGTGGATATTTCGACGATTCACTTTCAAATTTAAGTCAACTATAGACGTTTTTCAGTTCGACATAAGGTAATGCAGATTGTTCTTAATTTCGAAATTCTAAATTACAAAATGCATATTTTCCAATTTAACAATTCACCTACTGTCCAAAACATAGAATTTATCGATATCATTTTAAAGCAAATATAACTTGTTTCTAATGATTTTTCGAAATAAGGGGCGGTTCAGAGTTTAGATGATCCACTTTAGAATTGAAACCAACTCTATACGTTCTCCATTCCGACATAATCTACTGCGGATTGTGCAACATTTCGAAATTCTAATTTACGAAAATCATATTTCCGAATGTAACAATTCACCTACTGTCCAAAACATCGACTTTCATTAATAAAATTTTAATAGGGATACAATAATGATATTTCGAAATAAATCATTAGAAACAAGTTATATTCGTTTTAAAATAGTATTGATAAAATTCGGTGTTTTGGACAGTACGTGAATTGTTACATTCGAAAATATGATTTTCGTAATTAAGAATTTCGAAATTTTGCACAATCTACAGTAGCTTATTTCGAAATGGATACGTCTAGAGTTGACTTCAATTCTAAAGTGGATCGTCTAGATCCCCCCCCCCCCCTCACACTTACTCAAACCTAAAAGATAATTATCACTATACATAATTTTTTTTTATTTCAATGAAGTGATTACCTGCTGTCAATATAATACTCAAGAATTCTTAAAATCTATAACACCAACAACATTTTTTTTCTTTGGAAAACGACCTTTTTACGTTATATTCGGAGAGGGGCTTCAGAGTTTCGACCATTTACTATAAAATTTATATCAACTATACACGTTTTTCAGTTCGACATATGGTAATGAATATTGTTCTTAAATTCGAAATTCTAAATTACGAAAATCACATTTTCGAATATAACAGTTCACCTACTGTCCAAAACATCGAATTTCATCAATATGATCTCCAAGCAAATATAACCTTTTTGTAATGATTTATTTATCTATTAAAATTCTTATTAATGATATTCGATGTTTTGGACGGTAGGTGAAGTGTTACATTCGTAAATTTAATTTTCGTAAATTAGAATTTCGGAATTAAGAACAATCTGCATTGTCATATGTCGAACTGAAAAACGTCTATAATAGTTGACTTCAATTTTATAGCGAATCGTAGAAACTCTGGCCCCCTCCATATTCGGTTCCTACCAAATGATTGCATTTATCTAAATCTAAAATTTTTCTATCAAGTAAGTAACAGTTTACTGCGAAACTCATAAAAAACTATTGCAAAAGGCTGGGTCACCAAGGAAATGTCTCACCAACAAGCAACACACACATCCTTGCTGAACCTAATGATATGAATTTTCCAGAATGCTGGGTCACTCACGAAATTTTTATTTCAACGAGCGACACACAGACATTCTTTGCAAATCGAATGAAAAAAATATAGCTAAAAGCTAGGTCATTCTAGAATCTTCTTTCCAAAAAGTGGCACACAGCACTTTTTTAGGTTCTAATCTGTCTCTATAAAATAATTGCAAAAGGCTGGGTCACCAGGGAAATTTCTCTCCAGCAAGCGACACACAGACGCCCTTGTTGAACCTAATAATATACATTTTGCAGAATGCTAAGTCACTCGCGAAATTTTTATTTCAACAAGCGACACACAGACATTCTTTGCAAATCGAATGAAAAAAATATAACTAAAAATGGGCTCACTCTAGAATATTCCAGAAAGCGACACACAAAGAATACTTACGTTTTAATTTGTCTCTATGAAATAATTGCTTTTAACTAAATATAATATCCTCCTATTAATTAAGTAAAAGTTTACTGCGAAACTCAAAAAACTATTGCAAAACGCTGGCTCACCAGCGAAATTTCTCTCCAGCAAGCGGCACACAGACACCCTGGGCGAATCTAATAATATGCAATTTGCAGAATGCTGGGTTACTCGCGAAATTTTTGTTTCAACAAGCGACGCACAGACATTCTTTGCAAATAGAATGAAAAAAATATAGCTAAAAACTGGGTCACTCTAGAATCTTCTTTCCAGAAAGCGACACACAGCACTTTTTTTGGTTCAGAACTGACTCTATAACATAATTGCTGTCAACGGGGTGCCATTGTCTGTTTAAGAATTCAAACTTCACTCCTTAAAAACTACCGACCGTATAATAAAAAATGTGATATGGATAAATCTCCAGTACTTTTAACCGTCTTGTAATGATTTTTCTGAAATAGTTTATTGCTGCTGTTTGCTCATCGTACGAAGCACATAAACTAGACTAACATTAAGAGCTTCAATAGGCATTAGAAAATGTATCCTTGAATCGATATATATGCTTTAAAAATTACCATTTTGTATTATATCACTTTTTAGGTATTTTTAGGTACCTTTTTAGGGGATCTTATAGATCCCAGCCTTACGTCGTGCGATGCCCCCTTATACCAATTCCAGGATGCATTTTCTGATGTGTATTGTAGCTTTAAATCCCAAGTGGAAATATTATTTGTTCAAAACTATTTAAAACTGTTGAAAACTACTCATAACTGTTCAAGTCTGTTTAAAACTGTTCAAAAGTACGTATTTTTGGACATTTAAAACAGTTTTGAACAGTTATGAACATATTTAAACAGTTTTGAACAGTTTTAAACTATTATATAGTATTAATCAATAATAATTTGTTTGGAACAGTTTAAAACAGCTTTGAACAGTTATGAAAGGTTTTAAACAGTTTTAAACGGTATTGAACAATTTTGAATAGCTTTGAACAGTTTTGAACTTTTGTTTTAAAATAGTATTAACAGTATTAATAATTAAGAATGTCAATTGTTCAAAACTGTTTAAAACCATTTAAAACTGTACAAAACTGTTTAAACCCATTTTAAACTATTCAAAACTGTATAAAACTGTTCATAAATGTTCAAAACCGTTAAAAACTGTTTAAAACCGTTAAAAACTGTTTAAAATCGTTCATAACTGTTCAAAACTGTTTTAAACTGCTCTAAACAAATTCTTCTTGATTAATACTATGTTCATACGAAAGTTCAAAACTGTTTAAAACTGTACAAAACAGTTCTAATTAAATCTGTTCAAAACTGTTTTAAACGTCCAAAAATACGTACTTTTGAACAATTTTAAACAGTTTTGAATAGTTTTAACCAGTTTTGAACAAATGATATTTCCACTAGGGATGCTAGTCTGGTTCACGTACTTTGCATGGAGACGCAAAGCTACGTAAAACAATGGGTGCACGGCTCTGTGTATTATTATAATGTGCCACTGGAAAAACCCAAATAAATATTTAAAATACATTTCTCAGAAATTTTGAAGGAACTTTTAAAATAGCAAGTACTTGAACCAATAAATTATATTCAAACTTTATGAGATAAGTATTTAAAATTCTGTTTTTTTTCCTGTTATATATTATTATAATACACCTGGGTGCGCTTATTGCTTTATGTATTTTTGCGTATAATAGAAATTATATCGCATTATTCATTACTGGGTCGCTAATTTTTAAGGCACGAAATTTTGTAATCCTTAAACTATGGAACCCCGTTACTCAGCTTTTTCGCGTGAATTAAGTAACTTTACGATGCAAATCTAACAAAACGAATTTATAAAACTCCTGTTTACCCTAGACATTTCTATTCAGGCAAGTGCGCCAAACGCTTTTCAAGTTCTAGTATGTCCGTACATGAAGAAAAACATTGTAGTAAAAATTACCTTCTCAGATTTTTATAGGTTAACTATATTGACTATGAAAAATTTATGGTTAACTTTAGGAATATTTTTTATAATTAAAAATACTTTTGAATACAAGATTTGAAAATTAAAGCTTATTTTTAGGTTGTACCGTGCACTATCCATTTTACCTGAAAACGTATACATTAATTATACATGCCCCAAAGCTTATATGAGCAAATTCATAATTTATCCACATTTAGAGGGTTAAAAAAAAAAATAAAGAAATAAGAAGGCACACCATCCCAATAAGTTTTTTCTCATTCTATAGATCATAAAATATACGAAAAAACTCGTAATCATTAGAAAACGGTCTTGTGACATCATTTTAGACAAAAATTCAATTTTTCTTATGGAAATTTAACATGGGAAAACGGACGAAAAGTAGTCACTGATGATGAGCCAATAGTAAGCTTTTAAATGTGCCAATAAATATTCCACAAAAAAGAGATTAAAGTAGAGGAAAAGGGCTTTAATTTAAGGTAAAAATCGTTAAAATCGGTCGGTTCTGCGCAAATTTACGTGTATTTGAAAATCGTAAAAATGATCAAACATGAGCGATTTTTCCCAATTCCACGTAATTCAATCATGTTCGGTCATTTTTGCGATTTTGAAATGTACGTAACTGCGTAGAATGGACAGATTTCAACGGTCTTTAGCTTTCCCATGTTAAATTTCCACAAGAAAAGTGGATTTTTTTCTAAAACGGTTTCACAAGACCTTTATCTAATGATCACCAGTTCTTTCGTATATTATATAACCTATAAAATGAGAAGAAACTTGTCGGAAAGGTGTGCCTTCAAAAATTTTCTTTTATTGTTTGAATCGTCTAAATGTGGATAAATTATAAATTTGCTCATATAACGACGGCTAAGCGGAACAAGGTCGCATCTCGGCGCGCGGACGAAGAACGTCGTATCACAGCGCGCGGACAAAGAACGTCGTATCTCACTGCGCGGATAAAGAACATCGTATCTCACCGCGCGGATGAACAACATCGTATCTCACAGCGCGGACGAAGAACGTCGTATCTCGCCGTGTACTGGCCGTGTTGGATATATGTATATGTACGAGCTCGGAAAGTTCTTCTGTTTAGCGGCATTTCCCCCTCCCCTCTACTAGTATCCATGCGAGCGCGAGCGAGCATGTCAGTCAGTCGGGTAATGTCAACTCTTGCGAGAAGTCGCGCATATAAGAGAAGAAAGATTGTATTACATTAATAGTTTGTATAGAGGAGCAGTAATAAATACAACACATTAGTAAGTACACCATTTGTTCTTATTTCTCCGCCTGCAAAATGCCTAAATACCAACAGGTTATGGGCCCTGGCACGCATTCCCTGCGTTCGGAGAAAAAGATTTTCGTTAGCGCGCGCGCGAGTGAGTGATAAAAGGTGATAGTTTATAGAAGAGAAGTGTTTAGAAATGTAGAAAAGAAAAACAGCATGGAGAAGAAAGGATGAGAGGTAGAGGAGAAAATTGAGAAGGTGTGTAGAAGGTCATCGAAAGATTACGCAACGTCACCAAGGACAGTCAGGTAGCCTGAAACAATGGAGCTCATAGACAGACTCACTCAAGGTGAAAATGCATTTTATGTAAGTACGTAAGAGTGAGTAGAAAGTAATAATGACGCGAAATAAATATAAATAGATGCGGTAGTTAATAATGAGTTCGAGATGCGAAACAAATAGAAATAGATGCGGTAGTTAATAATGTGTTCGAGATGAGAAACAAATAGAAATAGATGCGGTAGTTAATAATGTGTTCGAGATGCGAAATAAATCGAAATAGATGTGGTAGTTAATAATGTGCTCGAGATGCGAAATAAATAGAAATAGATGAGATAATTGAATTACGCAAGAGCGAGTTGAAAGAAAATTAGACAGAAAGGAGAGAGGTAAATGCGAAAAGAAAATAGCGTAAAAAGTGCGATAAATTTATCATATAAAACCGTACAAGTAAAATTCACATTCGGCCGATGTGAATTTCCATAAAAGTACGCGTTTTAAATAGAGTAGCATAGAGTCGATAAATTCTAAAATCCGCACGTCAAAAGTCCAAAAACGCGAACAACAACAAAGAATAGATCAGAGATGTAGGAAGGTAGAGAGGGAAATAAATAAAATCCATGGTATATTAGAAAGTACGAGTATATTACGTAGATGAGAAATAAAATGATTTAAACTCGTAAATATATTGATGTATAGATGGGAAATCAAATAGAAATGATATGAATTTATAAATTAAATTAAAATTAATTATTAATGAATAGTACATGAATATGAGAAAAGTAATCTATATTAAAGTAGACAAAAATATTCGAATAAAATTCTAGTACTATGAAAATTAAAATGCAATTGTGAGAAAATAATTAAGCTTAAATTAAAACACAAGGCCTAAAAAATATAACATAAAGAGCCTATAAATAAATGAATTATTATACTCATGTATAAAATAAAATGGCTCTATTAAATAAAGAAATGAAGCTTCATAAAACATATATATATATATACGTATTCTGTTATAACAAAAACTCTGAGGCTTATTCTTGTATGCAGGAATAAAGAGTTAGATATCGCATTATTTAAACAACAAGCGATTGTCATGGATAAATAGATAAGTAGATAGATGGACCGCTAGATAAAATAGCTTTTCAGAGTTCACTGCTGTGGTGATGGGCACCGTGTGTCATATATCTGCAGTAGTGAGAGCTTTGCAGTGTGCCTGAATGTTATGGGTTTGAAGTTTGCAACGTTGCGATCCAACGAAAATTCGATTTTCGAAAAACCACTTTTTTCCACATGGATGATATAATGTACTACAAATAATGGAAGAATACATCAAAATTGATTAAAATAAATCAATTCCAAACTACCCCCCACCCCTAACACGGAATTCGTAAGATGACCTAAGAGAAAAAAATTCTCTCTTCGCGGCGTTTGGTATTTCCAAACTTTTTATTGCTGGAATTATTTTCTGAGGATACAAAATACCCGAAAAAAATTAGGAACCAAATCGACTCCCGGAACACCCCCAAAAGCTGATTATATAGGGGTAGTAACGGAAAAAAATTCTCTCTCCGCGGCGTTTGGTATTTCCAAACTTTTTATTGCTGGAATTATTTTCTGAGGATACAAAATACCCGAAAAAAATTAGGAACCAAATCGACTCCCGGAACACCCCCAAAAAGCTGATTATATAGGGGTAGTAACGGAAAAAAATTCTCTCTCCGCGGCGTTTGGTATTTCCAAACTTTTTATTGCTGGAATTATTTTCCGAGGATACAAAATACCCGCAAAAAATTAGGAACCAAATCAACTCCCCGGAACACCCCAAAAAGCTGATTATATAGGGGTAGTAACGGAAAAAAATTCTCTCTCCGCGGCGTTTGGTATTTCAAAACTTTTTATTGCTGGAATTATTTTCTGAGGATACAAAATACCCGCAAAAAATTAGGAACCAAATCGACTCCCCGGAACACCCCCGAAAAGCTGATTATATAGGGGTAGTAACGGAAAAAAAATTCTCTCTCCGCGGCGTTTGGTATTTCCAAACTTTTTATTGCTGGAATTATTTTATGAGCACACAAACTACTCGTAAAAAAATTACGAACCAAATCGACTCCCCGGAAAACTCCCAAACAGCTGATTATATAATCAGATATATAGGGGTCGAGACGGAAAAAAAATTCTCACTGCACGGTGTCTGGCATTTCCAAACTTTTTAAAGCTGGAATTACTTTTTGAGCATAAAAACTCTCTGTAAAAAAATTACGAACCAAATCGACTACCCGGAAACCCCCTAAACAGCAGATTATATAATCAGATATATAGGGGTTGTGACCGAAAAAAAATTCTCTCTCAGCGGCGTTTAGCATTTCCAAACTTTTTATTGCTGGAATTATTTTATGAGCACACAAACTACTCGTAAAAAAATTACGAACCAAATCGACTACCCGGAAAACCCCCAAACAGCTGATTATATAATCAGATATATAGGGGTCGTGACGCAAAAAAAATTCTCACTGCTCGGTGTCTGGCATTTCCAAACTTTTTAAAGCTGGAATTACTTTTTGAGCATAAAAACTCCCTGTAAAAAAATTACGAACCAAATCGACTCCCCGGAAAACCCCCAAACAGCTGATTATATAATCAGATATATAGGGGTCGTGACGGAAAAAAAATTCTCACTGCTCGGTGTCTGGCATTTCCAAACTTTTTAATGCTGGAATTACTGTTTGAGCATAAGAACTCGCTATAAAAAAATTACGAACCAAATTGACTCCCCGGAAAACCTCCATGGGTTTAAAGTTTGCAACGTTGCGATCCAACGAAAATTCGATTTTCGAAAAACACCTTTTTTCCACATGAATAGCATAATATACTGCAAATAATGGAAGAATACATGAAAATTGATCAAAATAAATCAATTCCAAACTACCCCCCACCCCTAACACGGAATTCGTAAGACAACCTAAGAGAACGAAAATTCCATTTTTCTAAAATCAAATTTCTCAGGGAGAATGGACCAGATATTGTAAATAACACAAGAATTCATCAAAAATAATTGATATAAACCGATATCAAATTATCCCCACCCCCAAAACCACCCCAAACGGGTGATTATACAGGGTAGATATAAAATTCAATAAAAAAAAATTCTCCCTCGGCGGCTTTGAGATTTTCCAAACTTTTTATTGTAGAAATTACTTTCTAGGAACACAAGCTACATGTAAAAAAATTAAGAAGAAAATAAACTCCCCGGAACATTTCCAAACGGGCCCAAAAAGGTGACAAACAGCGTGTTTGTAAGAAAAAAAAATTCTCCCTCAGCGGCTTTGGGCATTTCCAAACTTTTTATCGTGGAAATTACTTTCTAGGAACACAAGCTACATGTAGAAAAATTAAGAAGAAAATAAACTCACCGGAACATTTCCAAACGGGCCCAAAAAGTTGATAATACAGCGTATTTGCAGGAAAAAAAATTCTCACTCGGCGGCTTTGGGCATTTCCAAACTTTTTATCGTGGAAATTACTTTCTAGCAACACAAGCTACATGTAAAAAAATTAAGAAGAAAATAAACTACCCGGAACATTTCCAAACGGGCCCAAAAAGTTGATAATACAGCGTATTTGCAGGAAAAAAAATTCTCACTCGGCGGCTTTGGGCATTTCCAAACTTTTTATCGCAAACATTACTTTCTAGCAGCACAAGTTACATGTAAAAAAATTAAGAAGAAAATAAATTCCCCGGAACATTTCCAAACGGGCCCAAAAAGGTGACAAACAGCGTGTTTGTAAGAAAAAAAAATTCTCGCTCAGCGGCTTGGGGCAATTCCAAACTTTTTATCGTGGACATTACTTTCTAGCAACACAAGCTACAAGTAAAAAAATTAAGAAGAAAATAAACTCCCGGAACATTTCCAAACGGGCCCAAAAAGTTGATAATACAGCGTATTTGCAGGAAAAAAAATTCTCACCCGGCGGCTTTGGGCATTTCCAAACTTTTTATCGCGAACATTACTTTCTAGCAGCACAAGCTACATGTAAAAAAATTAAGAAGAAAATAAACTCCCCGGAACATTTCCAAACGGGCCCAAAATGTGACAAACAGCGTGTTTGTAAGAAAAAAAAATTCTCCCTCAGCGGCTTTGGGCATTTCCAAACTTTTTATCGTGGAAATTACTTTCTAGCAACACAAGCTACATGTAAAAAAATTAAGAAGAAAATAAACTCCCCGGAACATTTCCAAACGGGCCCAAAAAGTTGATAATACAGCGTATTTGCTGGAAAAAAATTCTCACTCGGCGGCTTTGGGCATTTCCAAACTTTTTATCGCGAACATTACTTTCTAGCAGCACAAGCTACATGTAAAAAAATTAAGAAGAAAATAAACTCCCCGGAACATTTCCAAACGGGCCCAAAAAGGTGACAAACAGCGTGTTTGTAAGAAAAAAAATTCTCCCTCAGCGGCTTTGGGCATTTCCAAACTTTTTATCGTGGAAATTACTTTCTAGCAACACAAGCTACATGTAAAAAAATTAAGAAGAAAATAAACTCCCCGAAACATTTCCAAACGGGCCCAAAAAGTTGATAATACAGCGTATTTGCAGGAAAAAAAATTCTCACTCGGCGGCTTTGGGCATTTCCAAACTTTTTATCGCGAACATTACTTTCTAGCAGCACAAGTTACATGTAAAAAAATTAAGAAGAAAATAAATTACCCGGAACATTTCCAAACGGGCCCAAAAAGTTGATAATACAGCGTATTTGCAGGAAAAAAAATTCTCACCCGGCGGCTTTGGGCATTTCCAAACTTTTTATCGCGAACATTACTTTCTAGCAGCACAAGCTACATGTAAAAAAATTAAGAAGAAAATAAACTCCCCGGAACATTTCCAAACGGGCCCAAAAAGGTGACAAACAGCGTGTTTGTAAGAAAAAAAAATTCTCCCTCAGCGGCTTTGGGCATTTCCAAACTTTTTATCGTGGAAATTACTTTCTAGCAACACAAGCTACATGTAAAAAAAAGAAGAAAAAATAAACTCCCCGGAACATTTCCAAACGGGCCCAAAAAGTTGATAATACAGCGTATTTGCAGGAAAAAAATTCTCACTCGGCGGCTTTGGGCATTTCCAAACTTTTTATCGCGAACATTACTTTCTAGCAGCACAAGCTACATGTAAAAAAATTAAGAAGAAAATAAACTCCCGGAACATTTCCAAACGGGCCCAAAAAGGTGACAAACAGCGTGTTTGTAAGAAAAAAATTCTCCCTCAGCGGCTTTGGGCATTTCCAAACTTTTTATCGTGGAAATTACTTTCTAGCAACACAAGCTACATGTAAAAAAATTAAGAAGAAAATAAACTCCCCGGAACATTTCCAAACGGGCCCAAAAAGTTGATAATACAGCGTATTTGCAGGAAAAAAAATTCTCACTCGGCGGCTTTGGGCATTTCCAAACTTTTTATCGCGAACATTACTTTCTAGCAGCACAAGTTACATGTAAAAAAATTAAGAAGAAAATAAATTACCCGGAACATTTCCAAACGGGCCGAAAAAGGTGACAAACAGCGTGTTTGTAAGAAAAAAAAATTCTCCCTCAGCGGCTTTGGGCATTTCCAAACTTTTTATCGTGGAAATTACTTTCTAGCAACACAAGGTACATGTAAAAAAATTAAGAAGAAAATAAACTCCCCGGAACATTTCCAAACGGGCCCAAAAAGTTGATAATACAGCGTATTTGCAGGAAAAAAAATTCTCACTCGGCGGCTTTGGGCATTTCCAAACTTTTTATCGCGAACATTACTTTCTAGCAGCACAAGCTACATGTAAAAAAATTAAGACGAAAATAAACTCCCCGGAACATTTCCAAACAGGCCCAAAAAGGTGACAAACAGCGTGTTTGTAAGAAAAAAAAAATTCTCCCTCAGCGGCTTTGGGCATTTCCAAACTTTTTATCCTGGAAATTACTTTCTACCAACATAAGCTACATGTAAAAAAATTAAGAAGAAAATAAACTCCCCGGAACATTTCCAAACGGGCCCAAAAATTTGATAATACAGCGTATTTGCAGGAAAAAAAATTCTCACTCGGCGGCTTTGGGCATTTCCAAACTTTTCATCGCGAACATTACTTTCTAGCAGCACAAGCTACATGTAAAAAAATTAAGAAGAAAATAAACTCCCCGGAACATTTCCAAACGGGCCCAAAAAGGTGACAAACAGCGTGTTTGTAAGAAAAAAAAAATTCTCCCTCAGCGGCTTTGGGCATTTCCAAACTTTCTATCGTGGAAATTACTTTCTAGCAACACAAGCTACATGTAAAAAAATTAAGAAGAAAATAAACTCCCCGGAACATTTCCAAACGGGCCCAAAAAGTTAATAATACAGCGTATTTGCAGGAAAAAAAATTCTCACTCGGCGGCTTTGGGCATTTCCAAACTTTTTATCGCGAACATTACTTTCTAGCAGCACAAGCTACATGTGAAAAAATTAAGAAGAAAATAAACTCCCCGGAACATTTCCAAACGGGCCCAAAGAGGTGACAAACAGCGGGTTTGTAAGAAAAAAAAATTCTCCCTCAGCGGCTTTAGGCATTTCCAAACTTTTTATCGTGGAAATTACTTTCTAGCAACACAACCTACATGTAAAAAAATTAAGAAGAAAATAAACTCCCCGGAACATTTCCAAACGGGCCCAAAAAGTTGATAATACAGCGTATTTGCAGGAAAAAAATTCTCACTCGGCGGCTTTGGGCATTTCCAAACTTTTTATCGTGGAAATTACTTTCTAGCAACACAAGCTACATGTAAAAAAATTAAGAAGAAAATAAACTCCCCGGAACATTTCCAAACGGGCCCAAAAAGTTGATAATACAGCGTATTTGCAGGAAAAAAAATTCTCACTCGGCGGCTTTGGGCATTTCCTAACTTTTTATCGCGAACATTACTTTCTAGCAGCACAAGCTACATGTAAAAAAATTAAGAAGAAAATAAACTCACCGGAACATTTCCAAACGGGCCCAAAAAGGTGACAAACAGCGTGTTTGTAAGAAAAAAAAATTCTCCCTCAGCGGCTTTGGGTATTTCCAAACTTTTTATCGTGGAAATTACTTTCTAGCAACACAAGCTACATGTAAAAAAATTAAGAAGAAAATAAACTCCCCGGAACATTTCCAAACGGGCCCAAAAAGTTGATAATACAGCGTATTTGCAGGAAAAAAAATTCTCACTCGGCGGCTTTCGGCATTTCCAAACTTTTTATCGCGAACATTACTTTCTAGCAGCACAAGCTACATGTAAAAAAATTAAGAAGAAAATAAACTCCCCGGAACATTTCCAAACGGGCCCAAAGAGGTGACAAACAGCGTGTTCGTAAGAAAAAAAAGTTCTCCCTCAGCGGCTTTAGGCATTTCCAAACTTATCGTGGAAATTACTTTCTAGCAACACAAGCTACATGTAAAAAAATTAAGAAGAAAATAAACTCCCCGGAACATTTCCAAACGGGCCCAAAAAGTTGATAATACAGCGTATTTGCAGAAAAAAAAATTCTCACTCGGCGGCTTTGGGCATTTCCAAACTTTTTATCGCGAACATTACTTTCTAGCAGCACAAGCTACATGTAAAAAAATTAAGAAGAAAATAAACTCCCCGGAACATTTCCAAACGGGCCCAAAATGTGACAAACAGCGTGTTTGTAAGAAAAAAAAATTCTCCCTCATTGGCTTTGGGCATTTCCAAACTTTTTATCGTGGAAATTACTTTCTAGCAACACAAGCTACATGTAAAAAAATTAAGAAGAAAATAAACTCCCCGGAACATTTCCAAACGGGCCCAAAAAGTTGATAATACAGCGTATTTGCAGGAAAAAAAATTCTCACTCGGCGGCTTTGGGCATTTCCAAACTTTTTATCGCGAACATTACTTTCTAGCAGCACAAGCTACATGTAAAAAAATTAAGAAGAAAATAAACTCCCCGGAACATTTCCAAACGGGTCCAAAGAGGTGACAAACAGCGTGTTTGTAAGAAAAAAAAATTCTCCCTCAGCGGCTTTAGGCATTTCCAAACTTTTTATCGTGGAAATTACTTTCTAGCAACACAAGCTACATGTAAAAAAATTAAGAAGAAAATAAACTCCCCGGAACATTTCCAAACGGGCCCAAAATTTGATAATACAGCATATTTGCAGGAAAAAAAATTCTCACTCGGCGGCTTTGGGCATTTCCAAACTTTTTATCGCGAACATTACTTTCTAGCAGCACAAGCTACATGTAAAAAAATTAAGAAGAAAATAAACTCCCCGGAACATTTCCAAACGGGCCCAAAGAGGTGACAAACAGCGTGTTTGTAAGAAAAAAAATTCTCCCTCAGCGGCTTTAGGCATTTCCAAACTTTTTATCGTGGAAATTACTTTCTAGCAACACAAGCTACATGTAAAAAAATTAAGAAGAAAATAAACTCCCCGGAACATTTCCAAACGGGCCCAAAAAGGTGACAAACAGCGTGTTTGTAAGAAAAAAAATTCTCCCTCAGCGGCTTTGGGCATTTCCAAACTTTTTATCGTGGAAATTACTTTCTAGCAACACAAACTACATGTAAAAAAATTAAGAAGAAAATAAACTCCCGGAACATTTCCAAACGGGCCCAAAAAGTTGATAATACAGCGTATTTTCAGGAAAAAAAATTCTCACTCGGCGGCTTTGGGCATTTCCAAACTTTTTATCGCGAACATTACTTTCTAGCAGCACAAGCTACATGTAAAAAAATTAAGAAGAAAATAAACTGCCCGGAACATTTCCAAACGGGCCCAAAAAGGTGACAAACAGCGTGTTTGTAAGAAAAAAAAAATTCTCCCTCAGCGGCTTTGGGCATTTCCAAACTTTTTATCGTGGAAATTACTTTCTAGCAACACAAGCTACATGTAAAAAAATTAAGAAGAAAATAAACTACCTGGAACATTTCCAAACGGGCCCAAAAAGTTGATAATACAGCGTATTTGCAGGAAAAAAAATTCTCACTCGGCGGCTTTGGGCATTTCCAAACTTTTTATCGCGAACATTACTTTCTAGCAGCACAAGCTACATGTAAAAAAATTAAGAAGAAAATAAATTCCCCGGAACATTTCCAAACGGGCCCAAAAAGGTGACAAACAGCGTGTTTGTAAGAAAAAAAAATTCTCCCTCAGCGGCTTTGGGCATTTCCAAACTTTTTATCGTGGAAATTACTTTCTAGCAACACAAGCTACATGTAAAAAAATTAAGAAGAAAATAAACTACCCGGAACATTTCCAAACGGGCCCTAAAATTTGATAATACAGCGTATTTGCAGGAAAAAAAATTCTCACTCGGCGGCTTTGGGCATTTCCAAACTTTTTATCGCGAACATTACTTTCTAGCAGCACAAGCTACATGTAAAAAAATTAAGAAGAAAATAAACTCCCCGGAACATTTCCAAACGGGCCCAAAAAGGTGACAAACAGCGTGTTTGTAAGAAAAAAAATTCTCCCTCAGCGGCTTTGGGCATTTCCAAACTTTTTATCGTGGAAATTACTTTCTAGCAACACAAGCTACATGTAAAAAAATTAAGAAGAAAATAAACTACCCGGAACATTTCCAAACGGGCCCAAAAAGTTGATAATACAGCGTATTTGCAGGAAAAAAAATTCTCACTCGGCGGCTTTGGGCATTTCCAAACTTTTTATCGCGAACATTACTTTCTAGCAGCACAAGTTACATGTAAAAAAATTAAGAAGAAAATAAATTCCCCGGAACATTTCCAAACGGGCCCAAAAAGGTGACAAACAGCGTGTTTGTAAGAAAAAAAAATTCTCCCTCAGCGGCTTTGGGCATTTCCAAACTTTTTATCGTGGAAATTACTTTCTAGCAACACAAGCTACATGTAAAAAAATTAAGAAGAAAATAAACTCTGCGGAACATTTCCAACCGGGCCCAAAAAGGTGACAAACAGCGTGTTTGTAAGAAAAAAACATTCTCCCTCAGCGGCTTTGGGCATTTCCAAACTTTTTATCGTGGAAATTACTTTCTAGCAACACAAGCTACATGTAAAAAAATTAAGAAGAAAATAAACTACCCGGAACATTTCCAAACGGGCCCAAAAAGTTGATAATACAGCGTATTTGCAGGAAAAAAAATTCTCACTCGGCGGCTTTGGGCATTTCCAAACTTTTTATCGTGGAAATTACTTTCTAGGAACACAAGCTACATGTAGAAAAATTAAGAAGAATATAAACTCCCCGGAACATTTCCAAACGGGCCCAAAAAGTTGATAATACAGCGTATTTGCAGGAAAAAAAATTCTCACTCGGCGGCGTTTGGCATTTCCAAACTTTTTATTGCTGAAATTATTTTATGAGCACACAAAGTACCTGTAAAAAAATTACGAACCAAATCGACTTTCTGGAAAACCCCCAAACTGCCGATTATATAGAGGTCGTGACAAAAAAAAAAATCTGATTCCGCGGCGTCTGGCATTTCCAAACTTTTTAAAGCTGGAATTACTTTTTGAGCATAAAAACTCCCTGTAAAAAAATTATGAACCAAATCGACTCAAAATAAAAAAACGGTCAATAATCAGTCATTTTTTATGTTTTTCATGTCCTCTTTCAATTGATATATTTATTAATATGAACAGGGGCCCACTTACGATCGTTGCACAATTTGTTTAACTTTTTTGTTTGCCAAAAACTTTAATTTGAGCCCTGGTAGGTCGGTGTGCTATGAAAATTTTTTAAGGTGGCTCCAGCGGTCTAGTAGACCTAAAGCTATGAACATTTTTTACAAAAATTCATTTACACATTCGAATCTGAAAACTAATATGACACGAAGCAGAGTTCTGAACATAACGGAAAATATTTTTGTTAAAGAATTTCCAATTTTGCAAAAGTATGTTTTGTGCATTAAAAAAAAAAAATCAATATCAAATACAAATCTTTTTTGTTTTTCATTCAATTTTAATTTTCAAGGTCTCATTTTCTTCCTTTTTAAATTTCAGGGGAAGTCGCCGATATCAAAATTGAAAAATTTTTAAAACCTGCAAAGTTATATGCATTTGTTTGTAAAATTCAGTGACAAATCTGCAAACAATACAAACAAGATAGGTTAGCGTGCAGGCAAGCGTAGCGCGCTCTGTTTTAGAATCTAGTTCCTATTGTAAAAAGGTGATAGTGATTATTATCGAATTGAAGCTTACAGAGCCAACTTCAGAGCGTTGTCAAAAAATTTCATTTGCGAATTCAGTAGGTAAGATAGGTTCGTGTTCAGGCGCGCGTAGCACGCTCTGCTTTAGAATCTAGTACGGGTAAAAAGTAGGGGTGTACAAGTACTCGGCTTGGCGTGTTTGAACTGTATCGAGCTTTTTCTTCGAACTTGAATCGAGTACATTATACTTCGAACTGCTCGAGTCAGATTGAACTACTCGGACCAACTCGAACTACTCGAATGAAGTCGAGCTACTCGAATTAAGTAGTTCGATCTAGATAGAACCAGCTGGCTCTCTTAGTAACTTATAATATTATATACTTAATTAGCTGAATGTAATTTGTTTTTGGATTTAGCTACTACTTAGCGATAATAATTATAATTATCCTAAGATTACTTATAATTATCTATAATTTTTTATTTATAATTCTTTTATAATTTATTCACTACTATGCACTGGAAGTTGGAAGTGTTCTATAATTTCAAACCACTCGATCAAAGTTCGAACTACTCGAACTATTTCTAACTACTCAATATATCAAGTAAAACATTTGATTCGACTTGAGTTCGTCGAGTTGAGTTTATAGAGCAAATAGTTCGGATCTTCGAGTAGTCGTGCACCCCTAGTAAAAAATTACTGACATTTGTCAATACGTATTGATTAAATTTTCAGGGGAAAGGCTAGCATCCTTATCTATACCTATATCATTTCCAAAGATATTCCCTAAGTATTGGTATTTGTTACTCGTAAACAAAATTATTTTATAAACGTGAGTGTGCAACGAACCTCCACAAGTTTCCTATTTAAAAAATTACTAATACCAATGTGTACCTAAAGTATAATTTTTTTTCTGTCAACTGCTTTATATATGCGATGCAACGATGCAAACTTCAGACCCATTTATATATAAAGACAAGAAAAACACGTTTTACTAATTTGCTTACTGTTTTTATGTGATATAATCAATTTTTCTTCAAGATGCAATAGTTTCTTACAAACAAAAAAGTTTTTTTATAACGGACTAATAGTATTTAATTTTAATTTTTATAAAAATGCAGCGTCGCGGAGATAATATTTTTGTTAATAGTAGGCACATCGTATCCAATCACATTTACCGAAAATTTGACAAGAGTTGATAGCCTAAAAAGTTGGTACAGCGTTTTACCATATTCTGGCTGTTTTTTTTATTAACGTTTATAAGTATAAAATTGTCTTGAGTACGCGGAGGAAATATCTAAATTCTGATGCCCCACGAGCGTATCCTTGCATTATAGTGAGTTCTATGTAGTGGAACATGTTACTGGAAGTGGATTATATAAATATTTACTTGACTTATAGTTAGCTAAATATGTGAGAACCATAGATGTATCACAGTACTATAAAAGTTATTTCCTC
This sequence comes from Torymus aiolomorphi, assembly GCA_036365515.1. Classification (NCBI taxonomy): domain Eukaryota; kingdom Metazoa; phylum Arthropoda; class Insecta; order Hymenoptera; family Torymidae; genus Torymus; species Torymus aiolomorphi. The sequence goes on from CM070876.1 coordinate 53,033,835, forward strand.
CTACCTCTCGAAAAAAATTAAAAAATTTTTTTAAAGGCACATCTGCAGGACAAAGTTTTCTTGTTCCTTAAGCCTTTCTGAATGTCAACAAAATTATTTACTTTGAAATCTAAAATTAAGAATAATTTTGTCTTTTTTCTACTCGACGACACCTTATAAATACTGGCATCTACCTATTTGATCTTTGCAAGAATAATTATCTACACTGAAATTATTACTTTAAAAGTTACAGTTTTCTAAGTGATAAACGTTATTACAATTATAACTTCCTATAATAATTTGCTACTAGCGATAATTCAAATAATATCTGAAAATATTAAATATCAATTTTTTTCAATCATCACATCAGCTTAACGTATTTCTTATAATTTTTAAATAAAAAATTAAATGGGATGACTGATGTTCCTTATTCACTTATTTACTTCAATTACAATATGCATTACGTAAAGCTGATATGATGATTAAAAAATATTGATATTTTATATTTTCAGATATTTATTGAATTATCGCCTGCAACAAATTATTATGGGAAGTTATAATTGTAATAACGATTATTCCTTAGAAAACTGTAACTTTTAAAGTAATAATTTCAGTGTAGATAATTATTCTTGCAAGATCAAAAAGGTAGATGCCAGTATTTATAAGTGTCGTCATTTAGAAAAAGACGAAATTATCTTTAATTTTTAGATTTAAAAGTATATAATTTTTTCGCATTCAGAAAGGCTTAAAGAACAAGAAAGTTTGTCTAGTAGATGTGCCTTCAAAATTAAATATCTTTTCCAAGTTTCGTCATTTAAAAAAAAAGTGAAACTTCTTATTAATGCAAAATTGACTTATAAGTTTCGACGAAAAATGATACTATTAAATTGAGCTTGTACATACTTTTTTTAACATTCAGAAAAACTTTGTCCTGTAGATGTGCCTTCAAAGAAATTTTTTTATTTTTATCGAGACATAAGAGGGAAATAACTTTTATAGTACTGTGACATATCTATGGTTCTCAGATATTTAGCTAAGTCAAGCAAATATTTATATAATCCACTTCCAGTAACATGTTCCACTACATAGAACTTACTATTATGCAAGGATAAGCTCATGGGACATCAGAAGAGGCCTAAATTTAGATATTTCCTCCGTACTGAAGACAATTTTATACTTTTAAACGTTGCTAAAAAAAACTGCCAGAATATGGTAAAAAACGCTGTACCAATTTATTTAAGCTATCAACTCTTGTTAAATTTTCGGTAAATTTGATTTTGGATACGGTGTGCCTACTATTAACAAAAATATTATCTCCGCGATGCTGCATGTTTATCAAAATTAAAATTAAATACTATTTGTCCGTTATGAAAAAAATTTTTTGTTTTTATAATTTTCTAAAAATACGTTCTAAAGATGGGTCTGAAGTTTGCACCGTTGGAATGCAACGAAATAATTTCTTACAATTAATTTAAGTTATTAAACAATGGAAATTTCATCTAAACCTTTGTTAGAAAGTTATTTTATTTTATAAAACACTAAATCTACACACAAAATTAATATTAATTAGTATAACCATGAAGAAAAATTTTTTTTTTTATTTCGTTGCAATCCAACGTTGCGAACTTCAGACCCATTTCTAAAGAACGTGATATCGATGCGCCCCTCGTCGAAGAAATCATAATTTTTTCGTGGCACACATAAAGAGCGGTAAATAGGTAGGAAATATATGTAGAAAAAAGAAGAAATTTATATTTTTTTATAATTTTTTATATAATTTTTTATAATTTGAGGATATTTCCTCGGGTGGGAAGAAGAAGGTTCTATCTCAACGGAGCGCGTGAAAAGGTCCTATCTCAGTAGAGTCCCACCTTCTTACGCGCTCGTCTAGAATAGGACCTTTTCACGCGATTCGCCGAGATAGAATCTTCTCCCCACCCGATGATCACTTTTGTTTTAAAGATTTTTTTCATAACGAATCCTAGTTCAATGAATTTATTTATTCAATATATCCACGACTGAGCGGAACAAGGTCGTATCTCACCGCGTGGATGAAGAACGTCGTATCTCAGCGCGCGGACGAAGAGCGTTGTATCTCACCGCGCGGACGAAGAACATCGTATCTCACCGCGCGGATGAAGAATATCGTATCTCACCGCGCGGACGATGAACGTCGTATCTCGGCGTTCTTGCGACGTACACGGCTAGTATACGGCGAGATACGATGTTTTTTGTCCGCGCGCCGAGATATTTTATCCGCGCGGAGAGATACGACTTTCTTCGTCCGGGCGGTGAGATACGACGTTCTTCGTCCGCGTGGTGAGATACGATGTTCTTTATCCGCGCGCTGAGATACGACGTTCTTCATCTGCGCAGTGAGATATGACGTTCTTCGTCCGCGCGGTGAGATACAACGTTCTTCGTCCGCGCGCTGAAATACAACCTTGTTCCGCGCAGCCGTCGATATATTCACGCGCCAATAACCATGTAAAAAATTTGTGAATTTGACTTTTGACATAAACCTTTGTATTTTTAATTTGCAATTTAATAATTACGATTTTTCCCCGTAAATGTTTTCAAATATAATTTTATATATACTTTTCAATAATGTATTTATGCAAAATCAAATATGCACATAGAATGCAATTTTATATTAAAATATATTCATTTAAAAAAATTATTTTATGTAATTTATCTATTCTAAAATATGATTTTTCAAATTATTAAAATTTCAACTCCACTAGAGTAATAAATGGGTATAATATAATAACATTTTTTTATATTATAGACTATAATTGAAGGGCCGGATGCAATAAGGGGGTTAGCGCTCGAAAACCTGTAAAAGTATTGTCCAAGTGACTAAAATTTCAATGTAGCCAAATTAATTTTTAAAAAATATCACCTTGTAGGAAATGAAAAGAAGTATTTTTACCTAGAAGGAATTTTTTTATTCGACTTTCTTTTTAATATAAAAATTAAAAACTGAAAATTTTGTTCATCTATTTTTAATAGCTTTCAAAAACATTAATCGTCCAAACTTGGTCAAATATGATCGAAATATTTTAAAATTTGACAGGGACGTGCAGAATACTCCAGCGTTGCCTATGGGATTGATAAAAGGATGTAAATCGATAATTGTTAATAATTATTTAATTGCAAATATATTGCGATCGGTAATTACGTTTTTTTAACTTTAACGGAAAAAAGTATCGAGGGAAGTTGAAGCTAGGAAAAACTTCCAGCGAGACATTTATTCCTTAATAGTCTAATAAGTTTCTGTCAAAGTTTCAAATTGATTTAATAATAAATGACTTAAATAGAGCGTTATTAATAAAGACGCGCGCTAGCAACATCGGCGGCGCGGCGCGGCGTGAGCTCAGACTGCGTCGCACACGTTTTCGCAGTGGCGTATCACGTTTATAAAAATTAAAGAATTATTACGTTATTGTGTGTGTGTGTGTGTGTGTATGTGTGTGTGTGTGTATATATCCTTATGATAGTATTAATGAACATATTAAATTTTAAAGTACAAATTTATTTATTAACATACTAACAAAATGTAATTATATGTACAGTGCGTTGACTTATAAACTGTGTTTTTACGTTATATAAAACATAATATCGTTACATAATAATTCGTTAATTTTTATAAACGTGATACATCAGTGCAAAAACATGTAAACACAGGCTTAGCTCACGCCGTGCCGCCGATGTTGCTAGCGCGCGTCTTTATTAATAACGCTCTATTTAAGTCATTTATTATTAAATCAATTTGAAACTTTGACAGAAACTTATTAGACTATTAAGGAACAAATGTCTCGCTGGAAGTTTTTCCTAGCTTCAACTTCCCTCGATACTTTTTTCCGTTAAAGTTAAGAAAACGTAATTACCGATCGCAATATATTTGCAATTAAATAATTATTAACAATTATCGATTGACATCCTTTTATCAATCCCATAGGCAACGCTGGAGTATTCTGCACGTCCCTGTCAAATTTCAAAATATTTCGATCATATTTGACCAAGTTTGGACGATTAATGTTTTTGAAAGCTATTAAAAATAGATGAACAAAATTTTCAGTTTTTAATTTTTATATTAAAAAGAAAGTCGAATAAAAAAATTCCTTCTAGGTAAAAATACTTCTTTTCATTCCCTACAAGGTGATATTTTTTAAAAATTAATTTGGCTACATTGAAATTTTAGTCACTTGGACAATACTTTTACGGGTTTTCGAGCGCTAACCCCCTTATTGCATCCGGCCATTCAATTAATTATATTTCAGAGGAATATGGTGTTCTGATTACATCAAACAACTGCAAACTGTAAAATCGTTTAGGCTCATCATCCTAGCCCGTATGGATTTTGACTTGAGATTGTCGTTTTAGTTTCTTTGCGTCTAAATAAACCAATTAACGGCTTTTTTGCGCATCGCCGAATTGTTTTTTCGTGTTGTAAATCGTACTTTCGGTTATAGAGTTAAGCGATATTCTAATTATTCTCTGAATAAAAATGTTTTTTAAATTTTATCGCACCGTAAGATAATTGGAAATTTTACTCTTACTGTTGAGGTATTTGATTGTTGATTAACATTTAATCAATAATATATTAGGCCTTAGAGAGTAGGAATATGTATTATGAGAGAGTTATATATATAGTTTTCAAAAGCGCTTATAATCGGAACGTATACGAGCTCGCAACAATAACAAAGCCGACGAAAGTCGGAGCGCGGCGAAACATAAACACTCGGCCGGTCGAGCGAGCCGCAAGCTATAGGTATAGTTAGAATCTATAGCGGCCGAGCCCAGCAGCGCGAGAGCCGCGGAGAGAGAGAGATAGCTAGCTGCCACAGAGGCGTAGAGAGCGCAGACAACGGGCAACAGTAGAGCCTGTGCTCGAGGTGCGGCGACGGCGCGGCGCACGCCGGAGAGCCAAGCGCCTACAGTATATATAGTCTAGGAGCTGGGTACCGTCCCGTATGCAATATGTCCCCGGATAAAAACAGTTGTTTCTTATAGATTTTGACCCGTAGAATCCGAATATCGAGGTTAAAATTCGAAAAAAGTGGTAGAAATTGTTTAAAATGCAATTGTTTAAACAAATAATAATAAATTTTTTTTTTGCCCCGGAGTATTTTTTTCCTAAAACTTTAGCTCATTTTAAAGAACACGTCTATTTGCAAAATCAATATAAACTCAAAATTTGAAAAGTTATGAATTTTTGAAATTTGATTTTTACGTTTTTTTTGCAACTTTGATTAATAATAACTTTGAAAAAAATGAACTTTTTTTAAAATGAAAGTTTCCTCTTATTCTTTGAGATAAAAACCACCATATTCATTTGCATTATTTTAAGTTTTCTGTTATTAACTATTTATTTCGTTATTTAACAAAAGCTAATTTTTCGATATTTCCTAGCGCTATTTCAGTATACAGTTGGAGTAATGCGCGCATTCAGGGATTTTCAAAATCATTATATTTGAAAGTTAAACCAATACTTGACAATTGGTGCGATGGCAAATCAATTTGAATGTTTAATAAATAAACAACTTATTGTTTAAACCAACAAAAAATCAATATTTAATTTAAATATAAATACATGAATAAAAATTCATAACTAAGTAAAATATAATATTATTCAAATTTATTTTTACAAGTTTCATTTTTCTGACAAAAACAGAAGGAACAGCATGGAATTGCTACTCGAACACAACAACATGAGTTTTTGATGCATGCTTTACATTGGCAGTTCGGTACAAAATCATCTATAGGTGGTAATAAAATTTAAACTTTTTGTGGAGGACCAATAATAATATTATATTTTACTTAGTTATTCATTTTTATACATGTATTTATATTTTTTATTTTAAATAAAATATTTGTTTTTAATTTAATTATTAATGTTTTATTAATGTATTAATTATTTCGTAACATTACCTTAATTTTATATTTTTGAGTAAACGAACTGTAATATATTATTATGTATTAAAAAGTCATATGTTCATCATTTTTTTTTTTTTTTTAAACAATAAGTTGTTTATTTAGTAAACATTAAAATTGATTTGCCATCGCACCAATTGTCAAGTATCGGTTTAACTTTCAAATATAATGATTTTGAAAATCCCTGAATGCGCGCTTTACTCCAACTATATACTGAAATAGCCGCTAGGAAATTTTTTGTATTAGATAAAATTAAGCTTGAGAAAAGCACGCAGAAGTTGCAAACAGCAATTGACTGAAGGAGAAGGGAGGCGGGACCTACCGAGTGCGGTTGCAGCGTCGGCGGCATTGTTGTTATGTCAGCGTGCGCGTGGACTGAGTGTCTTTGCCGCTGGCGAGCCGTTTTTCAGTTTCTAGCGATTCTAGCTAGCCCAGGCGCCGCAAAAGTTTTCGCTTCTGTTTCCCTTTCTATACCGGCTGTTGCAATTGAATAAAGTAACCATCGTTTTTTATAGATTTTGATTCGTAAAATCTAAATTTCTAGTTTACAATTTATCAAAATGGCAGGAACCTTGATTTAAATGCATTTGTTTAAACAAAAACGCCATTTAAACAAATAAAAACAATCTTTTGAGATCAGAATAATTTTTTCTTGAAAATTTAGGCAATTTTAAAATTAAAATGTTGCATTCAACATATACGAAAAACCAATATTCAAAGAGTTATAGATTTTTAAAATATTAATCTTCAGTATTTAAGTGATTTTGAATAATAGTCACAAAATTAAACATCAAGTAAAAATTATTACGGTTACTTATCGTTTACCATCTAAAAAGAGATGTGCATGTTTAATATTACTTTGTATCATAAATAATTATTCATATTAATATATGAGTAAATCTCAGGAACTCTTAACTTTTTGGGAATTCCAATGTTTGAGCGCTAAAAAATGAGTTAAAGCTCAAAATGTTTGCCTTTAAAAAAAAAAAAAGAATCAATTATAAATAAGGGTAAAGAATCTAGCTACGTACACAAAATTAAAAAAAAAGGTCGACATTCAGTCATTTTTTATGTTGTTCATGTCCCTTTCCAATCAATATATTTATTTAATGGGAACAGGAACACACTTACGATCGTTGCACAATTTGTTTAGCTTTCTTTGTTTGCCAAAACCTTTAATTTGAGCCCTGGTAGGTTGATGTGCTGTGAAAATTAGCCCAAATATAAGATTTTTAATTTTCTAAATTTTTTAATAAATTTCAGTGGGAAAAAGTTACTGACATTTGTCAATGGGTATTGATTAAATTTTCAAGGCGAAGCCTTTCGATATCTATATCGTGGGCAAAGATACTCCCTAAATATAGGTATTTGTTACTCGTAAAGAAAATTATTTTATAAACGTAAGTTTGCAGCGAACCTCCACAAGTTTCCTATTTAAAAAATTAGTAATGCCAATGTGTAGCTAAAGCATAATTTGTCTGTCAACTGCTTTAGAGAGAGAAGAAAACCAAGTTTTACTAATGTTTTTAATTGACATAATGAACATTTTTTCTACAAGATGCAATAGTTTCTTACAAACATGTATTATTATTATTTAAATAAAATAATTTTCTATTTAAAGCCAAGTTATACTTTTAAAATAGAAATTATCTTTTCAGTCTAAATCTGTGTCTGATTCAAAAACAATTGTTCTTTCTATGAAGACTCGATTCCTACTCTCAGAAAAGTAATTATATTTCTTCGCCCAGGATATTCCGGCATGTTCTTGTTTGTGCACATAAGGATTGTGCACATATTTATTGTGCGCAGATAGCATTGGTACATATCTATATATATAGATATATACCAATGCTAAAGTGTGCACAATTAATATGTGCACAATCCTTATGTGCACAAACAAGAACATGCCGATATTCTAGGGGTGGTTCGAGTAGTTCGAAGATTTCTGCCTATTTTTTTTTCTAAAACATGAACAAAATTATATAAATGATAGAATTATGTATTAAAATCACCCACGTTTTATAACCACTACATTAATTTAGTAAACTAATAAGGTTTAAAGGCTCCGAAAACATTTATGAACTTCATGCAAACAATGAAGTCTATGCACTCAAAATCGAACTTTTTTTCCGACTTTTTACTCGAAAAAAAACTCGTAAAATACATGAGTCAAAAGTTATTGTTAAAAACTTTAAAATGAAATGAAAAGTGTTATATGAGCTTTATATATGTCCAAACATTGCAATTTCATATGCTTAAGAAATTTTTTTCACCTACATGCTATTTTTTAATGCAAAAAAGAACTAAAAAAATTTCGAACTATTCGGTTACATTCCTACGATATTCCCCTCAATATTCGTAATTAATAGAAGATAATAAAAAAATGTTCCTTTGGAGAATATAATGAATTATGAGTATTTATGACGAAATTTATTAACTTTTTAATAAATTTAGTCATAATTTATTAATATTTACATTATATGTATCTTAAGTTTTATTAAAAAACAAATGAATCTTATCGATGACAAAGTAAAGAGATATGTAAGTTATTTACGTATTTGAAATTCCGAACGTTCATAATGAATGAGTCTGAAGTTTGCAATGTTGGAGTGCAACGAAATAAAAAAAAATAATTCATTTTACTTCAAGTTTATACTAAATTATATTAATTTTGCGTGTAGATTTAGTGTTTTATAGTATAAAATAACAAAGGTTTAGATAAAATTTTCATTGCTTAATAACTTAAACAATTGTAAAAAATTATTTCGTTGCATTCCAACGATACAAACTTCAGACCCATCATAATGAACGAAATATTAATTTATAGTTTCTAATTTTGGTTGGAATTCGTCGAAGTGGTTTTATTGGTGACTGCAAGAATGACAAACGAAGAGATACAGTTATTATCATTTTTTAAATATATTAAGTAGTTAACTTTAGCTAAATCTGAAAATGGCAAAAATCTTTATATATAATCATCTGTTTGGGGGTTTTCCGGGGAGTCGATTTGGTTCGTAATTTTTTACGAGTAGTTTGTGTGCTCATAAAATAATTTCAGCTATAACAAGTTTGGAAATGACAAGCGCCGCTGAGAGAAATTTTTTTCCGTCACGACCCCTATATACACGCCTGTTTGGGGGTTTTCCGGGGAGTGGATTTGGTTCGTAATTTTTTTATAGGGAGTTCTTATGCCCAAAAAGTAATTCCAGCATTAAAAAGTTTGGAAATGCCAGACACCGAGCAGTGAGAATTTTTTTCCGCACGACCCCTATATATCTGATTATATAATCAGCTGTTTGGGGGTTTTCCGGGGAGTCGATTTGGTTCGTAATTTTTTTACGAGTAGTTTGTGTGCTCATAAAATAATTTCAGCGATAAAAAGTTTGGAAATGCCAAGCGCCGCTGAGAGAGAATTTTTTTTCCGTCACGACTCCTATATATCAGATTATATAATTGTCTGTTTGGGGGTTTTCCGGGGAGTCGATTTGGTTCGTAATTTTTTTACGAGTAGTTTGTGTGCTCATAAAATAATTCCAGCAATAAAAAGTTTGGAAATGCCAAGCGCCGCTGAGAGAGAATTTTTTTTCAGTCACGACCCCTATATAATAAGCTGTTTGGGGGTTTTCCGGGGAGTCAATTTGGTTCCTAATTTTTTTATAGCGAGTTCTTATGCTCAAACAGTAATTCCAGCATTAAAAAGTTTGGAAATGACAGACACCGAGCAGTGAGAATTTTTTTTCCGTCACGACCCCTATATATCTGATTATATAATCAGCTGTTTGGGGGTTTTCCGGGGAGTCGATTTGGTTCGTAATTTCTTTACAGGGAGTTTTTATGCTCAAAAAGTAATTCCAGCTTTAAAAAGTTTGGAAATGCCAGACACCGAGCAGTGAGAATTTTTTTTGCGTCACGACCCCTATATATCTGATTATATAATCAGCTGTTTGGGGGTTTTACGGGTAGTCGATTTGGTTCATAATTTTTTTACGAGTAGTTTGTGTGCTCATAAAATAATTTCAACGATAAAAAGTTTGGAAATGCCAAACGTCGCTGAGAGAGAATTTTTCTTCGGTCACGTCCCCTATATACCTGAATATATAATCAGCTGTTTGGGGGGTTTCCGGGGAGTCGATTTGGTTCGTAATTTTTTTACGAGTAGTTTGTGTGCTCATAAAATAATTCCAGCGATAAAAAGTTTGGAAATGCCCAAAGCCGCCGAGTGAGAATTTTTTTTTCCTGCAAATACGCTGTATTATCAACTTTTTGGGCCCGTTTGGAAATGTTCCGGGGAGTTTATTTTCTTCTTAATTTTTTTACATGTAGCTTGTGTTGCTAGAAAGTAATTTCCACGATAAAAAGTTTGGAAATGCCCAAAGCCGCTGAGGAGAATTTTTTTTTTCTTACAAACACGCTGTTTGTCACCTTTTTGGGCCCGTTTGGAAATGTTCCGGGGAGTTTATTTTCTTCTTAATTTTTTACATGTAGCTTGTGCTGCTAGAAAGTAATGTTCGCGATAAAAAGTTTGGAAATGCCCAAAGCCGCCGAGTGAGAATTTTTTTTCCTGCAAATACGCTGTATTATCAACTTTTTGGGCCCGTTTGGAAATGTTCCGAGGAGTTTATTTTCTTCTTAATTTTTTTACATGTAGCTTGTGTTGCTAGAAAGTAATTTCCACGATAAAAAGTTTGGAAATGCCCAAAGCCGCTGAGGGAGAATTTTTTTTTTCTTACAAACACGCTGTTTGTCACCTTTTTGGGCCCGTTTGGAAATGTTCCGGGGAGTTTATTTCCTTCTTAATTTTTTTACATGTAGCTTGTGCTGCTAGAAAGTAATGTTCGTGATAAAAAGTTTGGAAATGCCCAAAGCCGCCGAGTGAGAATTTTTTTTCCTGCAAATACGCTGTATTATCAACTTTTTGGGCCCGTTTGGAAATGTTCCGGGGAGTTTATTTTCTTCTTAATTTTTTTACATGTAGCTTCTGTTGCTAGAAAGTAATTTCCACGATAAAAAGTTTGGAAATGCCCAAAGCCGCTGAGGGAGAATTTTTTTTTCTTAGAAACACGCTGTTTGTCACATTTTTGGGCCCGTTTGGAAATGTTCCGGGGAGTTTATTTTCTTCTTAATTTTTTTACATGTAGCTTGTGTTGCTAGAAAGTAATTTCCACGATAAAAAGTTTGGAAAAGCCTAAAGCCGCTGAGGGAGAATTTTTTTTTCTTACAAACACGCTGTTTGTCACCTCTTTGGGCCCGTTTGGAAATGTTCCGGGGGTTTATTTTCTTCTTAATTTTTTTACATGTAGCTTGTGCTGCTAGAAAGTAATGTTCGCGATAAAAAGTTTGGAAATGCCCAAAGCCGCCGAGTGAGAATTTTTTCCTGCAAATACGCTGTATTATCAACTTTTTGGGCCCGTTTGGAAATGTTCCGGGGAGTTTATTTTCTTCTTAATTTTTTTACATGTAGCTTGTGTTGCTAGAAAGTAATTTCCACGATAAAAAGTTTGGAAATGCCTAAAGCCGCTGAGGGAGAATTTTTCTTTCTTACAAACACGCTGTTTGTCACCTCTTTGGGCCCGTTTGGAAATGTTCCGGGGAGTTTATTTTCTTCTTAATTTTTTTACATGTAGCTTGTGCTGCTAGAAAGTAATGTTCGCGATAAAAAGTTTGGAAATGCCCAAAGCCGCCGAGTGAGAATTTTTTTCCTGCAAATACGCTGTATTATCAACTTTTTGGGCCCGTTTGGAAATGTTCCAGGGAGTTTATTTTCTTCTTAATTTTTTTACATGTAGCTTGTGTTGCTAGAAAGTAATTTCCACGATAAAAAGTTTGGAAATGCCCAAAGCCAATGAGGGAGAATTTTTTTTTCTTACAAACACGCTGTTTGTCACCTTTTTGGGCCCGTTTGGAAATGTTCCGGGGAGTTTATTTTCTTCTTAATTTTTTTACATGTAGCTTGTGCTGCTAGAAAGTAATGTTCGCGATAAAAAGTTTGGAAATGCCCAAAGCCGCCGAGTGAGAATTTTTTTTTCTGCAAATACGCTGTATTATCAACTTTTTGGGCCCGTTTGGAAATGTTCCGGGGAGTTTATTTTCTTCTTAATTTTTTTACACGTAGCTTGTGTTGCTAGAAAGTAATTTCCACGATAAGTTTGGAAATGCCTAAAGCCGCTGTGGGAGAACTTTTTTTTCTTACGAACACGCTGTTTGTCACCTCTTTGGGCCCGTTTGGAAATGTTCCGGGGAGTTTATTTTCTTCTTAATTTTTTTACATGTAGCTTGTGCTGCTAGAAAGTAATGTTCGCGATAAAAAGTTTGGAAATGCCCAAAGCCGCCGAGTGAGAATTTTTTTTCCTGCAAATACGCTGTATTATCAACTTTTTGGGCCCGTTTGGAAATGTTCCGGGGAGTTTATTTTCTTCTTAATTTTTTACATGTAGCTTGTGTTGCTAGAAAGTAATTTCCACGATAAAAAGTTTGGAAATGCCCAAAGCCGCTGAGGGAGAATTTTTTTCTTACAAACACGCTGTTTGTCACCTTTTTGGGCCCGTTTGCAAATGTTCCGGGAGTTTATTTTCTTCTTAATTTTTTTACATGTAGCTTGTGCTGCTAGAAAGTAATGTTCGCGATAAAAAGTTTGGAAATGCCCAAAGCCGCCGAGTGAGAATTTTTTTCCTGCAAATACGCTGTATTATCAACTTTTTGGGCCCGTTTGGAAATGTTCCGGGAGTTTATTTTTTCGTAATTTTTTTACATGTAGCTTGTGTTGCTAGAAAGTAATTTCCACGATAAAAAGTTTGGAAATGCCCAAAGCCGCCGAGTGAGAATTTTTTCCTGCAAATACGCTGTATTATCAACTTTTTGGGCCCGTTTGGAAATGTTCCGGGGAGTTTATTTTCTTCTTAATTTTTTTACATGTAGCTTGTGTTGCTAGAAAGTAATTTCCACGATAAAAAGTTTGGAAATGCCTAAAGCCGCTGAGGAGAATTTTTTTTCTTACAAACACGCTGTTTGTCACCTCTTTGGGCCCGTTTGGAAATGTTCCGGGGAGTTTATTTTCTTCTTAATTTTTTCACATGTAGCTTGTGCTGCTAGAAAGTAATGTTCGCGATAAAAAGTTTGGAAATGCCCAAAGCCGCCGAGTGAGAATTTTTTTTCCTGCAAATACGCTGTATTATCAACTTTTTGGGCCCGTTTGGAAATGTTCCGGGGAGTTTATTTTCTTCTTAATTTTTTTACATGTAGCTTGTGTTGCTAGAAAGTAATTTCCACGATAGAAAGTTTGGAAATGCCCAAAGCCGCTGAGGGAGAATTTTTTTTTTCTTACAAACACGCTGTTTGTCACCTTTTTGGGCCCCTTTGGAAATCTTCCGGGGACTTTACCTTCTTCTTAATTTTTTATATGTAGCTTGTGCTGCTAGAAAGTAATGTTCGCGATAAAAAGTTTGGAAATGCCCAAAGCCGCCGAGTGAGAATTTTTTTCCTGCAAATACGCTGTATTATCAACTTTTTGGGCCCGTTTGGAAATGTTCCGGGAGTTTATTTTCTTCTTAATTTTTTACATGTAGCTTGTGTTGCTAGAAAGTAATTTCCACGATAAAAAGTTTGGAAATGCCGAAAGCCGCTGAGGTAGAATTTTTTTTTCTTACAAGCACGCTGTGTGTCACCTTTTTGGGCCTGTTTGGAAATGGTCCTGGGAAATTATTTTCTTCTTAATTTTTTTTCATGTAACTTGTGCTGCTGGAAAGTAATGTTCGCGATAAAAAGTTTGGAAATGCCCAAAGCCGCCGAGTGAGAATTTTTTTTCCTGCAAATACGCTGTATTATCAACTTTTTGGGCCCGTTTGGAAATGTTCCGGGTAGTTTATTTTCTTCCTAATTTTTTTACATGTAGCTTGTGTTGCTAGAAAGTAATTTCCACGATAAAAAGTTTGGAAATGCCCAAAGCCGCTGACGGAGAATTTTTTTCTTACAAACACGCTGTTTGTCACCTTTTGGGCCCGTTTGGAAATGTTCCGGGAGTTTATTTTCTTCTTAATTTTTTTACATGTAGCTTGTGCTGCTAGAAAGTAATGTTCGCGATGAAAAGTTTGGAAATGCCCAAAGCCGCCGAGTGAGAATTTTTTTCCTGCAAATACGCTGTATTATCAAATTTTTGGGCCCGTTTGGAAATGTTCCGGTGAGTTTATTTTCTTCTTAATTTTTTTACATGTAGCTTATGTTGCTTAAAAGTAATTTCCACGATAAAAAGTTTGGAAATGCCCAAAGACGCTCAGGGAGAATTTGTTTTCTTACAAACACGCTGTTTGTCACATTTTTGGGCCCGTTTGGAAATGTTCCGGGAGTTTATTTTCTTCTTAATTTTTTACATGTAGCTTGTGCTGCTAGAAAGTAATGTTCGCGATAAAAAGTTTGGAAATGCCCAAAGCCGCCGAGTGAGAATTTTTTCCTGCAAATACGCTGTATTATCAACTTTTTGGGCCCGTTTGGAAATGTTCCGGGGAGTTTATTTTCTTCTTAATTTTTTTACATGTAGCTTGTGTTGCTAGAAAGTAATTTCCACGATAAAAAGTTTGGAAATGCCTAAAGCCGCTGAGGGAGAATTTTTCTTTCTTACAAACACGCTGTTTGTCACCTCTTTGGGCCCGTTTGGAAATGTTCCGGGGAGTTTATTTTCTTCTTAATTTTTTTACATGTAGCTTGTGCTGCTAGAAAGTAATGTCGCGATAAAAAGTTTGGAAATGCCCAAAGCCGCCGAGTGAGAATTTTTTTTCCTGCAAATACGCTGTATTATCAACTTTTTGGGCCCGTTTGGAAATGTTCCAGGGAGTTTATTTTCTTCTTAATTTTTTTACATGTAGCTTGTGTTGCTAGAAAGTAATTTCCACGATAAAAAGTTTGGAAATGCCCAAAGCCAATGAGGGAGAATTTTTTTTTCTTACAAACACGCTGTTTGTCACCTTTTTGGGCCCGTTTGGAAATGTTCCGGGGAGTTTATTTTCTTCTTAAATTTTTTACATGTAGCTTGTGCTGCTAGAAAGTAATGTTCGCGATAAAAAGTTTGGAAATGCCCAAAGCCGCCGAGTGAGAATTTTTTTTTCTGCAAATACGCTGTATTATCAACTTTTTGGGCCCGTTTGGAAATGTTCCGGGGAGTTTATTTTCTTCTTAATTTTTTTACACGTAGCTTGTGTTGCTAGAAAGTAATTTCCACGATAAGTTTGGAAATGCCTAAAGCCGCTGAGGGAGAACTTTTTTTTCTTACGAACACGCTGTTTGTCACCTCTTTGGGCCCGTTTGGAAATGTTCCGGGGAGTTTATTTTCTTCTTAATTTTGTTATATGTAGCTTGTGCTGCTAGAGATTAATGTTCGCGATAAAAAGTTTGGAAATGCGCAAAGCCGCCGAGTGAGAATTTTTTTCCTGCAAATACGCTGTATTATCAACTTTTTGGGCCCGTTTGGAAATGTTCCGGGGAGTTTATTTTCTTCTTAATTTTTTACATGTAGCTTGTGTTGCTAGAAAGTAATTTCCACGATAAAAAGTTTGGAAATGCCCAAAGCCGCTGAGGGAGAATTTTTTTTTCTTACAAACACGCTGTTTGTCACCTTTTTGGGCCCGTTTGAAAATGTTCCGGGGAGTTTATTTTCTTCTTAATTTTTTACATGTAGCTTGTGCTACTAGAAAGTAATGTTCGCGATAAAAAGTTTGGAAATGCCCAAAGCCGCCGAGTGAGAATTTTTTTTCCTGCAAATACGCTGTATTATCAACTTTTTGGGCCCGTTTGGAAATGTTCCGGGGAGTTTATTTTTTTCGTAATTTTTTTACATGTAGCTTGTGTTGCTAGAAAGTAATTTCCACGATAAAAAGTTTGGAAATGCCCAAAGCCGCCGAGTGAGAATTTTTTTCCTGCAAATACGCTGTATTATCAACTTTTTGGGCCCGTTTGGAAATGTTCCGGGGAGTTTATTTTCTTCTTAATTTTTTTACATGTAGCTTGTGTTGCTAGAAAGTAATTTCCACGATAAAAAGTTTGGAAATGCCTAAAGCCGCTGAGGGAGAATTTTTTTTTCTTACAAACACGCTGTTTGTCACCTCTTTGGGCCCGTTTGGAAATGTTCCGGGGAGTTTATTTTCTTCTTAATTTTTTCACATGTAGCTTGTGCTGCTAGAAAGTAATGTTCGCGATAAAAAGTTTGGAAATGCCCAAAGCCGCCGAGTGAGAATTTTTTTTCCTGCAAATACGCTGTATTATCAACTTTTTGGGCCCATTTGGAAATGTTCCGGGAGTTTATTTTCTTCTTAATTTTTTTTTACATGTAGCTTGTGTTGCTAGAAAGTAATTTCCACGATAGAAAGTTTGGAAATGCCCAAAGCCGCTGAGGAGAATTTTTTTTCTTACAAACACGCTGTTTGTCACCTTTTGGGCCCGTTTGGAAATGTTCCGGGAGTTTATTTTCTTCTTAATTTTTTTATATGTAGCTTGTGCTGCTAGAAAGTAATGTTCGC
Organism: Torymus aiolomorphi; assembly: GCA_036365515.1. Lineage (NCBI taxonomy): Eukaryota > Metazoa > Arthropoda > Insecta > Hymenoptera > Torymidae > Torymus > Torymus aiolomorphi. The sequence goes on from CM070876.1 coordinate 53,050,253, forward strand.
GATAAAAAGTTTGGAAATGCCCAAAGCCGCCGAGTGAGAATTTTTTTCCTGCAAATACGCTGTATTATCAACTTTTTGGGCCCGTTTGGAAATGTTCCGGGAGTTTATTTTCTTCTTAATTTTTTTACATGTAGCTTGTGTTGCTAGAAAGTAATTTCCACGATAAAAAGTTTGGAAATGCCGAAAGCCGCTGAGGGAGAATTTTTTTCTTACAAACACGCTGTTTGTCACCTTTTTGGGCCCGTTTGGAAATGTTCCGGGAAATTATTTTCTTCTTAATTTTTTTACATGTAACTTGTGCTGCTAGAAAGTAATGATCGCGATAAAAAGTTTGGAAATGCCGAAAGCCGCCGAGTGAGAATTTTTTTTCCTGCAAATACGCTGTATTATCAACTTTTTGGGCCCGTTTGGAAATGTTCCGGGTAGTTTATTTTCTTCTTAATTTTTTTACATGTAGCTTGTGTTGCTAGAAAGTAATTTCCACGATAAAAAGTTTGGAAATGCCCAAAGCCGCTGAGGAGAATTTTTTTCTTACAAACACGCTGTTTGTCACCTTTTTGGGCCCGTTTGGAAATGTTCCGGGGAGTTTATTTTCTTCTTAATTTTTTTACATGTAGCTTGTGCTGCTAGAAAGTAATGTTCGCGATGAAAAGTTTGGAAATGCCCAAAGCCGCCGAGTGAGAATTTTTTTTCCTGCAAATACGCTGTATTATCAAATTTTTGGGCCCGTTTGGAAATGTTCCGGGGAGTTTATTTTCTTCTTGATTTTTTTACATGTAGCTTATGTTGCTAGAAAGTAATTTCCACGATAAAAAGTTTGGAAATGCCCAAAGCCGCTGAGGGAGAATTTTTTTTTTCTTACAAACACGCTGTTTGTCACCTTTTTGGGCCCGTTTGGAAATGTTCCGGGGAGTTTATTTTCTTCTTAATTTTTTACATGTAGCTTGTGCTGCTAGAAAGTAATGTTCGCGATAAAAAGTTTGGAAATGCCCAAAGCCGCCGAGTGAGAATTTTTTTCCTGCAAATACGCTGTATTATCAACTTTTTGGGCCCGTTTGGAAATGTTCCGGGAGTTTATTTTCTTCTTAATTTTTTACATGTAGCTTGTGTTGATAGAAAGTAATTTCCACGATAAAAAGTTTGGAAATGCCCAAAGCCGCTGAGGGAGAATTTTTTTTTCTTACAAACACGCTGTTTGTCACGTTTTTGCTCCCGTTTGGAAATGTTCCGGGGAATTTGTTTTCTTCTTAATTTTTTGCATGTAACTTGTCCTGCTAGAAAGTAATGTTCGCGATAAAAAGTTTGGAAATGCCCAAAGTCGCCGAGTGAGAATTTTTTTTCCTGCAAATACGCTGTATTATCAACTTTTTGGGCCCGTTTGGAAATGTTCCGGGTAGTTTATTTTCTTCTTAATTTTTTTACATGTAGCTTGTGTTGCTAGAAAGTAATTTCCACGATAAAAAGTTTGGAAATGCCCAAAGCCGCTGAGGAGAATTTTTTTCTTACAAACACGCTGTTTGTCACCTTTTTGGCCCGTTTGGAAATGTTCCGGGGAGTTTATTTTCTTCTTAATTTTTTTACATGTAGCTTGTGCTGCTAGAAAGTAATGTTCGCGATAAAAAGTTTGGAAATGCCCAAAGCCGCCGAGTGAGAATTTTTTTCCTGCAAATACGCTGTATTATCAACTTTTTGGGCCCGTTTGGAAATGTTCCGGGGAGTTTATTTTCTTCTTAATTTTTTACATGTAGCTTGTGTTGCTAGAAAGTAATTTCCACGATAAAAAGTTTGGAAATGCCCAAAGCCGCTGAGGGAGAATTTTTTTTTCTTACAAACACGCTGTTTGTCACCTTTTTGGGCCCGTTTGGAAATGTTCCGGGTAATTTATTATCTTCTTAATTTTTTTACATGTAACTTGTGCTGCTAGAAAGTAATGTTCGCGATAAAAAGTTTGGAAATGCCCAAAGCCGCCGAGTGAGAATTTTTTTTCCTGGAAATACGCTGTATTATCAACTTTTTGGGCCCGTTTGGAAATGTTCCGGGGAGTTTATTTTCTTCTTAATTTTTCTACATGTAGCTTGTGTTCCTAGAAAGTAATTTCCACGATAAAAAGTTTGGAAATGCCCAAAGCCGCTGAGGGAGAATTTTTTTTTTCTTACAAACACGCTGTTTGTCACCTTTTTGGGCCCGTTTGGAAATGTTCCGGGGAGTTTATTTTCTTCTTAATTTTTTTACATGTAGCTTGTGTTCCTAGAAAGTAATTTCTACAATAAAAAGTTTGGAAAATCTCAAAGCCGCCGAGGGAGAATTTTTTTTTATTGCATTTTTACATCTACCCTGTATAATCACCCGTTTGGGGTGGTTTTGGGGGTGGGGATAATTTGATATCGGTTTATATCAATTATTTTTGATGAATTCTTGTGTTATTTACAATATCTGGTCCATTCTCCCTGAGAAATTTGATTTTAGAAAAATGGAATTTTCGTTCTCTTAGGTTGTCTTACGAATTCCGTGTTAGGGGTGGGGGGTAGTTTGGAATTGATTTATTTTGATCAATTTTCATGTATTCTTCCATTATTTGCAGTATATTATGCTATTCATGTGGAAAAAAGGTGTTTTTCGAAAATCGAATTTTCGTTGGATCGCAACGTTGCAAACTTTAAACCCATGGGGGTTTTCCGGGGAGTCAATTTGGTTCGTAATTTTTTTATAGCGAGTTCTTATGCTCAAAGAGTAATTCCAGCATTAAAAAGTTTGGAAATGCCAGACACCGAGCAGTGAGAATTTTTTTCCGTCACGACCCTATATATCTGATTATATAATCAGCTGTTTGGGGGTTTTCCGGGAAGTCGATTTGGTTCGTAATTTTTTTACAGGGAGTTTTTATGCTCAAAAAGTAATTCCAGCTTTAAAAAGTTTGGAAATGCCAGACACCGAGCAGTGAGAATTTTTTTTGCGTCACGACCCCTATATATCTGATTATATAATCAGCTGTTTGGGGTTTTCCGGGTAGTCGATTTGGTTCGTAATTTTTTGCGAGTAGTTTGTGTGCTCATAAAATAATTCCAGCAATAAAAAGTTTGGAAATGCTAAACGCCGCTGAGAGAGAATTTTTTTCGGTCACAACCCCTATATATCTGATTATATAATCTGCTGTTTAGGGGTTTCCGGGTAGTCGATTTGGTTCGTAATTTTTTTACAGGGAGTTTTTATGCTCAAAAAGTAATTCCAGCTTTAAAAAGTTTGGAAATGCCAGACACCGTGCAGTGAGAATTTTTTTCCGTCTCGACCCCTATATATCTGATTATATAATCAGCTGTTTGGGGTTTTCCGGGGAGTCGATTTGGTTCGTAATTTTTTTACGAGTAGTTTGTGTGCTCATAAAATAATTCCAGCAATAAAAAGTTTGGAAATACCAAACGCCGCGGAGAGAGAATTTTTTTCCGTTACTACCCCTATATAATCAGCTTTTCGGGGTGTTCCGGGAGTCGATTTGGTTCCTAATTTTTTGCGGGTATTTTGTATCCTCAGAAAATAATTCCAGCAATAAAAAGTTTGGAAATACCAAACGCCGCGGAGAGAGAATTTTTTTCCGTTACTACCCCTATATAATCAGCTTTTTGGGGGTGTTCCGGGAGTTGATTTGGTTCCTAATTTTTTTGCGGGTATTTTATATCCTCGGAAAATAATTCCAGCAATAAAAAGTTTGGAAATACCAAACGCCGCGGAGAGAGAATTTTTTTCCGTTACTACCCCTATATAATCAGCTTTTGGGGGTGTTCCGGGAGTCGATTTGGTTCCTAATTTTTTTCGGGTATTTTGTATCCTCAGAAAATAATTCCAGCAATAAAAAGTTTGGAAATACCAAACGCCGCGGAGAGAGAATTTTTTTCCGTTACTACCCCTATATAATCAGCTTTTTGGGGGTGTTCCGGGAGTCGATTTGGTTCCTAATTTTTTTCGGGTATTTTGTATCCTCAGAAAATAATTCCAGCAATAAAAAGTTTGGAAATACCAAACGCCGCGAAGAGAGAATTTTTTTCTCTTAGGTCATCTTACGAATTCCGTGTTAGGGGTGGGGGGTAGTTTGGAATTGATTTATTTTAATCAATTTTGATGTATTCTTCCATTATTTGTAGTACATTATATCATCCATGTGGAAAAAAGTGGTTTTTCGAAAATCGAATTTTCGTTGGATCGCAACGTTGCAAACTTCAAACCCATTGAATGTTTCAGTGTCCATTGCTCTCCTCATTGTCGTATAGTATTGCTAATGCTTAGTGTGCTGTACGGCAAACCATAAGAGTTTCAATTTTGGTCATAGCAATTTGATATAGAAATATTAGAACTAGATATAGAAATATTAGAAATAGAGATGTGAAATAAAGGAGATGTTAAGTGAATAGAACTGTAGAGAAAGTAATGAAAAATAATAGAACTGTACAAGAGCCAAACAACGTAGATGTGGTAGAGATGGGCAGCGCTGTTTTACTTAGAGCCTGAGGTACAGGGGCTGAAATTAGAGAAGGAAAAATAGAAGATGTAGATCAAAAAGGCAAATTAGACAAAGATAGCTAGAGATGACAGGCTTAGAGAAGGGCGAAATTAAAATTGGAGAAGTACATTATTGGAAATATGACAAATACCTAACAAATAGCAGAAACAAGACCATTTATTCATAAAATTGAAACTCAGCGAGTCCATGTTAGAGACGAGTTAAACTATTGAATCTAGAGAAGTGTTAAGTAATTATGAAAGAAAATATAGAATGTAATGAAAAATAATATTACAACCTTTTATCTATCTTTCAGATAAAAAGGCGCAAATAGAGGTGTTATTTTTATAAAACATGACTGCTGTAAAGCAGCACAAGACTTCAGACTGAGTTGAAAAGTTATATGAGAATAGTCAGGTGGACGATACATATTTTATTATAAAATAATGGATAGACAGGTAGACAAAGATTGATGAGATTTGAGATAACAACATATTTAGCAAAGTTGACTGAGTTGCATCCGAATAGAGTAGATGAAGCAAAATCAGGAAAATTTAAAATTAAACACTAAAGAAAAAGGTGAATGAAATTCGAAAGGACACTTTTCGAATTTAAAAGCATAGATCATAATAAATTAAAATAGAGTAGTAATATCAAATTAGAAAAGTTGAAAAGGAGAAAAACGGTGTTTACTCAATTTGACTGTCTTTTAGAGATAGTAACTGTAAAAGATAGCCTCAAATTTAGATTCATGATAAAACCGTGATTTTCGGCGTAAAAATAGATGTGTTTTCTTAACTGATTGGAAACAAGGATTGAGATCATAAATTTATTATGTATAATAAGATAAGTAAAATGAAGAAAGTATAGATAAAGGTAAAATAAAGTATACAGTCTATACAAAAGTTGTATAAAAGTGTTGAATGGAGTAGACGATATAGAAACAGACAATGTAGAAGAGAATATATTGGAATAAGATATTTTGAAGTCAAAGATATTATAATAAATAAATAGAATGAGAACAAGTTAGATTTATAACACAAAACCGTAGATAAGAGAGAATCAAACTAAATTTTAGAAAACTTGGAGCAGATTAAAATTACAAAATGATTATAACGTCAGTTTCAATGGAACTGTAATTGTATAGTTATTGTTTAGTTTATAATCCTAACAAAGAAAAAGCCTCAGTATATATAGACAAATATGAGAAACTCATTGAACTGAATAATCACAATATTAGGAGAAAAACATTCTTAGAGAAAGAAATTAGAGATGCTTTTTATAATGCGATAATTCAGAGTTCTTCATATTGAAGTTTTGGAAATATAGAGAAGAATAAAGCTTTAAATGCATAAAGCTAGAGCCTTTTATATTTGCTACGAAATTCTAAGGATATAAATTAGCAGTAGAAATAGAGAAATAGAGCGGCTTAGAGACCAATATCGAAAATGTAACAATATAGAAAATGTTCTTAAAAACTGCCCTCCGAAAAGAGAAAAGAGTTTTTGACTCTGGAAATACAAGGAACAGTAAAATAAATAATTCTAGAGATGGTAAGTTTAAGGACTCTTATGAATTTAGAATTGGTAAAAAAAAGAAAACTTTAGAGAAGTGGTAGACAACAAAATAGAGATGGTAGTAGGATTCTCGAATGACAAAACCTTTATTACGATAATCAGCCCAATAGTAAAGTATTTAGAGAAAGATATGGAAATCGTAAACACAAGGGGCATATAATAAGAGGCAGACGGGGAACGCAAAACAATAATAATAATAAAAACGTCGATAAAAGACTAAAAATGGAAAATCGAAAGAAAATGAATATAACAAATTAACGGCTTAAAGACTAGTTTTGAAAATAGAAAGAATACAAGCTTAAATAGAGGAGATAATCACACGGAGCCGATTCTGCTGCCACTGAACATATGTCAAATTCAAAATTGATATTGAATCATTGGAACTAAAAACAAACGTAGAAGTTAGATGTGCAAACAAAAATAATTATTCAATCATTAAATCGGAGGGAGAAGGTAAAGTAGTAAGATTTAATGATGAAAATACGAAGTCCAATGAAGTTTCAATAATGGAAATATATTAAAGCCCTTATTGGAGAATAGAGGTGAAAGTAGAAGGGATGGATAATATAAGCAAGGACACGGAAAAAGATAAAATATTTGCATATGTAGACTCATAGAAAAGCAGCCAAAGAAAGTGTGGTACAATTGGAAGGAGAAAAACTTTGAGGAGAATGAAAACTCAAATCAACAAAAGTTTTACTGATATGGCAATTGATAGAAAATAAGCTAACATTAATAGCAAAATTATAATTAGAGAAAATACAGCTAAATAGTTTCGAGTGACAGTTAAAATGAAAGATAAACATGTAATTAAGAAAAACTTCAGCATACAAGACTTCGACATGAGGTGGTATGTGTAAAAGAAATACAGTCTAAATGTAAAACATAGAGCAGCATGATAAAATTAAATTAGATAAGATGACCTTAGATTGTGAAATATGTCTGGTGTTCAAATTAAATAAAGTGCCAATTAACAAGACTAGAGTGGAAACAACAAAACTTTAATAACGAATAACTATGTCATATCCAATGAAGTCAATAGATGAAATAAACGATCTACCAAGCAGAAACACTTATTATCAGCGCAAGAGATTAGATGGGTTGAGATGAAAAGTTAGAGCAGATCAGAGCAGTGATTTTATTGGTAACTTTACTCTAGAGATGTTAGAAAAGGTTATTACAACTAACCAACTAGAGTTGGTACATTAGTACATTTTAAAGATCAAAGAAAACTGTGTTTCAAGTACAGCAAAATAACAAAATGAGTAGGGCTAATATAATACAAATTGGATGGACGTGTTTGTTGTCCTGAAGAAAGAAAGTATAATAAAACGTAGAGATGTAAAATTGGAAAGAAAAATGCGTGTTTGAAGATAAATACAGCAAAACGAAAATTGAGAAATAAGAGTGACTAAACAAACGAACAAAAAGAGCTGGCTATCACAATTTCACGAGAACTTAGATGAAGATAAAGAAATATAGAAAACGGAGGGAGAGCTCAAAGAAAGAGATCAAGGAAAAATAAAATAAATGAGTGATGCGCAACAATTAGACGTGTCAGAGAAAGAGAATACAGAATTAGAAAAGGATGAGATGTAGACACTGCTTGTTCCATTAAATGAAGATCAAACCTCTTATAGAGAAGTACATTTGAAAGAAACCAATAGGCTATTCCTGATAGAAAAGGATGAAAATCTGTGTAAGAAAATAAAGGCTGGAAACTTACATAAAACCTAAAATAATAAATGGAAAGAAGCCCGACATGGTAGATTCTGAATGGGATCTAAGGAATGAGAAAAGCAAATGCTAAAGATAAATGAAATGTTATGTTGGTAATTGGAATATTTGAGAAGAGAAATGATTATGATTTGAGTTGAACATATGCTTCGATATTTAGACTATCTTTGATTAGATTAGTACTTGTCTATACCGACAAACATGACTTAGAGATATGTAAATTAGATGTGAACATAATATATATATATTGTAACACGTGCCTAGCCGCGATTCGAATCTACCGCTCGAAGGTAGTGAGCGCGCGCGCGCAACTCCCGCGCAGCCGAATCGAGGCACGCCGCACGTAGCGAATCGGTCTCGCGACGCGTAAAATGTCCGTCATCCGTCGCGAAGCTGCTAACTTTTTCCCGCGAGAAAAAGGAGCCATCTTCGTATCTGCCATCGCGCGTGAAACATCTCCTCCGTGTCTCTCGTGAGTTAACTTGTCCGCGCCGTCATATCGTTTTTTGTTAGACCCCGCCAGTGTAGAGTGGAGGCGCCGACTAGCGAGCGAGCGAAAGAAAGATAGCGAGAGAGCGATACCGCGTCGCGTGTGCCGCGAGCAGACAGAGACAGCGAGCGAGGAGCCGGCAGCCAGCCCGCCTGCCAACCCCATTACAGCAAGCAAGAGAGAGAGAGAGAGAAAGGGAGCCCAACTGCGGTGCGAGCGACAGGGAGCGAGAGAGAGTCGAGTGCACCGGCTGCTCCTTCCTAACGTAAGTTTTCTACTCTCCTCTCGCGGGTTTATTGTAAAGGCTCGCCCGGAAATCGCCCCGTGCAAGCTTTCTGTGCCGTGTACGTGCGGGTGTGTGTCAACCCGCCGTACTTTAACACCGCGCGCGAGAATATCAGCTTCGCCGCGCGCTGTATCGTTCGCGCGTTTGAATCTTAACGGTCGCGCGCGAACTAACTCATTTGTTCTAATCAGCACGTGCGTTGTGCTTGTAGTTATTAGTGATTTTAATATACTGTGATATCTAGTTACTCGTCGCGTTGTTCATTACAACCTGTCCTTCTCCCGGAATCCGCCGCCTCCGCGGGAAAACGACTCCGCCGGTCGTTTTCATATCTGAGTATAGCGGCCGCGCGCTTTACTCTTCGAGCGCGCGCTTTTCACTCAGCGATCCAATTAGTTGGAAAGCGAAGTTCGTGTGCGATCTTCGCGTTGTTTTCGGGATTCCAGGAGCAGATCCCCGGGCAAGTCATTTTAGTCTGACACCCGCGGCACCGTGTTCTAGGGCATCGGTGGCCTGTGGCTTGTTGGGATTTTCCCCCACTAGCCATCCTGTTACAACTGGCGCCACAACGTTTTGGGGGTGGAGAAGGACCCGCGGCGCGTACGTGATTCGCGGCGAAGCTTGGCGCGAAGAAGCTCAGCAGCGTAGCAGAGCGTAAGCTGCAAACAAAGGCTCTTCGTGCCGCAGCCCGTAGGCGCGTGTGTGAGTGTGCGTGACACAGCCGTGCTGTTGCGAGAGTGCGGTCGAGAGTTTAGGCAAGCGATAGCCAATAACCTTCGACCTAGAGTGCCGACAAGGAGAGATCTTGATCGCGAAATTTTTGTACGTGGGTAATTGTTTTTAACAATTAAAAATTTTTTTTTTAATAACAATGACTTTTTTTAACGACAAAAATTTTTTTTTAAGCGATAATTAATTTTTTTAATTAATTTTTTTTTCGACTCGAAAATTTTTTTTCTCCTCGTATTTTCGATACGAATTATTCTTTAGTGGACGGAAAAAAAATTTTTTTTTCTTTGCTCGTGCTGTTAGTAGAAAATCGAGAGAAAGTCGGCAGGCACTCTCGGAACAAAAAGTTGACTGTGCACCCGTGTAAAAACTCGAGCGCAAAAATCCCCTCGAACGTTAAAATTGTTTTTTATTTTTTTTAGGTGAAAATTGTATTTATTTTTTGTGATTTTTGGTGATATTGTCCATTTTGACACACATATATATAAATATTTTCACATATATTTATTTTAAAATTACAAGTGCGAGTAGTTGAGCGTAATAAATTACAAATAGTAATTAATTACAAAAATAGCTTTTGTTCTTTTAGAGCCGCGTACGGGAAACCCTCGTGCGTTATCGAGGTTAAGAGCAACCGCCGTAGCTCGTAGAAAATAACCCGGGTTCGCGTTGAAAAAGCTAGCTCACGGGTTGAATAGGCAAACTCTCTCTGCCATCAATACAGATACTACTCGCGCTAGTAAAATAAGTTCGTGGGGAAGCGCACAGCCAATTGACACCATGGCCCGATTATCGCAATTTGCGGAATCTGCGATACTCAATTGGGCCTATACACAGCCGGAAGAGGAAATAAACGAGGCCATGCTAGCCCTTGGTCTACAGCAGTCAGAATTGCAGTCAGTAAATATGCTGACAGCGATCAAGTGGCTTATGGGCGATTATAGTGCCGCCGATTTCGTGCCAGAGCCGGAGCTATCGGAGTAGCAAGCGTTTGCTAAACGCGAGGAGTCCCGAAGAGCGTCCATCGAGTTAACGTTGATGAACAAGTCTGGGTCGACTATTGTGGATCCCAATACTGACCCAGACCTTCCGCACCCGTTCATAACGCTCCTTGATGACCCGATAGTGATGCAGAAACTCTCGGAGTCTCGGAGGATGAACGCTCCACAACAAGCACATAATGCAGGGGTGGAGCCAGCGGAAGAGGCAAACGGCCAGGAGGGTTCCGGGACAGAGATATTGAGCTCTGCAGCATCCTCCGGGACATCTTCAGCCGAAGCTGAGGGACAGCTTCAACAGCAACAGCTCCAACAGCAACAACTGCAGCAGCTGCAAATGCAGCAGCAGCAGCAAATACAGCAGTAGCAAATGCAGCCATAGCAGTTGGAGCAACAGCGACGGCAGCAACAGTAACAACAGCAGGAGCAACAGCAGCGGCAGCAAGTTCTCCTGGAGGAGTAGCGCAGGCAACGACAATGCCAGCGCAACTACGAAGAAGAGTCGTTGTTGGCACGAAATGGGCAGCACGGGTTCTGGCAGTAATCGCGAAACCCGCCGCAGTCGCAAAACCTAGAGTGGAGCGAACCGCCGGGATAGCAGTCGGAGACAATATATTATCGGAGCAGCTACTGGCGGTGATCAAAACACTCGTCGAAGAGGTTGAAGAGCTAAAGAGAATGTACGAATACTTCAAGGAGCTCGACATCCAACCTCAAGTACGCAATTGGAGGGAGTCCAACCCCCAAGCACGGGCCGTAGACGAGGATCACCGCATGTGAACTTCCAAGACACGTTCACGTATGCGGAGTTTAACAGCAGCAGCCCAAGTCTCCAGTCCTCAACAGAGGCTGGGAGGAATAATACCAGAAATTCTTCCCAGCGCCAGACTAGGAATGGTGAGACCCAGGACCCGTCTGAGAGGCATACGTATTTGCCTCAGCAGACGAACCGTGATGTGGGCCAGGTAGCCCAAAAATGGCACATCAGGTTCTCAGGGTCCTCAAAGGAGCAGAGCGTCGAGTTATTCCTAACAAGAATAGAGGAATGCAGAACTCTAGCTAATCTGAAACACGACGAGGTGCTTTCGTCGTTGTCAGAGCTCCTAACTGGGGTAGCAGCCACCTGGTACTGGAGTAACCGCCACACATGGCGATCGTGGCCAGATTTCATAGAGGCCATAAAGCACATGTATGGCGGGGACAGGGAACACCAGCAGCGCGTCATGGCGGAAATAAACGTGAGGACTCAAGGCAGAAATGAACTTACGCGTGATTACGTGGTAAATTTACAAGCCATGATCCTAAAGTTGGTTCCGGTGCCTAGCATCGCTCAACAGTTATACATGTTGCACCGGAACATGCCGCCACAACTGCAAAAGATGGTAATGCGAAATCAAATTACGAATTACCGAGGGCTCCTGGACCTGGCCCGGGAAGCCGAATTAGCGCTCGCGGCAGATAAGGTGTATCACTCGCCACCACCGCCCGAGCGCACGTACATGCCAGAATTTGCCTACGTGCCAACTGAGCCGTCCACGGATCAGCGGAAAAAACAGAGTCCAAGCGTGGCGGCGATGGGGCACCAACAGCACGAGGCTCGAGGGAGCCTCGAGGCTATGTTCCGTCGGGTCATGGCCGAATGCTTATTGGGCTTGACAAAGAAAGGCACCGACGAGAACAAGGGGCAAAAGCCTAGCCTGCCGCCAACCAGAAAACCTAAGAAGAAGGGTAACTGGGAAAATAGGCGGCGGGAGGGCGGGCAAATTACAAACCAGCCTAGTGGGGTTAGTAGCTCGACCCGCCAGGCTAGGCCGCAAAGTCCAAGAAATAACGGACCTCCACAAAGGCAAGTGTACGGAAGGGAACCCGGATATGAGCAAAAGGGAGGCAACAAGCCCAATGCTGCCGGAAACCAACAGGGAAACGGCCAGGGGGGCAGGTAAACACGACCACATACCCGCCCCCAGCTCTCTCACCTGAGACTGAGGGTAACTCGGTCCAATCGTCTGGACTGGAGAGCGAAGAAGTGCCCGTGATTCAACCGAATGAAGTCAACCAAGAAACTTGCTCGCGATGGTGGCTTCAAGTAGCTGTAGCCTGTTACAGGCTACGAGCACTCTTCGATACAGGAACTTCCTGGACTGGGATGAAAAGAGTTAATCCCAGCTAGCGGCCTAACGGCACGGGTGGCAAACGGGCAAAGCATAGGAGTGGTTGGCTATGTGTATCTGCCCATGGTCGTGGCTGGCGTGTGCAAAGAAGTGCGCGTCGCAATAATGCCAGATCTAGATACGGAGTGCTACTTGGGGGTAAACTTCATTAAGAAGTTTAGCGCTGTCTTAGACCCCACAGATAACACGCTGCATCTGAAGGATGACGATGCAAGCGTAAAGTTAGAAGTAGCAGCCATAACCGCAAACAACACCGTGTCCGTATCAGCTATAGGGTTGGCGGACCCAACAGAAGAACAACGCAAAGAGGTGGAAGCTTTAGTAGCTCAGCTGATCGGTAGCAGCCTGGCACCACTAGGGTGTACTTCGTGGATCGAGCATGCAATAGCCGTCGGATCTACAAGACGCAGTAAACAGAAATACTATCCTGTATCTCAGAAACTCGAGAAAGAGATGCACAAACAGGTGGAGGAAATGCTCGTCGCGGGAATAATAGAACCCATGACAAGTGGTTGGTCAAGTCCAGTGGTAATGGTACGCAAGTCAAACGGGAAGTTCCGTTTTTGCGTGGACTTCAGAAAAGTGAACGCAGCGTCAAGGCCAGACGGGTACCGTTACCATACATGGAAAGCATCTTGCGCAAACTGCAGAAAGCGCGATATATCTCCACGTTGGATTTAAGCAGTGCGTACCACCAGATACCACTTAGTTCGGAGTCCAAAGAGACTACGGCCTTCACCGTGCCAGGCAAAGGGCTTTTCCAATTTACGAGAATGCCCTACGGTCTTTCGTATGCCGGAGCGTCCTTCCAGAGGCTGATTGACAAAGTCATCGGCCCCGGACTCGAACCTTTTGCTTACTCGTATCTCGACGATATAATAATAGTCACAGAGACATTCGAGGAGCATAAAGAGATTCTAAAAAGAGTTCTGGGCAGGATACAGGACGCGGGCCTCACAATAAATCGCGAGAAGAGCATCTTCTGTCGCGATGAGGTCCAATATCTCGGGGTCATAGTAAATAGAGATGGTTTTAAGCCAGACCCCGAGAAAATAAAGCCCATTATGGAGTATCCGGTACCGAAAAACCTCCGTCAGCTGAGACGCTTCTTAGGAATGGCCTCGTGGTATAGAAAGTTTTTATCGAACTTCGCCACAATTGCTGAACCACTGACCGAATTAACGAAAAAGGATCGGAAATATGAGAGGTCAACGGTACAAGCAGAGGCCTTCCAAAAGCTAAAAGCGCTAGTAGCTTCTGCACCGATTCTACACAGACCGGTATCTAACGCGCAGTTCGTGGTGCAAACTGACGCAAGCGATACAGGTCTGGGAGCGGTGCTATACCAAATAATTGACGGCGATGAAAGAGTCCTAGAGTTCGCGAGTCGAACTCTGAGCGCAGCCGAGAGGAATTATAGCGTGACGGAACGAGAATGCCTAGCAATTCTCTGGGCAATTAAAAAGTTCTGTCCGTATATAGAGGCCTACGACTTCAAGGTTATCACGGACCATAGCAGCTTGAAGTGGCTCCGTGATCTCCAAAACCCGACCGGCAGGTTAGCTAGGTGGGCTTTGGAGCTGCAGAACCACAGTTTCACGGTCGAACATCGAAAGGGCTCGTTGAACATTGTCCCAGATGCCCTTTCACGGATGTTCGAGGAAGAAGAGCCAGCGGTCGCCGCGTTAGAGCTCGAGCGCGATACAAACGACCACTGGTACCTCAAGATCGTGAAATAGGTTCAACAGCAGCCGCAAGACTTCCCCACGTTCAAGCTGGCGGGGCAGAGACTGTTGAAGTACAACCCTAATGATGTCATAGACGAATCTCTCGGCGTCGACGATGCATGGAAGTTAGCAGTCCCTCACGAAAAGCGACGCGAAGTACTGAGAGAATGCCATGACTTTCCAACTGCTGGGCACTTAGGCCGCGAGAAAACTCTAGAGAATGTAAGGCGAAAGTATTATTGGCCACACATGTCTCGAGATGTGGCCAGATACGTGAACCAGTGCCAAATTTGCCAGTAGTGCAAAGTCGAACAGCGCGCTCCAGCAGGATTCAAGGGACGTCGTATAACACAGCGTCCACGGCAAATCGTGACCAGCGACATTATGGGACCACGCCCTAAAACCAAGCACGGCCGCGAATAAATTCTCATCTTCCAGGACCTGTTCACACGCTGGATCGAAGTAATTCCGATAAAAAGGGCAGATGGCAAATCGGTGATAAACGGGCTCAACGAACGAGTATGTCTGCGGTTCGGAGTCCCCGAGGTGTTTCTCTCCGATAATGGGACTGAATTTAAGAATGCACCATTAGAGGCATTCTTAAAGGAGAGAAACATGCATCACACGTTTACACCACCATACCACCCTCAAGCCAATCCCGTCGAGCGTGTGAACCGAACGGTGAAGACCATGATCATGTCTTACGCTGAAGAGAATCACCGGTCCTGGGATGAGCATCTGAACAAGCTGGCGTTCGCGTATAATACCGCAGAACACAGCTCTACCAAGATAAATCCTGCCATGCTCATTTACGGCCGACAGCCAGACCCACGGAAGACACTAAGGCGGAAGGAAGATAGGTTAGCCGAAGAGCAAGGGCAGCAAGCGGCGGTACATAATTGGGTGGCGCGCATGGACAAGCTCCGCTAATTGCATGTTCGGACGGCGGCCGACGCGCAAGCGGAGCAGGCGAGACAAGCCAAATATTATGACGCTCATCGTCGACCTCCAGAATTCTGTCTAGGCGATCGTGTATGGAGAGAGAATAAGATACTATCCTCAGCAGCTGAGGGGAGTTCTGCCAAATTAGCCACGAAGTACGCGGGGCCATACACGATTGTGAATATTCTAGGCGACAACACCTACGAGATCCAAGGTGAGGATGGTTGAACGATACGTCCCGTCCATACGCAGCAACTCAAGAAATACGTCTCCGCAGAAGAGCCCCAAGACTACCTGGACAAAAGTAGTCCAGAAATAGCCCCATCGCTACCACCGAGGGACTCTGCAGCCAAGCGTAATACGCGAGCGAGCAACAAAGTTAGTCAGGAGAGTGTGCAGCCTCGGGCGAGGGCTAAGAAGCGAGGTCTACCTCGTAAGACCGCGCTATTAGTTAGGCCAGGAAAGCGTGCGAGCGATGGCCGGCCTATGCGTGTGGCCGGTCCAACAGAACCCAAGTGAGGCCCAGGGAGGCCAAAGGGTTCGAAGAAGAATTCCGTACCTGCGGATGCCGGACTAATTAGTCCTCGTAGAACCCGAGCGTCTAAAAAGCAACAATAGTGCCGTCCAACTTGTGTCGTACATACTAACCTGTGTTCGTCCTAATTTTCCAGTCCTCAATCTCACCCCTCCCCGGGAACGATTTTCCTGTTTCAGGAGATGCAAGGCCTGACTCCCGAGATAGCGGAGACGGAGAAGAAAGTGATCGCTGGATTAATCTAGTGCAAACCTGACCCCACCGTCATCGATTTTTTGGAGTAGGTCGTGGAGGGCATCGACGCTGTGACACTGGCACCCCAGCCAGTGGAAGAGCACTCCACCGTCATGATCGAGGAGATAGAGGCGCCGAAGTTCCCCGAAGGAGCAGCAGGAAAGCCGGGAAGAACGGCTTCCGCAAGAGGCGTCGCTCCGAGCCTCAGAGAGGGCGCCGGAAGGAAACGCCGGCGCGACTCGGGCCGACGAGGAAAGTGAGGAGAGTTCTCCGACCCAGGCCCTGAAGTGGGCACCGTGTGACGAAGTCGGTGCGGCCTGGGTCCCAGTGGAGAAGGCCCTCGAGGAAACGCGGCGCCTCAGCAAGTCCTCGCGCGCTGCGGAGGGCGCTGCCCTGGCCGCACTGGAGGTGTTTCTCCAGTGCCACGGTAAGGCCGGCGAGCGGCAAGCCGGCAAATGGGTCGGTATGGCCCAAGGCCGGCGCGAAGAGCTCGCGGCCGCCGTAGAGGCCAGGGCCGCCAGGCTGCGCCGCGCCGCCTTCCAAAAGGCGGAGGAGGTTCGCCTGGCTCGTGCGCGGGAGTGCATGGAAGAGGCCAGGCGATCCAGGGAAAAGGCAGAGGAGACGGCGCGCTGGGCCAAGGAAGAGGCCCAGCGCCGTCTCCAAAAAGAAGAGGAGCGCCTCAAAGGGCGCTCGAAGAAGAGCGAGCGGCCCCGGAAGAGCTAGACGCTAACGCGCTCTCCCGGTGCTTCATGGGTCGCGAGCTTGGGGTGAAGAAATCCAAGCATTGCCCCAATCAAGCTCGTCACAAGGGGCGCCGGACTTACTCCCGGGTCAGCTGAAGAGGGGCGAGGCCCTGAAGTTTTTTTTTTATTTTTTTTAATAACAATGAAAAAGACAAACCAGAGACTCCGATTCTTCCATATTCCTTTTCGAACCCTCCTTCTCCTAATAATTACCACCATATTTATAGGTACGACGATAGCCATGGATAGCAGAGCTGCTCACGGTTCCCTAAGCAGCGTCTGGCGGGGCGGGGGGGGTGTAACGCGTGCCTAGCCGCGATTTGAATCTACCGCTCGAAGGTAGTGAGCGCGCGCGCGCAACTCCCGCGCAGCCGAATCGAGGCGCGCCGCGCGTAGCGAATCGGTCTCGCGACGCGTAAAATGCCCGTCATCCGTCGCGAAGCTGCTAACTTTTTCCCGCGAGAAAGAGGAGCCATCTTCGTGTCTGCCATCGCGCGTGAAACATCTCCTCCGTGTCTCTCGTGAGTTAACTTGTCCGCGCCGTCATATCGTTTTTTGTTAGACCCCGCCAGTGTAGAGTGGAGGCGCCGACTAGCGAGCGAGCGAAAGAAAGAGAGCGAGAGAGCGTTACCGCGTCGCGTGTGCCACGAGCAGACAGAGACAGCGAGCGAGGAGCCGGCAGCCAGCCCGCCTGCCGACCCCATTACAGCAAGCAAGAGAGAGAGAGAGAGAGAGAGAGAGAGAGAGAGAGAGAGAGAGAGAGAGAGAGAGAGAGAGAGAGAGAGCGCAACTGCGGTGCGAGCGACATGGAGCGAGAGAGTCGAGTGCACCGGTTGCTCCTTCCTAACGTAAGTTTTCTACTCTCCTCTTGCGGGTTTATTGTAAAGGCTCGCACGGAAATCGCCCCGTGCGAGCTTTCTGTGCCGTGTACGTGCGGGTGTGTGTCAGCCCGCCGTACTTTAACACCGCGCGCGAGAATAGCAGCTTCGCCGCGCGCTGTATCGTTCGCGCGTTTGAATCTTAACGGTCGCGCGCGAACTAACTCATTTGTTCTAATCAGCACGTGCGTTGTGCTTGTAGTTATTAGTGATTTTAATATACTGTGATATCTAGTTACTCGTGGCGTTGTTCATTACAACCTGTCCTTCTCCCGCATACCGCCGCCTCCGCGGGAAAACGACTTCGCCGGACGTTTTCATATCTGAGTATAGCGGCCGCGCGCTTTACTCTTGGAGCGCGCGCTTTTCACTCAGCGATCCAATTAGTTGGAAAGCGAAGTTCGTGTGCGATCTTCGCGTTGTTTTCGGGATTCCAGGAGCAGATCCCCGGGCAAGTCATTTTAGTCTGACACCCGCGGCACCGTGTTCTAGGGCATCGGTGGCCTGTGGCTTGTTGGGATTTTCCCCCACTAGCCATCCTGTTACAATACATATAACATAACATTTCTCAATAATAGAAAAAGAGAAATAAGTAGAAATACTGAAAGGTATAGACTGTTGAGACTAAATGAAAAATTCCAAAGTCTACAGATTATAAAGGGCACTAAACGATTTAAACAACCCATTAGAAATTAGAGTGGTAACACAGACCTGGGCTTGTGTATTAATAGTAGAAAAGGAAAATTATTAATTTCAATATTTTATGTAAATGATATAGTTATAACAAGTAATAATAAGAATGATTTGGAGATGAATAAAAATAAGCTGAAACAAAATTCATAATGACCAATTTACGATAGCCGCTTCCTTAGTATGAGAGTAGACAAAAATAGAAAAGGCATAGAGTTGACACTTACACTGAATGAATATATAGAATGTATACTTAAATATTTGGACATTGCAAATGCATTCACAGGAAAGGCCTTTGATAACTAACCAACTAAATGATGGAAAGTCACGAGATAGAAAAGATGAAATAAGCAACGAAAAGTTGAAGAAAGTAACTAATACTGAAATTGCAAAATACAGAGAGTTACTTGAAATACTGCTGTAGCTTTCAAGCACTGTGGAGTAATATAACGTAAGCTAGAAATATATTGAGTGGACACTAAAGAACCTAACAGAAGTTGAATTATTATTTGCAAAAGGAGTCTATAGATAAACACTTGAAACAGACTTAAAACACATGACATAAATCTTAGAAAAGAAACTAATGGATTAGAAATTATACAGAAATAATACGATTGTATGGAAACTAAATAAGCAACACCTTCTTACCTTAACTGTCGAGCAAAGTATGCGATGATAAGTAAAGCCAGTCAGAAAATGATATGCTTAATCACAATTCATTCTTAAATAGTTCTTTCTGTTTCATTCATTCATTCTGCTTAAAATAGTTATTAGAGAAGAATTACTTTCTGCCAACTTATATAGTGGCAATAGAGCAGAAGAATCGAGCATAAAAATATAAGTGTTACGTAGACATGTGCTGAACTTAGAGACGCTATGTGAAAGATTGCGTAGAGAAGAGATTGAGCACTGCTAAATGGTACTCAGATGATTGATAAGTAGAATACTGAATTTAGAGTAGATAAACAATAGTTATATTATTCTATTAACAAATTCTTTGATTACAGATACTAGAACATCCAAATATAGCAGAATAGAAAAGGAACTTCCCTCGGGAGGGAGTGTTGGATATATGTATATAGACGAGCTCGGAAAGTTCTTCTGTTTAGCGGCATTTCCCCCTTCCCTCTACTAGTATCCATGCGAGCGCGAGCGAGCGTGTCAGTCAGTCGGGTAATGTCAACCCTTGCGAGAAGTCGCGCATATAAGAGAAGAAAGATTGTATTACATTAATAGTTTGTATAGAGGAGCAGTAATAAATACAACATATTAGTAATTACACCATTTGTTCTTATTTCTCCGCCTGCAAAATTCCTAAATACCAACAGACCGCAAGAGCGCCTAGATACGACGCTCTTCATCTGCGCGATGAGATACAATGTTATCGTTAAAGTACGTTCGTGGTATTTAAGTTTTTTTGGGAGAGGCGGACATCAAACGAACCAATGGTTAGCGAATATTGTTTTTTTATTTGCCGACGTTTCGGGAGCGTTAGTATACTCCCCTCTTCAGGGCATAAACAGTTATTCAGTCATTAGTTATTCAGTCATTAACAATGTTATATTAATGACTGAATAACTGTTTATGCCCTGAAGAGGGGAGTATACTAACGCTCCCGAAACGTCGGCAAATAAAAAAACAATACTCTCCCAGAAAAACAGAGATAGGATGTTTTTCATCCGCGTGGTGAGATATGAGGTTCTTCATCCACCCGGTGAGATACGGCGTTCTTCATCCACGCGGTGAGATAGAACGTTCTTCGTCCGCGCGGCGAGATACGAGCTTGTTCCGCTCAGCCATCGATATACATGTATGTCTGTTAATGTAAATAATGTCAAATGAAATATTCTTACAATTTCTGTCCATGCAATGATTATTGATTCAACTTATTAAACTTATTGTTATCATACCAGAGCATCTGATACACGGTATTTTAAATAAACAATGTTTAGAACTTGGAAATTTTTTGTAAAGTAATTGTAGGATATAAGGTTTTGACGTGCCTCAGCATTTTGCAAACTTTTTATAATGAAATTTATAGCTGTTAGTTAGCTACTGTAAAAAATTATTATTTTAAGTGGATGATTTCATACACGGACAAAAAAAATTTTATAGTAAAAATTACCATGTCTGATTGTAAAAGTGGATGGGAGACTCGAATTATCAAAAAAATTGCCATAATTTATAGTACAAATTGCCATAAATGTATCGCAATTTTTACCATAAATTATAACAATTTTGTAAATAATGCGAGTCTGTGCCACCTACTTTTACAATCAGACATGGTAATTTTTACAATAATTTTTTTCTCCGTCTATGAAATCATCCACTTAAAATAATAATAATTTTTTAGAGTGGCTAGGCTAACTAACAGCTATAAATTTAATTATAAAAAGTTTGCAAAATGTTAAGGTACGTCAAACCTTATATCCTACAATTGCTTTACAAATATCTTCAAGTTTTAAACATTGTTTATTTAAAATACCGTGTATCAGGTGCTACGGTATGATAACAATAAATTTAACAAGTTGAATCAATAATCATTGCATGGACAGAGATTATAAGAATATTTCATTTGACATTAGTTACATTAACAGACATACATGTATATATGAGCAAATTTATAATTTGTCCACATTTAGAGGATTAAAAAAAAATAAATAAATAATTGAAGACACACCTTTTCGACAAGTTTCTTCTCATTTTATAGGTCATAAAATATACGAAAAAACTGGTGATCATTAGATAACGGTCTTGTGATATCGCTATAGAAAAAAATCCATTTTTCTTGTGGAAATTTAACATGGGAAAGCTAAAGCTCGTTAAAATCGGTCGGTTCTGCGCAAAGTTACGTGCATTTGAAAATCAAAAAAATGATTGCAAATGATTGAATTACGTGGATTTGGGAAAAATCGCTCATTTTTGGTCATTTTTACAATTTTCAAATGCACGTAATTTTGCACAGAACCGACCGATTTTAACGATATTTACCTTAAATTAAAGCTCTTTTCTTCAATTTTAATCTCTTTTTTGTGGAATATTTGTTGGCACATTTAAAAGCTTACTATTGGCTTATCATCAATGACTACTTTTCGTCCATTTTTCCCATGTTAAATTTCCATAAAAAAATTGAATTTTTGTCTAAAACGATATGACAAGACCGTTTTCTAATGATCACGAGTTTTTTCGTATATTTTATGATCTATAGAATGAGAAAAAACTTGTCGGGAAGGTGTGCCTTCTTATTTCTTTATTTATTTATTTATTTATTTTTTTTGAACCCTCTAAATGTGGACAAATTATGAATTTGCTCATATAAGCTTTGGTGCATGTATAATTAATGTATACGTTTCAAGATAAAATGGATAGTGCACGGTACAACCTAAAAATAAGCTTTAATTTTCAAATCCTGTATTCAAAAGTATTTTTAACTACAAAAAATATTCCTAAAATTAACCATAATTTTTTCATAGCCATATAGTTAACCTATAAAAATCTGAGATGGTAATTTTTACTACAATGTTTTTCTTCGTGTACGGACATACTAGAACTTGAAAAGCGTTTGGCGCACTTGCTGAATAGAAATGTCTAGGGTAAACAGGAGTTTTATAAATTCGTTTTGTTAGATTTGCATCGTAAAGTTACTTAATTGACGCGAAAAAGCTGAGTATAGTCAAACGAGGTTCCATAGTTTAAGAATTACAAAATTTCGTGCCTTAAAAATTAGCGACCCAGTAATGAATAATGCGATATAATTTCTATTATACGCAAAAATACATTCAGCAATAAGCGCACTCAGGTGTTTTATAATAATATATAACAGGAAAAAAACAGATATTTTAAATACTTTTCTCCTAAAGTTTGAATATAATTTATTGGTTCAAGTGCCTGCTATTTTAAAACTTCCTTCAAACTTTATGAGAAATGTATTTTAAATAGTTATTTAGATTTTTCCAGTGGTACATTATAATAATACACAGAGCCGTGCACCCACTGTTTTATGTAGCTTTGCGTCTTAGAAGAAATTATATGGGAAAATCGACAGTACTTTTAATCGTCTTGTAATGATTAGTCTAAAGTAGTTTATTGCTGCATTCAGAGCTGCAATAGACATCAGAAAATGCACCCTGGAATTAGTGTAAGGGGACACCGCACTGCGCAACGCGGGGATCTATAAGACTCCCCTAGCGGAAATCGAAAATGTTAAAAAAGTGTAATAAACTGTAAAAAAAAACGTAAGAAATCGTAAGAAAATGTAAGTGATCGTGTATTTATATTGGATTTCGGACGTTTTTTACACTTTCTTACATTTTCTTACATATTTTTACAGTTTCTTACATTTTCTTACCGTTTTTTACTTTTTTAAAATTTTGCATTTTTTCATTTATTTTAACGTAACGTAAAAAAGCGTAAAAAAAATGCCAAAAAAGAACAAAAAAATGTAATAAAATGTAAGAAAGTGTAACACTTTACAGTTTTTTACAGCAACTTACATTTTTTTACTGAATTTTACATTTCTATATAATTTATTACATTTTTTCACATTTTATTACATATTTTATTTTTTATTTCGTTAGAACCAAAATGTGAAAAACTGTAAATAACTTACATTTTTTTACATAATTTTACATTTCTGTACAATTTATTACATTTTTTTCGCCTTTTATTATATATTATATTTTTTATTACCTTGGAACCAAAGCATAAAAAAATGTGAAAAAAAATAATACAAGAAAATTTAAGAACGTGGATCACTTTATAGTTTGTTACAGAGACTTACATTTTTTTACATCATTTTACATTTCTATACAAATTATTACATTTTTTGCCTTTTATTATATATTTAATTTTTTACTTCGTTAGAACTAACATATCTAACTAGGGGGGCTGCGCCCCTCTATATAGATATATACAATCTCAATTACAAAAAAATACTCGCGGCATATATGCACATATACACTATTACCGCGAAAAGGAGAAAAACAGAAGGAGAAAGCTCAATACTGATCTGGCTTAGCCCTGCGACCTGCGTGCATGAGTACTATTGCAGCAGTCGTAACGGCTACCTCGGCTAGGCTACGTTCGCACACTAAGTACCTTGTGTGTAAACTTAAGTTAGCGGAAAAACACACGCGACTCGCGCGACCGCGAGTGCTCCCTGTGTATAAGATATATCTATAGGATAAAATATGGACCCCGCGCGCTTTCTGCTACTCTATAGCGAGTAGTGCTATAGCGGCATGCCGTTGAGCGCATGTGTCCATGGTGTATTGCTATGTGTGATGTCAACAATCGCATCCCTGGTGAATGTCATCCCTTTCATCGTGTCCGCCGATTAACGATGATTCGGAGATGGGAAGGCAGTGTTTCAACGTCGAGAGCAGATTTAATAAGCCCTTTCACGTTCCTAACCTCTCTGATGAGTGAGCTGATGGTACTTTCTCTTGTTGCAGGTATCTGTGGCAGAGAGAGTGGTGTAAACGACGGGCACTACTGCAGACTGTTTCTTGGGTGTGGAAATGTTGTCTGGGTCATCTATTTATTAATTAATGTGTGGTTTCTAGGTGCTCAACTTTCCTTGTTTGGCTCTGATACTAATGACTATGTGTACAGTTGATCTGTTGCTTGTGTCTTCAGCGACTCTCAGAGAGGAGCTGTTTCCAGCAGTGAAACAACGGTTGGAGGTCTACCAATCCTTCCCCTTTAGTGGTTACAGGCAGCTGGTACAGCGAGTGAACAACATCCATTGCTGAAGACTTTTTATTTGCATGGTATGTTTTTTGTGTCCTCTATTTATTAGTCGTATGCGATTTTTAGGAGCTCAACTCTCCTCGGTTGTCCCCCAGAATAGGGACTGATCTGTTGCTCATGTATTTTATTGATCCCTAGGCTGAGGCAGTCCCTGATATTGATACACAATTGACGGTCTCTGTCAGTACCTTCCTCCTAGGTGGCGTGGTTACTACGCAGGATAGTACGCATCATTACCATCAATAATGATACGTGCGTCGTAATCAGGATCATCATTTGCAATTAAAACAATTTGTGCAACATTAAAATTTTATTTAAACTTACTGTTATCAATTTTTAAATACTAAACATATTTTTTGTACATAATTGCTTTACTACATTTGTTAATAAAATGTTATTCATTACCTAATCTCGTAGTTGCCGGTGTCTGCCATTTCCACCTCCTCGATTTGTTCTGGATCAGGTAGTTGGTCCAGACGCTGACGGATGTGCCGTCATTTTAAAATGCTAACTTTTTCAAGGAATTACATAACAGCGATGGAATTTTCCGGGTCCTTTAACTCTTTCCATGCTGCAACATATAAGATGTGTTATTAAATGAAAATTATTAAAATTATTTTCGGCAAACTCGACTAACCTCTAACTAGAGCTCGTTGTCGATGAACGGTATCCCGTCTCAGTTGCCGGCTGATATTTTTTCCTTGCTTGACACTTTCGATGTCGTAGTCTACATTATTTGCCATGCGTCCCAGCTTGTCTAAAACATTTTATAACACATATTTTATTGCTGTATAATAACATGTTAAACTATTTTTCTAATAATTAACAATTTAAAATTTACTTCAATAATAAAAAAGACAAAAAAAATAATATTAACTTTAAAATGTATTAATAAAAACTTTAAACTTACTCATGAATTGCCATGCGAAGGGATGTTTCATTATCGTGGACTTTAGAATATTATTGTGACTTTCTGGGATGTTCGTAGATCTGTGCTTCATCCCGAAAGTTGAAAAACCAATTGGTTTTATAATCTGAATCCATTGTCACTTGTAGTATCTTTTGATCGGCGCCATTGTCTGTTTCCATCTACTACACTGAGAAGCAAAAAGTACAGCTACTACACCGCGAGTATAGCTAGGACGCAGAATGTTGACATGGTAGTTTAACTCGGAAAAGGTGTAGTCGCTGCGCCTTTTAGTGTAGCCAGTAGCCTTTGGGTATCGCCAGTGTACTTTTATTTTTGTTTGTGTCCGCGCGAAGGTTACGTGAGTTGAAAACGTACAGTCAGCGCGTTTAAAAGGTGCAGCCACTACGCTTTTTGGGGAGCGGGTACTAGCATAGGGTAAGGTTATTAGTAGCGCTTTCTGCTTCTCAGTGTAGGGATTCCATGAAAAAGATTTTCGAACTCCCGTCCTATCATTTCATGTGGTAAGTATTTCAAACATAATAAATGACGTACGAATTTTCGTAAGTCATCATTCTCTTAGTCCGTGCAATTTTTGTTTCTTGAGCTGACATAAAATTGCCTGAAAATAAATTTACATATAAAATACATATTTTTTTTTTCAAATTATATAATATGCTTTCACTCAAGCATAATTTTCGTTTCCGCGTTTTGAAATGACATTTTAAAATAAAAAATATCAATTCTTTCACGGTCTTGATGAACCTCACAGCCTGCCATGTGCGCATTCCAGAAAATTTCCTTAGCAGCATTTCTTAATGCTAACTCAAAATCTGACATCATCAACCGTACTTCGTTTGGATTTACCAAAACATTATTCCTTAATTCTCTAAATATAGTTGAATATGCGCTTGTGGTTTTACCGCTCATTACGACACAGAACAATAGGAAAGTCTGAAAATAAAATTTACACAATTCTGGGTGCCATACTCGTACCATTACCGACCGAGCAGTTCACACAGTTTCAAGCTGATTAAAAATAAAAGACGCCGAATTACAAAAAATCAAGAGAACACTCTTCTGTGTTCTTTAACGTTCTATCATCCAGTCAAAGTTTGAAGTCGAAATATCAAGTCGTTTTTGCAAAAACTTTGAACAAAGCGAAATTTAATTTCGTTCAAAGTTATTGAAAAAACGGCTTGATATTTCGACTCCAAACTTTGACTGGGTGATAGAACATTAAAAAACACAGAAGAGTGTTCTCTTGATTTTTTATGATTCGACGTATTTTTTTTATAATCTGATTGAAACTGTGTGAATTGCTCGGTCGGTAATGGTAAGACCATGGAACCCCGTTAAAGGGGTGGCATAGTCCTACCGTTATCGACCGAGGAATTGACAGTTTCAAGCTTATTAAAAACGAAATACGTAAAATTACAAAAAATCAAGAGAACACTTCGCTGCGGTTTTGAACGTTCTATTACTCAGTAAAAGTTTGGAGTCGAAATATCAAGTTGCTTTTGCAAAAACTTTGAATGAAACCGAATTTTGTTTTGTTCAAAGTTTTTGCAAAAACCACTTAATATTTCGACTTCAAACTTTTACTGGGTGACAGAATTCCAAACCACAGGGAAGTGTTCTCTTGATTTTTTGTGATTTTATGTATTTTATTTTTAATAAGCTTCAAACTGTGCCAATTGCTCGATCGGTAATGATACGGCTATGGCACCCCCTTAACACCTACAAATTTTTTATTGCATTTTATATTTTGACGCGTTTATTATTGGAATTATACTAGCAAATTTCAAACACGTTTCGCGCGTACTATTTCATTTTTACAGTTATGACCACTATTTTTCACTATGATTTAGTTTTAATTAGTTTTAACTAAATGATATAATAATTATATACATTTTTTAAGTAAAAATCAAATATTTTTATTCTATTTTAATTATTTTGTAGTTCTATAAATACTTGAGTTTTAAAATTCAATTATAGAAAATTTTCAATCTAAAAGAATTCAAATATTGGCGCTTTTTTCAAATAAAACAAATCTCATCGAATCTTTAAATGAGCCACTATTTCCGGCTATCATTTTTTTAAGAGAGGAAAACTTACGTGTCCTAATGTCGCAGCATGTATAACAAGTAACTGAGTTGCGTCGGTAAGGTTTGGCGTTGGATCAAACGTCGCATCAACAAGTATGGTGGAAATATGAGGCACCTTTTTCATTATTTCCGCATCAAATAAAATTAGATGATTTTTTCCATCGACATCTGTGACAAGTCGTTGGCTAAATTTACCATTGTTAAATTTCAACGGCCTATCATTTTGCCTCAATAATCGGGACATTTGCGATATACTTGTCGGATTTGGTGGCAAAATGTACCTTCTCCACCGTTTCATTGATGGCAGTAATCGGTGGAAAGGTAGTAGCGTTTTTATATGCTCATGCGGCTCGCTATTGTCTCTGTAATAAAGATATACCCATTTTAAATCTTTAATTTGACTCCGCAATACATGATTTAACTAAATTAATTTACTTACAAAATTGCCACAGACTCATAAATCTCCCTTAAATTCCAAGGGTTGCGCTTCAACGCCTCTTTTACCTTATGACGAAACTGCGCAACCTTAAATAAATTGTGCTCTTTGTAGCACGTATCAAAATGTCCTCTAACAGGCTTAACTGTTCCGTTTCTTAAAATGTGCACAGTTCCGGAACAAAGCCGGAAACCACATCGAAGATATCTAAAAGAAACAATCAAAGTATATTGAAACGTAAGAATATGAGACGTTTCAGGTAAACCGATCCGCTCAAAAAATTAAAATTGCTAAAAAAATTTTTACTGGAAGTATATCACATCAATATGAAAACACTGCAACAGTTAAGCCATTTGTACATAAATAAAGGACAGGGATTTTTTTGAAAAATGTGATTTTTTATAAATTTTAGTTAAGGTTGTATTGGTCGTAAGATCCCTGACAAAAGTTACTTTTTCACGTTAAAACTGCGATAAATAATTATGTAAAGCAATTGATCAATTTTTAGTTTCGTAATATTATAAGAGTTAAAAATAAAAAATCAAAGAAAAATTGTAAACTTGAAACATTTTGCTTTGATTTTTTATTTTTAGAGCTTATAATATTCCATTTGCATTAATACATTGATTGCGAGAACTAAAAATTGATCAATTGCTTTACATAATTATTTATTGCAGTTTTAAGGTAAAAAACTAGCTTTTGGCAGGGACCTTACGGACAATACAACCTTAAACATCAACATTTTTTATCTGAAAAACTTGAAACTTTTTGTATAGCATGTTGTATGTGCAAAAGTTTTGATTTTGGGAGTAGGAAAAGGTGGTATTTTTTTAAGACCTTAATTTGTAAGTGTCTCATTGGTCAATATCCAGTATACCTTTATGAACCAATAACAACAGTGCCTCGAGGACAATATTTTTCAGTTTTTTTTTTTAATAAGACTTTGAACTAAGATCTTGAAAATAAGCCCTCACCCATTTGTTGCGGAGCATAATGAAAAAGGTTATATATTTTTTAATAATAGAAAATATAGATAATATAGCATATAAATACCTTCATAACCGTGTCAGACTTATGCAACTTGCATTCCTCTTGCTGTTAATCGATCTCACTAAACTTCACAATAT
Organism: Torymus aiolomorphi; assembly: GCA_036365515.1. Lineage (NCBI taxonomy): Eukaryota > Metazoa > Arthropoda > Insecta > Hymenoptera > Torymidae > Torymus > Torymus aiolomorphi. The sequence continues at coordinate 53,078,811 of CM070876.1, forward strand.
TACTTTACATTTCAATTACTTGGATACAAATAAATAACATTAAGCAGTGCTAACATTGTTATTTTAGAACCAAAATTATTTCAAATCATATTGTACGTTAAACTGGTGCCATTTACTTCTTTTGATGAAAAGTTAATCTTTTCCAGTATTACTTCATATTACAACTTCTTCAACACAAAATCTTCAATAACAGCAATCATTGCATGCGTATTATTTACTATTATTTAGTTATTAGAAGTCGCAAATCAATTTCACAAACTTTTAAACAATTAATCCCAAACATAATAAAAATTATTCACTTTTGTAAACATTTATATTTTCTTCTGGCATCTTTTATACTCCGCTGCTTTTATCACTTAATAAACAATTGTATTCTAATTGTATTATAGAGAAAATTAACTTTATATCACTGAAAATATCATCCAATGAATAATTACACGATACACAATATTCGATGTTTGCTTTGACTCACTGAATTTGTAATTAAGCTGTTGCACTATTCACTATAATAATTATCTTATTTTTCCTTGTAAAGGATACTTTTCAATCCATCAGTTGACAATTTTTTACACATTGATTTTTGTTGAAATACATAGAAACTATAATATTGTCTTTCAATATTTAAGTTATTTTATTAATCATTAAAAAGTTTTTCCTCCATGCATCTTTTATCGCCCAGGACTGCATTGATTACTATTAACTGTGGAAAAAATACACACAAAATATCATTTCAATACATTAAACGTACATTCTAGAAATACTGTTGTTAAAAATTACTTATCTAATAGTAGCAACCACTCCTTGAATTTATTTCCTATTGTTTCTTATCAAGGAGCGCGGGGCGCTCCGAAGGCTGTCCAATGTAGAAAGAGCCTGAGGGACGACCGCACTACATATACTTTGAAATGGGCGCCCAAGAAATTGAAATATTTCCTGCAATTTTCAACGCTTTTATATTAATTCAAATAAAATAACAAGGTGCTTTATATTGTTAAACTATGTTGTACAAAAAGTTTCATGTAAAAAGATGTTCTCATTTTAGAGATATTAAATAGTGAAAAATTTTATGTCTGGTTTCCGATTCTAAAATTTCTTCATGTTTTTCCATTCGATCCGACTTCCGGTTATATATATATATATCCTTTTCTTCCGAGTTCCGGTTATATATATATATATATATATATATATATATATATATATATATATATATATACACACACACACCCGCATCTGGTAGACCTAACCTTATTACACATAATAACATGTCAGTATTTTTTACATATGGAACATATACAGATTATTTCATTTTGCATTTGATTGGAAAAATATAACCTATATAAGCAGCCGTGAATATCAATGGGCAATAGCAATGTATTACAATCAGATAAGTAGCAAACTTTTATTATAAAGTTAAAGTTTTAAATCAATAAACTTTATAATAAGTATTATTACTTTGTAAAATCTTGTTTTTATTTTTACAGAGTATATCAGAAAATGTAAGGATTATTACCAAGTAAATCGATCAATGTTAAAAAATAGTTTTTAACAGAAGAGTTCATTAATTATTATTAATTATTCAAGTTCATCGAAAAAGTAGAGTAGGCTAACCGAATCTTCTGTATGTCCATGAGTCTCAAGAAATTTTTAAATCTTAAAGTGCTTGGAAAATAACCTATATAAGCAGCTGTGAATATCAATGGGCAATAGCAATATATTATAATCAGATAAGTAGCAAACTTTTATTATAAAGTTTTAAATCCATAAAGTTTATAATAAGTATTGTGACGAATTCAATTTTTCAAAATCATCTTATTGCTACCATATTTTTGGACTATTTGTTTATTGTCTTTAAGAAACAATCTTATGTATTAATAATTCTTGCCTTGTGCTACAAAAGCACATTATATAAAACCCGGAAACTTTAGTGAATAATACAGAGAAAATTGAATTCGGTGAGAATCGGGCTATCGGCGTTTTTTTCTCGCACTGTTATCTGCCGCGCCGAGTCTATGGTACGTTAATAGATTTCAACACCATGGACCGCGAGCTAGACGAGCGAGAAAAATAAAGCCATAAAATCGATAAGGGCCGCTCGACAAAGGGGGAACCGCAAAAGATGATCATCTTTTGCGCTTCCGAAAAATTTTCTTAAATACCCGGAGAAACATACCCTGGGCACTCAGTTATTCTTTTGTCGAGAGACCGTTCATCGTCGCGTGAAGAGCCGGCGCAAACGTGGAAGCATAGTCCGGACATCAGTGCCCGAAAATTTATTTAGTGTTACAAAGATTAATCCGCACTAGACCGATGAATCAGAATAAACTGCAAGTCGGCAGAGCTTAATTAATAGATACATATCATATTATATAACCTCGACTAACGAGAGAACAAACAGGAGCAAGGACTCTGTAATATTGTAAGTAAATAAAATCCATTATATATATATATATAATTAGCGTTGTTTAATTAAAATAAATCCTTCTCTTATTTTCCTACCTTCCTTGGGGAAGGGAAAGGTTATAAATCCACAAAGAAGAAAATAGAAATTTCACATAGTAAAAATTAGTTTTCTTATGATAAATAAATAAGTATTAAGTCCAAATAATTTTGGTGGTGTCATCCTGACATTAGATTTATATACCTATAGATTAAATATAAATTAAATAAATATTGAATTACAAACTAAAAATAATCTTATTAAAAATAATGTTCTCTGCGGACGTCACAGAGAAATGAATTGGTGTCACAGAAGTGGGATCCAATAACCTGGAAAAAGAGAAGGAAATTATATTATAAAAAAAAAAACGCATTAAATATTATACTAATAGATTTATGTAAATTAATTACAAAAATTGCATAATCTATCAAATATACTTATTTATTTACTAATCACTGTTTCAAATTTATTTTCCAAATAACATACTCTCTTTTTCGCTTTCACTACTGTACGTTCCCGCGTCGTTAGAAAAAATTATTATATATATAAAAAAAAAAAAAAAAAAAAAAAAAAAAAAAAATTTTTTTTTTAAATTGGAAAACGAAGGGATCTCCTCGTCGCACATTCTCTCATAACTCATATGCACATACTCCAGTTTTCGCTTTCCTGCGAATTCAAACGCTAACTAGCGTTTCTCGATAACGCTGAGGGCGTTCCGAGGAGGAAAACATTTTTATCAATCACTTACAATCATAACTCCAGTTTTCGCTTTCTTGCGAATTCAAACGCTGATCAGCGTTTCTCGATAACACTAAGGGTGTTCCGAGGGAGGAAAACATCTTTTTCACCGGAGATGCCTAACCAGCATCCCCTTTTACCATAGGCGATCCCTTCGTCACACAAAAAAATATATACATTCACTTTATAAAAAAAAAGAGGAGAAAAATTATTTGTTTTTATGAAAAATCGCGGAAGTAGCAAAAAGAGAGGAGGTAAGAGGAAACAACAAATAAGAGCAGCATTAGAAATTGGAATTCCACCAGAAACGGTTGGACTATTCATCGAGTTAGAAGAACTCAATAAATTTATTAAAAATGCCGAACGAAGACTTAACGAATATAAGCAGGCATCAGACGATTCAGGATGCACTCCTGACGTCAATGGGCGAGACGCTAGCCCTTCAACAGGGTCTCCAAAATATTGGGGACTATAATGGAAAGAACATGCCGTTGAAGAACTTCATACAGGACGTCGAGAGCGGGCTCGAGTTAGTACCAGCCACACTACATAGAGCATTCTTTAAATGCGTGCTCTCAAAATTAAAGGACACGGCACGAGATGCCGTGAATGGAAAAACTATAAATAACGTCGGAGACCTCAGAGATGCATTGAAGCAATATTTCTCTCCGAAGAAAACATATCCAGCCTACTGCTCGGAACTAAATCACTGCAAAATGAGAAAAGGGGAAACAGTTTTAGAATACTTCGCCAGATTGAAGAAAATTGCGGACGGAGCAACCGCCGGACTAACCGAAACCTTCGAAGCCGACCAAGTGGCCATCATGAATAATATGCTGTCTGGAATTACCTTAGAGGCCTTCAAGCGAGGACTGACAGACGAACTAGCATATGCAGTCACCCTTGGGGAACCAGCAACACTAGAAGAGGCGATGAAAATAGCACAACGCATTGAGACTATGATGAAGGGAAAGGATCAACGAACAACCATTAATTTATTAAACGAAGGAGGCCAATCGACTAAGGAGGAACCTACGAGGTCAACAGTCGCTGCTGTCACTCGTGAACCAGAGGCCGATAATAAGAAAATTTGGGATCGCCCCGCAGAAACGACGGAGCAACCAAAAAAATTATATACACCAGGCCCTAAACACAATTATAGAGGAAATAGAAATTTCAACAACGGAGGCCAAAATTACGGAAATTATCCATATTTCCCTTCGTACCCACCCCAAATGTACATGCAACCACCGTGGATGGGACAATACCCTTACATGCCTCAACCAAGCTGGCCGCCGCTCGCACCGCCCCAGCCACGAGAGGTACAATATCGAAGTAACAATCAGGGACATTTAAACTTCCCATCCGCTCCCCGACAGGACGCCCGGCAGAGCGAGAAGAAGATAGAGGAGCGTCCCGCCCAAATAAGGCTTTTATCGGCGGAACATGTTCTGAGAAACGACAGTGGAAAGGAGAACCTCCCATCGTCCGACTGTCAGCACCAGAACTAAAGGAACAAACACATTTCTTAATCGACACAGGAGCCGAAGTATCGATCATACGCCTAACCGCACTTCATCCAAAAACTATGATCGATACCTATAATGCCATTAAATTAACGGGCATTACCAACTCCGAAATAAATACAAAGGGAACCGTACAACTCACCATCAAAAATACTCCGACCATTTTCCATGTTATTGGGGAAGAACTGCCACTGCCCGTGGACGGAATTTTAGGAATAGGGTTTCTGCAACAAGAAGCGGCAGAATTATCTTTTCACCACGGTACAATGGTACTCGCAAGTGACCCTATAAAGCCGATACCTTTTCAAGAAGTCACGGAGAAAAACTATTTCTTAGGACCAACACTCGAACCGATAGAAAACCAATACGAGTATACTACACATATACTCCCAGCGAGACAAAGAACTCTAATTACTTTGAAGATCGACGATACAGCTTTAGAGGAAGGATACCTTTCCCGTATTAAAGCTATAGAGGGGATTTTTATGGGAGAAGCAGTCGTAAAAATAAAGGATAATCACTGCAAAATATTTGCAGTAAACACACTCGAACAGGACGCAGAAATCAAAGTTCCAACTCAGATGATTCATCCATTTGAAACCTTTGACGAGTCAGACGATTGTTTTGAAGATGAAGAAAGCCAAGGAGAAATACTAGACGAAAAAATCGGGCACAACAAGTTATAGACCTATTACGTTTAGAACATTTAAATCAAGAAGAAAAAGATCACGTTTTATCACTCGTGAAAGAGTACCCAGATCTTTTCCATTTACCTGGCGGCTTGCTACCTGCTACTGATGTCCTTCAACACAGGATTCCAACAAGTGATGATTGTCCCGTAAATACCAAACAATATAGGTATCCAACCATTCATCGAGAAGAAATACAAAAACAAGTAGATAAATTACTAAAAGACGGGCTGATTGAACCCTCAACAAGTCCCTACAATGCACCGTTATGGATAGTGCCCAAAAAGAGCGATTCACAAGGAAAACGGAGATGGAGACTGGTAATCGACTACAGAGAATTAAACAAGAAATCAGTCATACCCTCTCAACCACTCCCTAATATCACAGAAATTTTAGAACATCTCGGAGGAGCAAAATACTTTTCGGTATTTGATCTTGCGAGCGGTTTCCACCAAATAGAAGTTCACCCAGACGACCGACATAAAACAGCATTTTCCACAGGAAATTTACACCTACAATGGAAAAGACTCCCATTCGGACTAGCTGGATCACCCGGTACATTCGCTCATTTAATGAGTTTGGTATTAATGGGACTACAAGACTCAGAATTATTTGTGTATATAGACGACATTATAATTTATGCCGATTCTCTAGAGGAACATGGTAAGAAGGTAAAGCGACTGTTCGAAAAATTAAGAAAAGCGCATCTTTCTTTGCAGCCAGACAAGTGTGAATTTTTGACCACAGAAGTAGAGTTTTTGGGACACATCGTATCTAACGAAGGGGTAAAACCTGACCCAAAAAACTGTCTGCCGTAGAAAATTTCCCAACGCCTAAAAGTCAAACCAACGTTCGCCAATTTTTGGGTCTAGCCGGTTATTATCGTCGCTTTATCGAAAATTTTTCGGCACGTGCAAAACCTTTGTCGGATACTTTAAAGAAAGGTTTAACATTTAAATGGGAAGAGATCCAACAGGCTGCATTCGAAGACTTAAAAGGGCACTATGCAGTCCCCCAGTGCTCGAGTACCCAGACTTTTCGCAGAAATTTATTCTAACAACAGACGCTTCAGACTATGCCCTCGGGGCAGTATTAAGCCAAGGTAAATTGGGGGAAGAACACCCAATCGCATATATGTCAAAATTGATGAATCCAGCACAGAAAAATTATGGAACCACAGAAAAGGAATGTTTAGCTATAATTACCGCAGTAATGCATTTCCGACCGTATTTGTACGGTCGAGAATTTATTTTAGTAAGCGATCACGAACCCCTTCGTTGGATTGATTCCGTCAAACCTCCGTTACAACGTCTCATACGTTGGAGAACAAGGCTTAGGGAATATTCATATGAGTTCATACATAAACCAGGGAGACTAAATACGAATGCAGATTCTCTCTCTCGGAACCCAGAAGAAGTACCAGCAGTGATGCTGCCAAATTCTAGTGCAGGACGAGCAAAGGTATTAAGCCGATCAGCTACCTCTAGCCTAGCGGAGAAATTGCCTGCACCAAGAGGGAGAAAACCAGGGTCCAAAAACGCACCCTTACCCCCTCCCCCTGCAGACATGTCTAAACTTGGAGGAACCATTGGAGAAAGAGTGCGAGCTCGCAAAGCACTCGCGCAACCTCCAGCAGCATTAGAGAAACCTAAAGGAACTCTAACAAGGAAACCCGTAATGCAACCTCCGAGGACAAAACAAGCCTTAGGTGGCCTGCCAAACTTGTCTAACCACGACTCAGGAAATGAAATTCCACCAGAGCCAACCAGACGGAGGGCAGGACTACCCTCGTTAGTCCCTAGTAAGTTGCCATTTATTCAAGAAGACTACGAAGGGTCCTCACACGACGAACCCACGGATCCCAAGAAACAAAACCCCAACGTGATAGGTCTACCCCAAATTCCCTCCGACGAAACGGAATTGGGACACAGCGACTTATCTAACGACGACCTCTATCGGATTGCGCCGAGAACTTCAGAGGAGACTCCTTACTTCCCGAAGAGAAACCGAAGGATTTCAGATGAACTTTGGTGGGACGAAGGGCAAACACGAGCGCATGTGGGCACTCCGCATTTCCGATCCACCCCAATTGAAGAATCGACAGGAACCGAAACAGAAAGTGAACCACTCCATACACTACCAAGAATTGAAGAAGAATCAAACGAAGAAATAACGATTGAAAATACGGTAAAACACGGGGAGGCAAATACTATCCCTCCAGAATTATTTTATCCCGATATCATGAGGACTCCAACCTCGAAATTCAAGATAAAATTTTCAAACGAAAGTATAACAGAAAAACCCGGTAGCATATTACATTTTACATCAGCCGATGGAGAATTCACATCCACAACAGACAAACTGCTAATCGATCTAAATTATATCGACTCCAAGGAATTCAAAAGAGTGAAAATATCTCCCGGAAAGGTAACCATTACACCAAGGGGAAACCATAAAATAATTACAGCAGCAGTAACACGCTCCTATTTAGACGAACCCACGGATCAAAATATCAAGAATTGCCTGAATGCAGTAGCCTCATGTATAAAAGAATATCAAATCGATATACTCCGGATATCAAAGGGTGGTGATAAAATCACCAAGCAAAACTTTAACAAACTCTTGCAAAATTTCAGACAAACCTGCGACCAATGTCCTTTACACTACTAGTATGCTATGGATCCTCTATTTTTCCACCAGAGGACCACCAAATGGATATTATAAAGGAACATCACTGCAGCTTACTGGGAGGTCATAAGGGAATAGGGAAAACTTATCGACTAATCCGGGCCAGATATTATTGGCCTAGCATGAAGAGTGACGTACAAGACATCATACACAAATGCATAAGCTGTCAAAAACGGAAATTAGTCCGAATCAAAAATAAAGAACCTATGATCATCACGGACACACCGTACGAACCCTTTTACAAAATCGCCATTGACACGGTAGGACCCCTCCCTATCACCTCAAATGGAAACAAGCACATACTAACGGTACAATGCACATTCAGTAAATATTGCATAGCAGTCCCTATCCAAGATACAAAGGCCGTAACTATAGCAGATGCACTCGCGAACCATGTAATCACGTTTTTCGGAGCACCGCGAATCATATTATCGGACAGAGCGAAATCATTTATCGGAAAGGTCATGCAAGAATTATGCAAGATTTTCCAGATTCAACAAGTTACAACCTCTGGATATCGACCCCAGTCAAACGGATCACTAGAACGAAGCCACATAGTTCTAGCAGAATTCATCAAACATTATGTAGATAAATTCGAAGACTGGGACAAACTCGTACAATACGCAATGTTTTCTTATAACATAGCTGTACACGAATCAACGAACTTTTCTCCTTTCGAAATCGTCTTCGGAAAACAAGCCCGGCTCCCGAATCACTTCCCGGAAGAAGTAGACACCTATAATTCTTATTTAGGTGAACTTATAACCCGAATGAAAGAATTCAGAACAACAGCCAGAGAAAACCTAATAAAAACCAAAATAAAAACAAAAAAATATTACGACAGAAAGGCGAAACAAGTAAAGTATGAGCCTGGCGATAATATATTCGTACAAAGAGAGGTGAAATCAAATAAATTCGACTCTCATTACGACGGACCTTATAAAATCAGCGAAATTCTCGACAAAAATAACATAATTTTTATAAACAACGCGGGAAAACGAACTCTAAAACACATCGATAAAATAAAACCCGCTTACATCTTTTCCAACAATTCTGACAGCGACTACTCCGACCATTAAAATAAAAATATAATTTTTTTTTTCAGTCACAGAAGACAAGAAAGAAAAGAATTATGAAGTTAACAATTATCCTGTTGCTTTTAACCACGATAAATCAAACCTGGAGTTTTTACGAGAACTTCAAAATAACCAATTTAGAATCTAATCCTGGAATCTATTTCGAAAAAGGGCCATCTATCAAAACGCTAGCAGAAAATTGGAAGATTTTAATCCGGTTAAACGCCACGATACCCTTAATCACACACCCGAAATTAAATTTATTTATCTATAATTTACACCATAGAACAACAGATTTACCTAACCTTGGCAGGAAAATCAGGGCCCTATACAAGGAAATCGCAGTCGTAAGAAATAAAACCAAAGAAATCTCCCAAACGCTTAAACTTATAACTACTTCATACACGCCGGAATATTATGCAACGCATACAGAAGAAAGGATTACCATCCTGCCAGATGAAAATTTGCATATAATTGACATCGTCCCCTCGTCAAGACACTCAAGGATCGAAGAACTAGAAAGAACCTTAAACGCAGAGACAACTCAATTTTGGAAAGATATCGACAACTTGAAAGGAAGACGCGCAAGATTTACTTTACTCGATCTTACATTACAAGGAGGTGCAGAAGCTATCCATTATGTCAAGAAATTTATTGAAGAATTACAATTCATAGTAAACAATATAATCCGCAACCAAATATCTAGCGACTTGATTAACAACAAAGACTTGTTAGAAATTTGCAACCAAATTAAAGAAAATCACAAAGAATATGAGATTCCTATTCCTATGGACTTACTTAGCGCAACCACCATGAGCGAAATAAGCACTCTAAAAACCGAATTTAGGAACGACAATATTTATATACTAACAATTTTTCCTCTGGTATATACGAAGGAAGAAACTATATACAGAATGCACTCATTACCAGTAACACAGCAACAACAGGCAAATCTTTCTGCAATGGCATATATAATACCCAAGTCATCCTATCTAATCAAGGACCACTCTACGACCGCGTACGGATTTTCCGAAGACTCCCCTCTTAAGGAGTGCAAACGAATAAATATACAGTATATTTGTTCCCGCAGATTCACACAAGCTTCGACTACAAAAAAATGTGAACTAACATTACTGGAGAGCGAACCAAAAATTTTACCTGCAGACTGTGACTTAGGTATAACCATGCACCCAGATACATTTTTTATACCACTACAAGAAACAACAGGATTTCTCTTCTCGACACACGCACCTACCAATATTTCCGTAAATTGCAATAATAATTACAAAGAAAACATTCTTATAAAAAATATGGGGATTATTTTTCTGAATACAGGATGCATTATCATGCACGAAACATCCACGTATGTTGCTATAACAAGAAACAATAATAACAATATGTATATAAGGAAAACTATGCTAGATATCGCCCAAATAGACGGGGCCATCTTCCAGAAAATCTTCTACCTACAGGAAAAGGGACACGACGCTTTTAATGACCGGAGCCTTCCTTTTCGGGACAGTGCTAAACTAAAGTCGATTCAACAAGATTTCATACAATACCGCCAAGCCTAATCCCTTCATATTAACACCACCATAATTTTAATAATTATGATAACCATTAATGTGACAATTTTTATAGGCGGCGGAATCACAATATTTTGCCTAACAAAACAATCCGTAAGGGAAGTGAAAATTGTCACTAGAGCAAGTATTGGTACGCCCGTACTCGCACATGTACCAAATAGATTCAAAATCGTACATTTTTCTGACCCCGAACAAATTCCAGCCGAAAGTCTTGTTTAGGAGTGTCCTTTTTCTGTTTCAGAAAAGAACAGAACTAACACAGAAAAGGAGAAAGGAAAATGGATCTTAGAAACCTACTAACTCTCATCATAATGATAACGGGGATCATGTGCTTCCCCAGTCACCAAATTACACAATTTACGCAAAATCCAGGGATTTATTACGAAAACATGCATAATTTACGATTTACGAAGGCACACTGGAAAATTGCAACATTTATAGATCTAGGAAAAATCTACCATGAGGGAGACTTCGTGACAGGACAATTTGAAATCTTAAACAAATCATGCCCGATAATTTTTATAAACTGCGAAGATCGATTCCTACGAGCATCATTGTTAATAGCTAAAAATGAGCAAGCAGAGGCTCTATATAAACAATTGTTAGAGGACACCATCGAGTTTACACACAAGAAACCTAAAGAAACAATCTATCCATCATCGATGATCAAACGCTCTGTGCCGTTTGGGTTTATTGGAAGTTTAAGTAAAACACTGTTCGGGACCTTAAATGAGGATGACGGACTCTATTATAATGATCAAATCGACGCTCTACTACAAAGTGAAAAAGAATTAGCCCACCTAGTACAACAGCAAGCACATCTTGCAACTAGTAAATTTAGCTATATTAGCAATACTTTAAAAGAATTGAAATCACAACAGGAAAAATTCTTTTTAACATCCCAATGGCTAGGAAAAGAGATGACCAGACTACAAAACCATGTTCATTTATTTAATTATACCCAACAAGTGACCGAATGGTTCAACACAGTAGACGCCGTCCTCAGCGCACATTTAGAAACCTACAGAACAATGCTAGACGTCATTCATGATGCTAGGCATGGAAAATTACACCCTGCCTTACTAAACCGCACACAACTACAAGAAATTCAACAGCACATACTCATGTAAACACGGCTTACGAGTTCCAATTCCGAAAGAGTACATTCGCGCAGAACGACTAAGCAAAGTTTCCACAGTATATCTGGGCAGGATAGAAAATCGATTCCTCGTGGAAATCCATGTGCCGCTATTAGATAGGAAAGGTTATGACTTATACCGTATGCATCCCCTCCCCATCCCTCAGAATATCTCAGAAACCACGTTACCAAGCGCTTATATAATACCACGAGCAACATATCTCGCCATAGGAGACGACAAGGTGAGCCACACCTTTCTGAGTCCAGAACACCTTCGACTTTGCACGAAAACCGTGCACCATTATATCTGTGAGTACGAAGGTCCTATATACGAAGAACCTACATGCGAAAAGAGAATGCTTCTACAGCCAACTGCTGGAGCATTAAAAACATGTGACATCAGGTATACACCTACACACTCAGATTTTTGGAGAAGAATAAACGCCGTAGACGGTTGGCTATTTTCCATAGGAACCGGAGGGGATCTGCAAATATATTGTCCAGGTGAAAGGGCAGAATTAAAAACATTAACGGGAGTAGGAATTGTACAATTTCGACCCCGGTGTTACGGGCGTTATAACTCCCTTACTCTGAACGGCATACACACAGTACAAGCCCCAATAAACTTCTTTTACTTACCAAAAATATCCCTAAAAATAAAAACCATCGCTCCTAACTTAGTAGAAGCCCATGACAACACAGACATACTCCCGCTCTTTAAACAAAATACCGCCGCTATAGGAGACTGGAGCACGATCGACGATGCCGACTCTCTCCACGATCTAGAGAACAAGGTACAAGAGATCCTAACGCGGAAAAGAGAACAGCGAAACACCGAAACAATAATACATTTCGGGATTGGGGCCCAAATTCTTTTGGCCTTAATATTTTCAACCGCTATAATCTTTATAGCTCGCAAGTGTCTCCAGCACTCAGGTATACTAAACCTTTTAACCTCCGTACCCGACATAAACTCCCCAGCGTATAAGGGAAAGACCCCAAATTTAAACTTAGAAAACCTCAATGAACCAGAGCACATCTACGACGAAGTAGCTGAATAACAACTTACAAGCCTAACTTCTAACGACAACGTACACTTTATACGTTCTTCTATAAAAAAAAAAAAAATAAAAAAAAAAAAAATTTTATAAAAAAAAAAATATATATGTACTTATTGTAGGGGAATTCCAGCAACAAAAAGGAAAGATATAAAATGGCACCATTAAACGAGGCCAGCCCACCTCTAACCGACGAAGAAGAATATGAAAGATACGGCCCCTTAGATGGAATACTACCCGAAGATTACCCATACCGTTACTCAGCACTCCTCCGATGCCGTTGTATCTCCATCATGCAAGGTGTAGGACCATTTTTAGCCACAGACCAGGTGGGGCACGTATTTTGCCGAACTTGTGTGCTACAATACGGAGAAAGACCCCTAGCTGACGGAATTTTACGACCAGCTTATGGGTTTCACCAAATAATACTAGACATACCTCAACTACTCGCATGCGCTGTTTGCAGAATCCAGTTATTAAAAACCAAACCTGCAACTCAGTGCCGGGAATGCATAGAACAATTTCTAATATCAGAATCAGTTCTGATTCTCACTAAAAGGGTAGAGGTCATTACTCAGTGGTGATAAAGGGATAATAATAAAAAAAAAAGGGGAACCCCCCCCCTCTTTCTCTCTCTCCTTTTTCCTTCTACACACCGACACTCTCTCTCTATATTACATGAAAATTGCAGCAGATGGGTCATTTTTACAACGTCGATGCCGAGCTAGTGGATCATGAATACTCTATTGAAGACCCAGTGGAATTAACAGAAATAAACTGTCTTCGCTCCAGGGAAAGGAATGAAGTCATCATAGCAGACAAAAACAACTGCATATACTGCTGGGAATGTTTTTGAAAAACAATCATATCACACCTTCTGAATACGGAACTCTATTGATAAATGTACATTTACTAGAAACCAGCGAAGAGCTATCGACCAGCTGTGAAAACTGTAAGAAAACACTACTGACCTGGCGGTCGGCCATAACCTGCGAAAGCTGCCGACAAACGGCGACCGATGCCGAACTAGAACTGGCAGTGACACCATATATAAGAGTACCTCAATCGCACAATGACCGCCCATTAAAAATTTTATTAACTGAATCATCACATCTATAAGTACCAATAATAAACGGAAGAAAGGGAAGACGTCATAACAATCCAAATCGAATCCAGTAACAGCAACAACACCATGTACACTCTATACAAGGAACTCTTGAAATTTATGAGAATCTCTGACCAGGCTCTAGGAATCTTAAAAGAAAATGGGTTTACCTTTAAGCCTCACACTTGTATTTATCGCCTAGAAAGAGATATCATACAACCATGTCTCATTTGTCACACTCCAAGCGACGCGACAACAAAGAAGATATTTATCTGGCAACCAGTAGACCATAAACCAGTGATACTATCCAGATGGGAAGAACAAAAACTAAAGAAACACCTAACAGTCGAACAATATGCTCGCCTGGCCTGCTTCTTAATAGTAAAAGAAACTTTAACAGACAAAATCCAGGATTGGAACCAACTCGATTTTTGATACAAAATAAAATAAATAAACATACCAAGAACTAAAGAACATCAGCCAGCCAGAAATCGTCAGCAGCAGCAACGCACCACCCACAATCAAAATAAAAAGGAAAAATTTGTTTTTTTTTTTTTTTTTTTTTGCATGCTAGTTATATACGTCATTAGTAAAATCAAAACACAAACATCTAAACTCACGCTTATAACCATAAACCAACTTGTTACAAGTGTAACTTTGAGATTACAAGTAACAACGCGCTATAATCTCAAAAAGGACTTATAGCCATAAGAGGCTAGAACAAATAAAATAAGTTAGAATTTATATACGTTGTTTTTTTGTATGCATGAATACGCTAAAGTTCTTTCTTCTTTTGCTTCCTATAACGAAAATATATATATAAAAGAAAAGGAATAACGGCAAGGGGCAAAGGAATTGCTGAAAAGAGTTTAAGGAAATGTTTTTTTTGCTTTCATACAAATTATTTTTCGACAATCCCAGTTTTAAGTACCGACATACACGCCAAAAAGTGAATAATCTTTTTGAGGGAACGGTTACCAGGAAGGTTAATGCGGAGAAATTAACACGCATTAAATGACTACGCATTATATATATATATATATACAAAAAAAAAAAAAAAAAAAAAAGAGGGGAAAAAAAATATACTCATTAAGCCACCTCGAATGCATGAGTTGATGCCCATTACCCTATCCTGGACGTGCCAACTCCTAGTCAACGCTCTACTAAATTGGGAGAAACGTAGTACAAATCTAACTCATTAACGACATATAATAGACCTTAAACTCGAGTTACGCAATGCCTATGAGCCATGCCGATGAGCAACTTAATAAATTATGACACAGTATAACCTCTCAAAAACATGCCCTAAGAAATAAGGAAAACAAATTAAAGGAAAAACTTTAGTTAGAAATAGAATGAATAAGTGAAACAATAGGGTACTCCCCGTACGATTCCGATTCATACGGTCGCCTCCATATCAAAGAAACGAAGCCGCAGCCATAAGCAACGACATCGCTACCACACCTATCAACCGGTTAAGCAACAAAACATAAGTAATAATTTAAGCAAATTCATTATATGGGAAATATACTTATTGCGTATTAAAATGTAAATTAAGTTAATTCAAATTTTGTATATGTACTTATAACTATAAGAGAGTTCTGCTTAAATATCTTCATCAGCCAACTTCTCCAAAATAGATGCAGCTAAAATTAAAAACACAATTCAAACGCTCAAAAATTATAAATACAAGATATATATACATATATATCTCGCTCTGTAAAGCAAACGCTCAGCTCATCGATATAGTTATTAATATCCGTGAAAAGCATCCAGTGCATTTCAAGACTCACCATGGCTTATCAAGAGCGAGCACGTGAGTGAACGCTCGTGATAAGACATAAACACCTCCGGGCCGGATGCGTAATTCAGCTTGGGGAGTGTGACGAATTCAATTTTTCAAAATCATCTTATTGCTACCATATTTTTGGACTATTTGTTTATTGTCTTTAAGAAACAATCTTATGTATTAATAATTCTTGCCTTGTGCTACAAAAGCACATTATATAAAACCCGGAAACTTTAGTGAATAATACAGAGAAAATTGAATTCGGTGAGAATCGGGCTATCGGCGTGTTTTTTCTCGCACTGTTATCTGCCGCGCCGAGTCTATGGTACGTTAATAGATTTCAACACCATGGACCGCGAGCTAGACGAGCGAGAAAAATAAAGCCATAAAATCGATAAGGGCCGCTCGACAAAGGGGGAACCGCAAAAGATGATCATCTTTTGCGCTTCCGAAAAATTTTCTTAAATACCCGGAGAAACATACCCTGGGCACTCAGTTATTCTTTTGTCGAGAGACCGTTCATCGTCGCGTGAAGAGCCGGCGCAAACGTGGAAGCATAGTCCGGACATCAGTGCCCGAAAATTTATTTAGTGTTACAAAGATTAATCCGCACTAGACCGATGAATCAGAATAAACTGCAAGTCGGCAGAGCTTAATTAATAGATACATATCATATTATATAACCTCGACTAACGAGAGAACAAACAGGAGCAAGGACTCTGTAATATTGTAAGTAAATAAAATCCATTATATATATATATATATATATATAATTAGCGTTGTTTAATTAAAATAAATCCTTCTCTTATTTTCCTACCTTCCTTGGGGAAGGGAAAGGTTATAAATCCACAAAGAAGAAAATAGAAATTTCACATAGTAAAAATTAGTTCTCTTATGATAAATAAATAAGTATTAAGTCCAAATAATTTTGGTGGTGTCATCCTGACATTAGATTTATATACCTATAGATTAAATATAAATTAAATAAATATTGAATTACAAACTAAAAATAATCTTATTAAAAATAATGTTCTCTGCGGACGTCACAGTATTGTTACTTTGTGAAATCTTGTTTTTATTTTTACAGAGTATATCAGAAAATGTAAGGATTATTACCAAGTAAATCGATCACTGTTAAAAAATAGTTTTTAACAGAAGAGTTCATTAATTATTATTAATTACTCAAGTTCATCGAAAAAGTAGAGTAGGCTAACCGAATCTTCTATATGTCCATGAGTCTCAAGAAATTTTTAAGTCTTCAAGTGCTTGGAAAATAACCTACATAAGCAGCTGTGAATATCAATGGGCAATAGCAATATATTATAATCAGATAAGTAGCAAACTTTTATTATAAAGTTATAAATCCAGAAAGTTTATAATAAGTATTGTTACTTTGTGAAATCTTGTTTTTATTTTTACAGAGTATATAAAAAAATATAAGGATATTACCAAGTAAATAGATCACTTAAAAAATAGTTTTTAACAAAGAAGAATTCATTAATTATTATCTTACAGATATTAAACGAGAAGATTTTTTTCGAGTTATTTTGGAAATATGGAGATATACGTAATATAGCCAATAATGTTGACTTCTAATTAGGTACTGTCTGAAAAATCTAATTTTGAATTAGCAAAAATGAATGAGTGCCCTCATGACCCTGGTGGTTATTTTATTATTAATGGACAAGAAAAAGTTATTTTAATACAAAAACAGATGCTTAGGAATAGAATAATTTATATTAAAGAAGATAGTAAGAATATAGTACTACTCAAGAAAGAAAAGCCAAACCAATATTATATATATTATGGAAGAGCAGGCAAATACTATTTACGAAACAATATTTTTCAAGACGTATCTATATATTCTCAAATTGAAAATTTTTCATAAAGATATAATTTTAGAAGAATATTAAAAATTTGTCTTCATATTTCACAGGGCAAATAGAGTGCGTGGATGTCAATGAAGAAAATGACAGTTTCATTGCTTTCAATGAATCACACATAAAACAAGCAACAACTAAGATGTTTCTTTAGACAGTATTCGATTCAAAGTACGAAAGAAGTATTATGTTTTGAAGTAAGTTTTTCAAAATAAGAAAAGAAAATTGTGATTTTCATAGATCGTCTATCTAGTTGAAAATTATATTGATAATAAAAATGTTGTGATTATTAGAAAATGACATCTAATCAGTGTTGTATGTAATAGATAAAATAAAATACCAGTATGATGTGTTGCATGAAGTGCATATATAATCAAATTTTATTGATAACAAATAACATAGTGATTAAAAAAGGCATGTAATCAGTGTTTTGTGTTAAATAAAATAAAATACCGGTATGATGTATTGCATGAAGTGCACATATAATCAAATGTTATAGATAACAAATAACATAGTGATTAAAAAATGGCATCTAATCAGTATTTTGCGTAATATAAAAAAATAAAATACCGGTAAAATGTGTTGCATGAAGTGTTATATCAAATTTTAAAACTTCTACTTAAAATCAGTTTGAAATGTTTTGAAAATAGCTCAAGTATGTATTAATAAGTAATTACGTGTTATGAGGTTCATAAACTTCATAATACGCTTTTGCATAGAAGAAAATATTGCTGAGTGATACACGAGGTTATATATATACAATATAATTTTCAGTGTTTTATGTAATAATAAATAAAATATGGTATGACGTGTTACATGAAGTGTTTATAATCAAATTTTAAAACTTCTATTAAAAATCAGTTTCAAATATTTTGAGAATATAACAAGTGTTTATTGAATAATTATGTGTTATGAGGCTCATAATATTCATAATAAGTTTTTGCATAGAAGAAAATATTGCTGAGTGACATGTGAGGTTATAAATATACAATATAATTTATGATGCCAATTTGAAATATTGGTCTGAGCTTTGGTTTAAAAAGCATCTGTCATCTTCAAAAAACTTAGTCGATATCAATGCTGTGCTGTTGTACATATTTATTCAAGTGTCAATAAAAAGATTATGTCTAATGAACATGGGAATACTGAAAAAAGTAAAAATGATATGTTATTGTGAAAATTTCAACGAATAAAAGTGCTCTCAGTTAATCTAATATGATTTCTCACCATGGGAGACGTCAAAATGTTTCAGAGTTCTTAGTAAATATTTTTCTAGACAAGATTCAAGTAATAATTTCAAAAAGTTTTATCTATACCAGAATGTCAAGAAAGCTTTTATTCTCAGTGATTCTTAGTTCATAAACTGGTTGCATTTTTAATTTTACAAGATTATGTGTGGTAATGATGGGTTATTAATTTAAGTAGTTTCAATAATAATTTCAAGAACTTATATCTCTACTAAAAAAGAATATCGAGAAAGCTTTTTTTCTCACATTTTACAAGTCGTGTAGCAATGATGGGTTATTAATACAAGTGGTCTAATCTAATCTACTGAAATCTGTGTAAATCCACCCGGATCCAGATGGATTTCCGATGTGACATGGATCCAACTGGATTTCCTAGCTGGATATTTTTGACCAGGTTCTAGTGATAATTTCAACAAATCCAAGTGTTGAGAATAATATAATTAATTATTGGCTCATGGTGCCAATAATTAATTGCGAAGCTACAAAAATAATTAATGATATTATCATATAGCAGTCTTATAGTAAAACTAATTTAAGGGTTTAATAATCAATTTCTAGTACCAAAAAATGAAAATACTTATAATATGCTCTGAAAAAAAATTATAAATATATGAACTTAAAGCTTAGTTTTAAGATCTAAATTGTTCAAAAAAATATCGATCCCTTTAGTATTTATGTAATTTGTCTTCTTAATAATAATCTTTGAAAGTATAAAATAAGGTATGTATATATAAGTTTTTCCTGCAAACTGAAAACATAAAAAGAATGATATTTTCATATGACTTTACAATAATTAATAGTATTGTTAAATTATCATCATACCTAAGAATATACGCATTTGATTATATGTATATATATTATATTATTTCAAAGTTTTACTAATGTAATCATTTTATCGAGCTCCTTGAAGAAACATTCAAATTTAAAACTTTTGTGAATAACAATACTATCATTTACTAATGATATTAAAAATATACTATACTATAATAAACCCTCATAATGTTATCACACTTTGTAATTATAATTTTCTCTTAAAAAGTTGTGAAATATATCTAAGAAACATTTTACAAAAATTTAAACTAAGACAAGTCTCTCCCGCCTCTCTCTCTCTCTCTCTCTCTCTCTCTCTCTCTCTCTCTCTCTCTCTCTCTCTCCCTTCCCCTCCCCTCTTTCTCGCTCTCTCTCAACATCTATGAAACTGAGTACCAAAAACTTTAATGAGAGCTTAAATATTTTTTTAAAACAATCAACACGTTTTTGAAAAGCTATTTTTTAAGTATACGTTAAATTCTAATAACACAATTTGTCTAGTCCTTTTATTTCTTTTAGTCTCATCTATTCAATAAGGACTCTCTACAAATGGTAATCATTTTTTTCATGACTATATAAACTCTCTCCCTCCTTCTCTTTCCCAGCCCACTCTCTCTCCCGCCCACCCTCTCTCTCAACATCAGTCAACCTGAGTACCAAAAAGTTTAATGAGAGCTTAAATATTTTTTTTTAAAACAATCAACACCTTTTTTAAAAGCTAATTTTTTAAGTACGTTCTATAACAACATAATTTGTCTAGTCCTTTTAATTCTTCTACTCTCTTGTATTCAATAAGCACTCTTTACAAATGGTAATAATTGTTTTCATGACTGTATAAATAATAATATTGCTAATATAAAACTTTCTACGAAAGTTTAAAATAAGGCAAGTATAGATGTTTTTTCTGGATAATCTATAAAAAACAACACAATTTGTCTAGTCCTTTTATGTCTGCGATTTTCGTCTATTTAAGGGGGCTAGACACCTTTTTTCTCTTAAATAAGAAGTCACATTTTAATACATAAATGTAAACTAATTATTTCATACTTTTTACATATAAAAGATGGGCCTTTTATATGGTCCAGAACCATAGTCATCGATGAAACAAGTTTTTTCACTAACCGTAAGCTTTGAAATTTTCCTGTGGATGGATTGACTCCAGATTTCAACTAAATTACTCCTGAATAGTATAATTCTCATATGAGTGTAGGGATTTTTGATCTAATGAGGAAAAAAAAATTGTGCTGTTTTTCAAGAGTTTTTTTTTTTAATTTTTTTTAATTTTTTATATTTTTTCATAATTTTTCTGATGTAAAAATTTTTTCCGACATTTAATCCTAAATCCCTACACTCATATGAGAATTATACTATTCAGGAGTAATTTAGTTCAAATCTGGGGTCAATCCATCCACAGGAAAATTTCAAAGCTTACGGTTAGTGAAAAAACTTGTTTCATCGATGACTATGGTTCTGGACCATATAAAAGGCCCTTCGGAGAAAGTTTTAAGGTAAGGTAAATATACCCACTTTTATATGTAAAAAGTATGAAATAATTAGTTTACATTTATGTATTAAAATGTGACTTCTTATTTCAGAGAAAAAAGGTGTTTAGCCCCCTTAATAAGCACTCTCTACAAATGGTAATAGCATTTTTCAAGACTGTACAAATAATCTATAAAATAATAATATTTATGATTTTGTAAAAGAAATCAAATAAATACGAATGAAAAAGTCTTTTAATTCTTTGAGTCATTGTATGCTGAACAAATTATATGTAAGTAAGTACATTCAAATTGTTCACTGCAAATCAAACAAACGCAAGTTGTGAAATCAATTATCGATAGTCAAGTAATGCAAACAACTCTCGGAAACTACTGTATGACTGTTCTCAGACATGTATTCAAATTTGTTCATCTTTCTGAGCTATACAAATTAAACACAAGAAAGTACTGAAATCAATTTATTGTATAGTCAAGTACCGGCCATAAGTTAACTTGACTGACATAATAGAACTTTTCGTATCTCGCGTGTAAAATTACATTTTACGCCCACGTTGTAACTTCAAAATTATTCAGTCAGCGGGCATAAAATACTACTTAGCGCCCAACCGGCCCAATAGCTCACATACTCTTACAAAACTTTATAGAACCTACGCACTTTACGCCCGTGTTGGCGAAAATTATTTTAATTATATAACTATAATGCCTTCTCTTTATTTCTAAAATTCATAAGAATTTTTCCAGATATTTACGTAAAGTCAAAGCCTATATAAAAAAAATTACATAGTTACCAACACATCACTATTTTTCATTATTCTTTCTCAATTTCGAACTTTCTATAATATTACGCACCTTGGGAGGAAAAGAGAAGTCTAGAACTGCTCTAGCAGGGGTGGTCCTCCGATTTCCCATACATACTTGGCGGGCCCGACAATTTGCAGTTTACCGGTGGGCTACTTAAATATAGAATACAAACTTTTTGCATAAATTCATTAACAATATTTATACCTATAAGTCTACTATAAATAATTACATTTGGTTTAATTTTTCATTGGTACCGTTAAGTACAACATCCCTATATGTGCAGAATCATGATTTAGTTTTATTACCCACAATATTTTTCTTTGTGTCCGTCCTTTTTAAACGAGAATAAAATAAAAAATTCATATAAACTTATAGTCTACTTAAAATTGCTTTACATTTTACTAATCGTTTTATAAGCAACCTATTGTGTATCCTTTTCCCGCGTGTAAATATCATATAAGATCTCATATGAGAAATTCAGGCATCGCATATCTCGTATCAGATCTCATATGCGATATCGTCTGCAATTTTATATATTATGGGATTATATAGTTAATATGTAGAAGCAACCCATTTATACATTTTATCTGATCTTTAAACATATGAAAATTAATATGAAAATGACCATGTCTTACACTTTGAACTGCAAATTGTCGAGCCCGCCAAGTATGTATGGGAAATCGGAGGACCACCCCTGCAAGAGCAGCTCTAGACTTTTCTTTTCCTCCCAAGGTGCATAATATTATAGAAAGTTCGAAATTGAGAAAGAATAATGAAAAATAGTGATGTGTTGGTAACTATGTAATTTTTTTACGTAGGCTTTGGCTTTTCGTAAATATCTGAAAAAATTCTTATGAATTTTAGAAATAAAGAGAAGGCATTACAGTTATATAATTAAAATAATTTTCGCCAACACGGGCGTAAAGTGCGTAGGTTCTATAAAGTTTTGTAAGAGTATGTGAGCTATTGGGCCCGTTGGGCGCTAAGTAGTATTTTATGCCCGCTGGCTGAATGATTTTGAAGTTACAACGTGGGCGTAAAATGTAATTTTACACGCGAGATACGAAAAATTCTATTATGTCAGTCCAGTTAACTTATGGCCGGTATTTGACTACAATAAATTGATTTCAGTACTTTCTTGTGTTTAATTTGTATAGCTCAGAAAGATGAACAAATTTGAATACATGTCTGAGAACAGTCATACAGTAGTTTCCGAGAGTTGTTTGCATTACTTGACTATCGAAATTGATTTCACAACTTGCGTTTGTTTGATTTGCAGTGAACAATTTGAATGTACTTACTTACGTATAATTTGTTCAGCATACAATAACTCAAAGAATTAAAAGACTTTTTCATTCGTATTTATTTGATTTCTTTTACAAAATCATAAATATTATTATTTTATAGATTATTTGTACAGTCATGAAAAAAGCTATTACCATTTGTAGAGAGTGCTTATTAAATAGATGAGATTCGAAGAAATAGAAGGACTAGACAGATTGTGTTGTTTTTTATAGATTATCCAGAAAAAACGTCTATACTTGCCTTATTTTATACTTTCGTAGAAAGTTTTATATTAGCTATATTATTATTTATACATATCTTCATTTCTTGAAAATACTACTTAGTCTACTTAGTATGGGCTTGAATTGGAGAGTGTATAAGAAACAATAGGAAATAAATTCAAGAAGTGATTGCTGCTATTAGATAAGTAATTTTTAACAACAACATTTCTAGAATGTACATTTTAATGTATTGAAATGATACACGGAGGAAAAACTTTTTAATGATTAATAAAATAACTTAAATATTGAAATACAATATTATAGTTTATATGTATTTCAACCAAAAACCAATGTGTAACAAATTGTCAACTGATGGATTGAAAAGCATTGAAAGCGTCCTTTACAAGGAAAAATAAGATAATTATTATAGTGAATAGTTCATCAGCTTAATTACAAATTCAGTGTGTCAAAGCAAACATCGAATATTGTGTATCGTGCAATTATTCATTGGATGTTATTTTCAGTCATATAAAGTTAATTTTCTCTATAATACAATTAGAATATAATTGTTTATTAAGTGATAAAAGCAGCGGAGTATAAAAGACGCCAGAAGAAAATATAAATGTTTACAAAAGTAAATAATTTCTATTATGTTTGGGATTAATTGTTTAAAAGTTTGTGAAATTGATTTGCGGCTTCTAAAAACTAAATAATAGTAAATAATACACAGGCAATGACTGTTGTTATTGAAGATTTTGTGGTGAAGAAATTGCAGTATGAAGTAATAATGGAAAAGATTAAATTTTCATCAAAAGAAGTAAATGGCACCAGTTTAACGTACATCATGATTTGAAATAATTTTGGTTCTAAAATAACAATGTTAGCACTGCTTAATCTTATTTATTTGTATCCAAGTAATTGAAATATAAACTAATATTGTGAAGGTTAGTGAGATTGATTGAGAGCAAGAGGAATACAAGTTGCATAAATCTGACACGGTTATGAAGGTATTTTGTATGCTATATTATTAATATTTTCTATTATTAAAAAATATATAACTTTTTTCAATATGTTCTGCAAAAAACGGATGAGAGCTTATTTTGAAGATCTTAGTCCAAAGTTTTATTTAAAAAAAACTGAAAAATATTTTCCTCGAGGCACTGTTGTTATTAGTTCATAAAGCTATGTAGGGGAGACCCGGGCAAGACGGTACGCCCGGGCAAGATGAAACACTCAATTTTCTTGAATATTATAATAGATGGCACTAAACCCATACTGAGTATTCGTAGGTAATAACATTGTTGACTATATGCCAGTGTGATTTGGGCGCTCTCGCTGATGAGTTTGACAACGTAGCTGAAATTCCTTTTGAGCGCCGGTTCTTACGATTTCATCAAAGTAAGTAAACATCTTCATTTTTTGTTTTAGACGCGCGACTTTCTTCAAACTTTTTAGAGGGTATTCTATTTTATTCATATTTAAAGAAATCCTTGTCATAATTAAGTTATTCATTATTATACATAATTATTTTTAACAAATATTAAAAAGTATTAGTACCGGGCAAGATGGCACGGGCAAGATGGAACACTTCGCTCGTAATAATTTGTTTTATTTTTGTTTATGATATTTTCTATTGTATATGTAGGATCTATTTTCTTTTATTTTTTATGCATATTTTAGCTTCTATTACATATATTATTCTTTATATTTATTTTTTAATCGTGATGTATTTTCTTTTGTTCATTATACATATTTTTACTTATAATACATAATAATTTCAATTTTTGCACAGAATGGTATACAAATACGTAAGGAAAAGTCATCGTGGTAGTTGGAGCCAAGAGATACTTGTAACGGCGACAGAGGAAGTAAACAAACGGAGAGAAACAATAAGGTCAGCTGCAAAAAGCATACGGCATTCCTATCACTACACTTGCTCGGCATATCAAAAAAGGGAATTCACAGAGGAAATTAGGTCGATTTGTTCCAGTGTTTACTGATGAGGAAGAAGAAGAACTATGCAAATATGTGATTGAGCTGGATAGTGTATTTTTTGGAATGACAAAAGCTGAATTTCTCAAGTTAACATATGATTATGCAGAACAAAATAATATTAAGCATCCGTTTAAAAATGGGATGGCTGGCGATGATTGGTTTTCTAAGTTTAAACAAAGACACCCTGAAATTAGTTTTCGATCGCCAGAGCCAACTTCTATTGCACGTGCAAGAGGATTTAATCGACCTCAAGTGGAACGTTTCTATACTTTACTTTGGGAAGAAATAGATAAACATTCCATAGACGCCACTACAATTTATAATATGGATGAAATGGGGATTCATACTTCTACTAATAAGCCACCAAAAGTATTGTCGATTAAAGGAAAAAAACAAGTTGGTATTATAAGTAGCTCGGAAAGAGGCCAATTGACTACCGTAACTTGCTGCTGTAATGCAGCAGGTTCATACGTTCCACCATTTTTTATATTTGCCCGAAAAAGAATGCAAGAACGCTTATTAGATGGTGCTCCTCCAGGATCTAAAGCAGGTGTTAGTGATAGTGGTTGGACAAATGGGGAAATATTTTTATCTTGGCTTAAGTTTTTTTCGGATACGGTACGTCCAACTGCAAATAGAAAAGTTTTGTTAATATTAGATAACCACGAATCACGTGATACTTCCCTGCTCTTCAATTTGCTAAAAATAATAATATTATTATGGTTTCTTTTGCACCTCATACAACCAATAAAATGCAGCCTCTTGACGTGTCTGTTTATGGCCCCATAAAAAAATTTTTTGAACAAGAACTGAACACGTTTCAAAAGAACCATGCTGATAGAATAGTAAATCAATATGATGTTGCGAAACTTTTTTGTGGGGCTTATTCAAAAGGAGCTACTGTACAAAACGCAATACAAGGATTTAAGAAACCAGGCATTTGGCCATACAATGCACATATTTTTAGTGATGAAGATTACGCTCCTGCTAGCATGACTGATCGACCATTGAATCAAGACAGTGCGTTAGAATCAGAACAAAGTGTACAACTTGAGAACTCGTCAAATTCATCAGAAAATCATACTAAAGTTAAACATTTATCTCCTTTTGATGTGAGACCTATTCCTAAAATGGCCACTCCAAAAACAACCAAGAGAAATAGATGTTAAAAAGCTGAGATATTAACATCAAGTCCTATTCGAAATGAACAAGCTATTAAATTCGAAAAAATAACTAAAAAAAATATAATTAATGACAAAAAAGTTAATGTTAAACAAAAGAATTCTAAGAAAAAAGACAATGTAAACAAGCAAAGAATTGTCGAAATGAAAGAAATTGTTAACAATAAGAATATTGAAATTAAGAAAAACATAGTCGATGACAAAAAAGGTGCGCTTAGCGAACGAATTCCTAGAAGAAAAATAAAAGAAGAAGATGATTCCAGTTTAGTCCCGAGAAAGCGATCGAAGATAACACCAGAACCCGAGAAGGAATATTATTGTTTTGTATGTTGTGAGAAATATGAAGAGCCATTAGTAGAGGATTGGATACAGTGCCAATACTGTTTAGAGTGGGCTCATGAAAGCTGCATGCCATTTATTGGTGCAGATAAGGTCTTATGTGACTCATGCAAAACATTGAAAAAGTGTTCCATCTTGCCCGGCTGATTTTGAGAACCATAAAAAAAATACATTTTTTTTTTTGTTATTATGAAAAATTTTATTGACGTGGTTTTTGCTGGGTTTTGTTTATATTTTATTTTGTTATTATAAAGCCTCAAAGAATATATATTTTGTTTATGAAAAATCTGTTTTTTTATTATTGTTTATTGATACTTTTTCCTTAGGCGTACCGTCTTACCCGGGTCTCCCCTATACTGGATATTGACCAATTGACCAATGAGACACTTACAAATTAAGGTTTTAAAAAAAATACCACCTTTTCTTACTCCCAAAATCAAAACTTTTGCGCATACAAAATGCTATACAAAAAGTTTCAAGATTTTCAGATAAAAAATGTCAAATGTTGATGTTTAAGTAAAATTTATAAAAAATCACATTTTTTTATACTGCCAGTAAAAAAATTTTTGGCAATTTTAATTTATATAAGTACTGTATGAAAAAAACCAAACCCGTACGTTTTCACAGCTGTTCCTACATTCTTTATGGTTTTACTGATGTTGTATTTTCGTCCATCAATAACTCTATCGATTAATGGTAGAGCTTGATATTTTCTTTTTTTTCGTCCGTTTGTATTAACGGCCCTCATCATATAGTTGACTTCCGCGAACCTAAAGCACAAAGAAGCAATCATGAACAAAATAGAAAGTGGATAAACGAAAAGTGGAGAGATCCAGCGCCGGTTAATTTCTACGAAATATGTCGCAGCTGCCGCCGAATACACGTGCGATACAATGCTCCGAATTTATTGAAGTAGAGGGAAAGAAGGACCAGAGGAGACAGATAGCAGTTAACTTGTGATCAGTGTACGCGGATTCAAGTCGTAATCTTTTCACAATCCATCAAAATGTTAATCAACTCGGGAAGCAAAGTTATATGCATTTCAGAAACTGTTTATGCTAATTTCAAAAAGAATAATAATTTTCCAGAATTACTCGTGAGTAATTTGGCTGTATAGGTCGCAGTTAGATGGAAAAGGTAATATAGCTAAATGAGTGGTGCCTATCTTTCACGATGTCATGCCGCGTTCACGGAGAGAGGTTTCACGTTTATGAGAGCTTACATGGTGAACGACTAAAAGACGATGTCTTTCGTTTGGCGCGCAATTCAATACGTAGTGTCTTTTCCTCACGTTTTAGCTAGATACTATGCAGTCCGTTTTGCCAAGCATGCATCGGATAGTTCCACGAAGGCAGGCAATAGCTTATATAAAATATTTATACCGTCCCTCACAGAAATACTTGATGCATGTACGGCAAAATGAACTGCGTAACATATGGAAAAGACGTGCGTAAAAGACACGATGTATTGAATTTCGTGCCAAGCGAAAGACAAGTGATGCATGTTATCAACACTATCGACAGTGCAAGCTCTACGGAAGCTTGGTTGGCTCATGCGTGTGTGTATGGCGCAGCGAGCGCCTCTGCTAAGTACTGCTATCGCTATGGTCTACGAGAGAGCATCGTAGGGGTACCATAAACTTGTTTTTCCTGCAGCTAAATCGAAGCATTGGAGCATATTAGAAGATAAGTTCAATTTATATCTTATCAAGGTAACCCATATTATATACTATAATAAATAATATATAATAATTTAATAAGTTAATAAATAAATAATCAATTATCTTTTAAAAAACATTAAGGTTAGAAAATTGTTTATAGTTATTAGATGGAAAATGTGATAGAAAAAAATCATTCTATAGAAAATGCAATCAATGAAATCAAAGATGTTGAGATGAAAATGAAGAGTACCTTAGCCAAGTTCGATGAATGCAAAGGATATGAAATTGATAACTCGAGCAAAATATTACTTCTTAAAGGAAAAACTTTAAGTGTAATTGACAAATTTCCACTCCAAGCTGAAGAACTTTACAAGTAAAGCTATGAAACTTGAACCAAAATTAATAGAAGCTTGGGATGAACTAGGAGAACGCTATTGGAAAAATGATAATCTTCAGTCAGCCAAGAATTGTTTTGTTGGTCCCGGTTGCAATAGTCTGATAAAAACTAATACAAATTTTCAGATTCCGGTGCAAAAACTGCATAGGTTATTAGGTTTCTGTACCCTTTTTATCTAGTTTTATCAGACCTTCTCAACCGGGGTGCTTTGCCACATGTAAGTTGAATCTGTAGTTTTTCATTGTCTGAAAT
This sequence comes from Torymus aiolomorphi, assembly GCA_036365515.1. Taxonomy (NCBI): domain Eukaryota; kingdom Metazoa; phylum Arthropoda; class Insecta; order Hymenoptera; family Torymidae; genus Torymus; species Torymus aiolomorphi. The sequence goes on from CM070876.1 coordinate 53,108,210, forward strand.
TATTTGTCGTACTGAAGGAAATTATTGTAATATTTAATAATTTAAAAAGATACCTGTAGCATTTGTTTGATCTTACTTGGATAGTACCAACAGAAAAAAAAACAAATTATTAAAATATCTTAATAATGTTCAAAAATCTATAAATACAAAAGGCAGTATTAAACCAAAAAAATTATTTGAAATGCTACAGGTATATTTTTAAATTATTAAATATTACAATAATACTTTCAGTACGACAAATACAATCAAATAAAGAGTTCTATCCATTTTTGCCGTTGTTTAGTTGAATTTCAAATGTAATTGCTATAATAATTTCAGACGATAAAAAACATCAGATTCAACTTACGTGTGGCAAAGCACCAACAAAACCATTCTTGGCTGACTGAAGATTATCACTTTTCCAATAACGTTCTCCTAGTTCATTCCAAGCTTTTATTAATGTTGGTTCAAGTTTTATAGCTTTACTTAAAAGTTCTTCAGCTTGGAGTGGGAATTTATCAATTACACTTAAAGTTTTTCCTTTAAGAAGTAATATTTTGCTCGAGTTTTATCAATTTCATATTCTTTGCATTCATTGAACTTGACTAAGGTACTCTTCATTTCCCATCTCAACATCTTTGATTTTATTGATAACATTTTGTATAGAATGATTTTTTTCTATCACATTTCCTATCTGATAACTATAAACAATTCTAAAAAATAATTGATTATTAATTTATTAACTTATTCATTTATTATACATTATTACATATTATTATAGTATATAATATGGGTTACCTTGATATAAATTGAACTTCTCTTCTAATATAATGCTCCAATACTTCGATTTAGCTGAAGGAAAAATGAGGTTATGGAGCCGTCATGATGCACTCTCGTAGCGATAGCGTAGCAGTAGTAGTCTAGCCGAGGCGCTCGCTGCTCCACACACGCGTAAACCGACCAGGTTTCCGTAAAGCTCTCATAATCGTTAAACCTCCGTGTTCTTCCTAGCGCGGTAGCTCGCGCAACGCTCAGTAATACCCAAAACTCTCACGGGCAATCGTAGGCTCGTAGCTCATCGCCATAGCGTGGTGGAGGATAGGTGAAAAAAATGGCGAAACAGGTTAGCCGAAAAAACCATGCCGTTACTGTCACGGAAAGTGACTTTCTCCAGCGCAAAACCTCGTGAAAATCCAGCGATGAACATAAGCGCCATTCGGCGCTGCTCTGTTCTGATCCGCGCTGCCCCGCATTTGCTCTTCCTTGAATTTAACCGAGATTTATACTTTCTCTCCGATAGGCAATCCAATATAGTTGATAATCAACCAGCACGGTTAAATTCAACTTGGAGTATAAATGCACGGAGCAGAACGGAGCCGAGCGGAGCAGAACAGAGCTACGGGAAACGGTGCTTACATATAAGGTGTATTGCCCCAAAGAGAATGATCAAGCGCGAGACCGGCGCGCCCCCTGGAACGGAGTAAAACAAAACAGAAGGGCGCGAGGCCCTTTAGATATAACTTAATGAACAATCCCTTCTTAAAAAAGTGATGAGCGACCATGTTGAAGCATCTAAAGGCTTGATTCCCTTCTTAAAAAAGTGATGAGCGACCATGTTGAAGCATCTGAAGGCTTGATTCCCTTCTTAAAAAAGTGATGAGCGACCATGTTGAAGCATCTAAAGGCTTGATTTTGATTGGTCGATAAGAAGAAGGCGCGAGAAATTTACTGTTTGGAATGTAATGTATGAATTTTTTAATGGAATTTTTACATTTAGAGTAGTATAAAAATAATTAAGTTATGACTTTGAAAAAATACTTAAATAAGTTAAAAGTAAAACGTAATGAAGATAGCATACATAACCTCAAAAACAGAGAAGTACGAGAAAAGCGCGTTTGAATATCGCTTGTAGAATAAATTTTTCAAAGAATAATCGTAATTTAAAATGCTAGGATTTCAAGTAATTAAGAATAAGAATGATATAAATCACCGTTAACCCTTTGAAGCACACATTTTTCTATTCACTATTTTGGCCTGAAATTTCTTACTCGGGGGTGTTTGGGGTCGCTGAGTACGAATATGCCATCAGAATTTTGATTTTTTCAAATCCAAGATGGCGGACAAAAGATGGCGGACGAAAAAATTAGAAATAGTGTATTTGAGGCTAAAAATGTTTACTCAGGGGTTTTCGTGTCGCTGATTACGAATCTGATGTCAGATTTGCAAAATTTAAGATGGCGGATCCAAGGTGGCGGACACCGAAATTTAAATCATTTAGAATATCAATGAAAAATTTTACTCAAGGGTTTTCGGGATTGCTGATTACGAATCTAATGTCAGATTTGCGAAATTTAAATTTTGCAAATCTAACATCAGATTCGTAATCAGCGACACCTAAAACCCCTGAGTAACAATTTTCATCGACATTATCGAAGATTTAAATTTTGATGTCTGCCATTTTGAATTTTGCAAATCTGACATCAGATTCGTAATCAGCGACCCCGAAAACCCCTGAGTAACAATTTTCATCGACATTCTCAAAGATTTAAATTTTTGTGTCCGCCATCTTGGATCCCCCATCTTGAATTTTGCAAATCTGACATCGGATTCGTAATCAGCGACCCCAAAAACCTATCCATACCAAATTTCAAGTTACTGTCTTCAACAGATTCTTCAAAAATGAATTTTGCCGAAAAAACATGATTTTTTTATGTTTGTTTATTTATAAATCATTTATTATAAACAATTTTGTCAATTGAACTATATTTTTATGTTCTTTCATCACTAAAGTAATTGAAAATTGCAAAAAATAGGATCTGAATACGTTAACAACAAAGTAAATAACAAAAATCTAAAGAAATCGAGGTGGTAACGTGGGTTACCACCATGCTTCAAAGGGTTAAATAAAAGTTACAAATCTTGTTAGTTTCAAAAAGAAAAACCTATCATAATTTTACCTTCTAAATAATTAATCCACGACCAGATGTATTGCAAGGATGTCCGTCTCCTGCGCCACTCTTGCTGCTCTCCCGTATAGCCTCTGATATAGTAAGTCTGCCTCGGAGCTATCAATATGATCGACTGTGTCACTCCACAACGAGCAATTTTAGCGATATCCGTCCTCTGCTTCACTCCTGGTGTTCTCCCGTAGCTGCTGGTAGCGTGAGTCTGTCTCGGAGCTATCGATACGATTGGCTGTCACTTCACAACGAAGTATTGTAGCGATATCCGTCCCCTGCTTCACTCCTGCTGCTCTTCCGTAGCCTCTAGTAGCGAAGTATAAATGCACGGAGCAGAACGGAGCCGAACTGAGCAGAGCAGAGCTACGGGAAACAGCGCTTATATAGGTGTATTGCTCTGAAGAGAATGGTCAAGCGCCGAAGCGCGAGACTAGCGCGCCCCCCGGAACGGAGTAGAACAAAACAGAAGCGCGCAAGGCCCGTTTCTCCGATTCTGCGTAAAGTGAAGCGCGCGAGGCCCGATGCTCCGATTCTGCGTAAAGTGAATCGTGGCTTATTCTTTTTTTTTTTTTTTTTTACAGTTTATTTTGACAATTTCATAGTATTTGGCTATAATTACAATTATAAGTGTTTACAGACAGTAAATGCAACTATAGAACTCCACAAATAATCAGATTAATGTAATCACACACCTACGTAAAAAGCATCAATATTTGCTACAATAAAATGGTAGCCTCGGATATGTAAAAATTTATTTGTACACGCTAATTGGATTTATTTCAACTTTAGACATAACTTAATGAACAGTATAATAAATTTTTCAAAGAATTATCGTAATTCAAAATGTAAGGATTTCATAAAATTTACAAATCTTGTTAGCTTCAAAAAGAAAAACGTATCATAAATTTACCTTCTAAATAATTAATCCACGATCAAATGTATTGCAAGGATGTCCGTCGCCTGCGCTATTCCTGCTGCTCTCCCGTATAGCCTCTGATACACAGTGAGTCTGCCTGGGAGCTATGGATACAATCAACTATGTCACTCCGCAACAAACTATTTTAGCGATATCCGTCCCCTGTTTCACTCCTGCTAATCTCCCGTAGCCGCTGGTAGCGTGAGTCTGTCTCGGAGCTATCGATACGATCGACTGTCACTCGACAACGAAGTATTGTAGTGATATCCGTCCCCTGCTTTAGTCCTGCTGCTCTTCCCTACCTCTGGTAGGTAGTGCGAGTCTGCCTCGGAGATATCGATAGAAGCGACTGCGTGAGAGAGCGAGCAAAGTAAAGGAAACCTACTAGCAAGCGGCAAGTGGGCGGGGTGGGAAGTCACTTTTCGTTTAGGACAAAAGTATAAGTATACCTATCACGGGATTTGGAGGGGCGGCAGCCAATGAAAGCGGGGATAAAGTGCGCGCTAAGGTGGGAGTCGCGCGAATGGCAACAAAACTACATAAGAATACAAAAGAATTTTCTTATTTGTAATATATCATGCGTTCTTATTTTTCTTATATCCTATGAATCATGTACTATTAATTTTCTAATTTTTTATGTGGCAAACATTATTAATCTCAAATATCATATATCATGCTTTGCTAATAGTGATAAGTAATTCATATTATAAAAGTGGAGATCATTGAATCAAAATTAGATTTATAGCAGATTACTAACTTATTTAGAGACAGAAGTCTTGCTGAAAAGTCTACTGGGTCCCTTTTGAATCATATAAGTATACAAATAACTGTTTTCTTGTAAAATTCATATTTTTTAAAATCCATTTCCAAAACTGGAAATTTATTTATCAACAAAATTATAGATTTCAATCTGTATAGAAACATTCTATCATGTACTACAATACATACCTTGAACATGTCTGCTACATCTGACAGATGGCTTCAATTTTCTTTAAAGTTTTAAATTATAGAGACTATATTTAAATATTCCTCTATGCAAACATGAAATCCAGTATAGTGTGAGTGTATCCGTTAGATCTGTCAGGCATGTTAGTAATGTGCATGGCATTTAATATTTACAGAGAGCACAGTTAAATAAAAAATCTGTGGGAGCGTGTAAGAATTATGGAAAATTTTCTATAACAGCTAAGTCAGTTTTATTGCAGTAAGAAATATCCAAGCCATATGATTAGTCAAAAACCAAAATCAATTTGTTTTCTATGAGGCTGATCCGTTATGATAGTGAGTTCTGTAATTTTTGCACACTATTACATATTGGGTACTCAATCATGTCACCTTAGAGTAAATAGTAGACGCAATGCATATTGAAAACATGCCTAATATATTAGGCAGACACACTCACGCTACTGGATTCTAAGTTTGTGTAGAGAAAAATCATGCTAAAAGCAACCTGTCAGATCTAGCAGACATATTCACTATGCATTACATATAAGACTTACTACAGTACTACGAAATAGATAAGCCATATCATTATACAAGAATCTAAATAAAAATTGGTTTTCTATGAAGCTATTGAACTTACAAAAAGAAAATAAATCACATAACTCGTTCAAAATATTATGCTGTATAGTATGAACAGAGAACTCTGTCGGTATGAGGCATTGCCTTAAGTATTTTCCGCAATTTAAAAGTTCCTCGAGCATAACAATAGTGTTGGAATATGTGAATGTTTCAACATGCAGCGCGCTGTACACGAGGATAGGTACAATGGTATGCGCGTCTGCCAAGCGACGGCGGACGAAACACACACATGAGTGTCCCCCCACTCCAGTATGTCTGTATGAGAGTTGCGTGAGATGCGAGAGCAGTGTAGCGCACTTAGAATGTTTCTTGCTCTCTCGCTATTCAACTGCGATTTAAGTCGGACGTGCCGACTGGCATTTTTGCCACCTCAATAAACCCTATATTTATCTCCCTCTATTAAATAATGGTTTCTTACTTTATCACAAACCTCAACACTATTAATTACACAAATCTCAACATGGTGACAGAGCGTGGTTGGTAAGTAAAAAAGAAGAAAGACTCTGACTCAATACAAGTCTCGGCGAGTATTGGGGCAGCTTTGCCGTAGCAAGAAAAAAGCACATGGCTCGCGAAAAATTAACTGTGAAAAATATTGAAGAAAAAGTGCGAATGTAAGAAAAATACAAGTGTGAATAAATAATAGAATATGTCTATAAGTGATAGAAGAAAGAATTTTGAAAAATTTATGAATAATTCAAGCCGATGCAAGCAAATTAGATTTCTTGTGTGAAGCACGCTGCTCGGTGCAAGAATAGAGCACGTGGCAGAATTTGAGGTTATACATGTCGTAAATGGACACTAAAGGAAAAGTAAAAACCAAAGAAAAAGGAATACGAGATAACTTTGAAGATGAAAGCGAAGAAATAATTGAGGAAAAGATTGCTGAAAAACGTTTTATGAAAATAGTGCAGAAAGTAATTACACTAAATAAAGTAATAAAAGTGTACGAAGATATTAAATTAAAAGAAGTCGAGATGGCTAAGCAAGCAAAAATCGAAGATATAGTAATTCCCATTTTTGATGGTGCAAATTATACAAGTTGGAAATTTCGCTTAATGACTCTATTAGAATATAAAGAGTGCAAAGAGCAAGCTGAAAGAAAACGGGCTGAGACAGATGAAGCAGATGAATGGAAGAAAAAGGATTTAAAAGCAAGAAATATATTAATTAGTACTATGTCAGATAAGCAATTAGAATATGTTTGTGAGTGCAAATCAGCTTATGAAATGATTGCGAATTTGAATAAATTATATGTGACGAAATCCACGTCATTACAAATAATATGCCGAGGAAAAATTGAAGATATTAAATTAAAGAATTATGAAAATGTTGAAGAATTCTTCGTAGAATTTGAGAAAGCGGTGAACGAATTTAAAGCAGCCGGAGGAAAAATAGATGAAACTGAGAAAATGCGATACTTAATCAAAGCATTACCAGCAAATTACAGTTAAATTGGTGACTTTATAGACGTCATTCCAGAAAGAGAAAGGACAGTAGATTACGTAAAATCAAAAATCAAAGAAAAGAATTTAGTTAAAAATAATTCAGAAAAGAAAAGTAATGCAAGCACGTTCTTAACAAAGACAAACGGACAGTGCTTTACTTGCGGCAAAGTCGGACATTATCAAAGGGATTGTTGGAAAGGCCAACAAGGCGGCAGAGGCAGAGATGCCCAATCATCGAGAGGACAACATGGAAACCAACGAGGCTACAATTGAGGCAGAGGACGCGGACGCAGTTCAAATCAAAACAAGTCAACGGACGAGCAGCAGGGTTCATTATCCGAGATGTGGTCAACACAAGTATGCGGCCCAGAAGTAAAGGACATAACAGGTTATAGCGTAAATAGAGAATGCGAAGGTAACGAAATAAATTGGTTATTGGACAGTGATCCCACAGACCATATTATTAAAAGCGATAAATATTTTGAGAAGTATATAGTTTTAAAAGATCCAGTAAATGTAAAATTACCAGACGGTAAAATGTTAAAAGCGACGAAAATCGGTAATATAAAAATTAAAGTTAGAAATTATTATAATGAAAAACAAATTGATTTGAGTAATGCCTATTATGTAGAAGGAATTAAGCAAAATTTGTTAAGCTTTTCCAGAATAACAACAATGCTACAATAACTGCACGAGACAGTAATGCTAAAATTTACAATAAATCGGGAGAATTAGTAGCTATTGCAAATAAAATTGATAATTTGTATTCTTTGAAAAGTTATGCATTAACGAATAAAAATAAAGATAAATATGTAAATTCAGTAAGATTATCAGATAAAGAAAAATGGCATAGAGCACTTGGCCACGTAAATTTTAATTATTTGAATAAAATAATAAATCATAAATTAGTTGAAGGTTTACCAGATAAATTGGAAAAAATAGATATGAAATGTGCAAATTGCATACAAAGTAAAATGACAAATATACCGTTTGAAAATAATCGAACAAGAACGAAAGAAATCCTAGAGTTAATACACACTGATTTAAATGGTCCACCTAGTACTACTGGCTATGGTGGAGAAAAATATTTTCTTACATTTATTGATGATTATAGTAAATGTACTAGAATCTTTTGCATCAAGAATAAGTCAGAAACTTCAAGTTGTTTTATTGAATTCGTAAATTTAATAGAAAATAAATTCAATAAGGGAATTAAAAAGGTGCAATATGATAACGGTAGAGAATATCTAAATCGTGAAATTTTCGATTTTGTAAAATCAAAAGGAATAGAATTATTGACATGTCCACCCTACGTCCACGAATTAAATGGAGTAGCGGAGAGATATAATAGATCAGCAATGGATATAGGTAGATGCTTAATGAGGGAAGCAAAAATTCATAGAAGATATTGGCCGGAAATAATGAAAATGGTAGATTATTTAAAAAATCGAACAATTGCAAACACGTCAAAGAATAAAATTCCTTATGAAATATTTTTCGGGATAAAGCCAAATGTTGAAAATTTAAAAATTTTCGGAAGTAGAGACTTCGTAAGAGTTCCAGAAGCTCTAAGGAAAAGTGGGATAATAAGGCACAACTAGGTGTACTACTAGGTACTAGTAGGATACGTTGAAAACGGTTATAAAGTCTTAGTTAATAATAAAGTAATTACTGCAAGCCATGTTGATGTAATAGAAGATAGTATAAAGTTAATCTGTTTAGAAAACGAAAATAGTGATTCTCAAATTAAAGTAGAATTAAATGAAACAAACAACAGCGGTTCTGAATATCCTTCTCACTCTACTGCGACCTTCGGGGAAAGTAGAGGAGAGCAAACTGAATTAATCGATGCGAATAATGTAAACGATAACGAATCTGATAACGAAGACAACGAAAATAGAGATAGACGAACAATACCGCGAAAATCTCAAAGAAAGAAAAGCCCTGTAAATAGATACGGAAATCCAGTTACTCATTTTATTTATGTAAATTATATTGATGCAAATGTACCAAATACATTCGAGGGGGCGATAAACTCCAGCGAATATAAACAATGGCAAATAGCAATGGATTCCGAAATAAACAGTTTAAAGAAAAATCACACATGGCAAATTGTCGAAAGGCCAAAAGATAAAAAGGTCATTGATGTTAAATGGGTTTATAAAAAGAAAAATAACGATACTCATAAAGCGAGAATAGTTGTAAGAGGATTCCAACAAAAGGAATATGTTGAAAATGTTTATTCACCTGTAGGTAAAATGCAAACGTTGAAAATTTTATTGTCTTACAGTTGTAAAAATAATTTGTTTATAGAACAAATGGATGTTGAAACGGCATTTTTAAATGGCAATGTAAAATCAGAAGTGTACATTAATGAACCAAAAGGTTATGAAACTGGAGACAATAAAGTTTGCAAATTGCAAAAGGCTCTGTATGGTCTCAGAGAAAGTCCTAGAGCATGGTATGATTGTTTCAATTTTGTAAGAAGTAACTATGATTACTGTCTATATGTAAATAATACAAGCAAAGATTCAATATATATACTAGATTTTGTAGATGATCTCTTGATTTGTTGCAAAGACAAAAATAAAATAAACAAAGTAAAATCAAGTTTAATGGAAAGATTTATAATGAAAGATTTGGGCAAAATTAACCAATATATTGGCATCGATATTGAATATAGCGAAGACAGAAGTAAAATGACTTTAAGTCAAACGAAATATATCGAATCTTTGGCTATAAAATACAACCTTGAAAATGCAAAATTATACGATACTCCAATGGAGAGTAATCTAAAATTAGAACAAGCAAATGAAATAGATGAAAGAATAAAATACAGAAATTTAATCGGCGAATTATTATATATCAGTACAGGCACAAGGCCAGATATAACATATAGTATTAATTATTTAAGTCGTTACCAAAGTTGTTATTACCAAAGACACTTTAAATATGCATTGAGAATTTTGAAATACTTATTTAAGACTAAAGATTTAAAGCTAACGTACTATGATAATGTTAACAGCGAAGTATTAGATTGTATGGTAGATTCTGACTATGCAGGAGATAATGTAGATAGAAAATCTACAACAGGTTTTGTAATTAGATTATATGGAAATTTAATTTTTTGGAAAACGCATAAACAAAGTACAGTAACAAAATGTTCTACTTTTGCAGAATATACTGCGATGTCCGAAACAGTGACAGAAATCTTGTTCATTAAAAATTTATTATGCGAATCATTTAACGTAAAATTTGATAAACCAATTAAAATGTATGAGGGTAACTCAGGCGCAATTGCAATCGCAAAATTTGGTAATTTTACAAAAAATTCAAAGCACATTGAAGTGCAGTATCACTACGTTAATGAAAACTACGAAAATGGAATAATTGATGTTGTAAAAATAGACTCAGAATTTAATCTAGCTGATATGTTAACAAAGAGTTTAGATAAGACGAAGTTGTTGAAAAATAGAAAAGCGTTGAGAGTGATTTGAAATAAAAGAAATCTATTAACGATGTGATACTTAAAATTACTGTATGATTGAATGGAAGAATGAACATTTAATTATAATGTTGAAAATTCAAGGAGGCGTGTTGGAATATGTGAATGTTTCAACATGCACCGCGCTATACGCGAGGATAGGTACAATGGTATGCGCGTCTGCCAACCGACGGCAGACGAAACACACACATGAGTGTCTCCCCACTCCGTATGTCTGTATGAGAGTTGCGTGAGACGCGAGAGCAGTGTAGCGCATTTAGAATGTTTCTTACTCTCTCGCTATTCAACTGCGATGTAAGTCGGACGTGCCGACTGGCATTTTTGCCACCTCAATAAACTCTATATTTACCTCTCTATTAAATAATGGTTTCTTACTTTACCACAAACCTAAACACTATTAATTACACAAACCTCAACAAATAGTTTGATATTTAAATCACAAGCAAAATCCAAACGCGCTGCACGTGTACTATTTTGTTTTTGAGGTTATGTACATATAATTTTTCATTTCGATTTCATTTTAATTAGTTTTAATGATAGGATAATCAGATTATTTTTCAAAGCATGAATAAATGAATCTTTTTATTCTAATTTGATTTAATTATTTAGTTTTAAATAGTTAAGAATAAAAATTCAATTTCAAAAATTAAAATGTAGCGGAAGTAGCGAATTTTCGCGCCTATTTCTTACAGAGCAATCAAAATCCATCTTTAAATGCTTCACAACATCGAACCATCGTTTTTTTAAGAGTAGGGGCAATGTACATAAGCGCCGTTCTGCTCTACTCTTCTCTGCTCTGCTCTGTTCTGTTCTGCTCAAACCCGGTCCAATTTCAGTTCAGTTCCGTTTGTAAGCGATTTTGCCTTTACTTGTTTCAGAATTCTAGAATGGAGTAGAGCGGAACGGAGCAGAGTAGAGCAGGGCAGAGCAGAGCAGAGCAGAGCGGAACGGCGCTTATGTACATTGCCCCGTAGAGAGAGAGAATATCGATACTTACGTTATGCCAGGATGTAGAGTATACTTCTTTTTTCCATACGAGCCTTGTAAGTGAATATATCGTGCCTCTTAGTCTTCTTCCATGAGTAGTAGAACTGCATGAGTTCACCGACAGATCTCATTCTCACTTAATGAAAATAAGGTCATCAAATTTTTCCCTGTGCATACAGCCGGTATTTACGTCGACATCGAGGTTTACTCTACCAACCTTGTTTTTCTGAATGAGATGAAAATCCTTGCCGTAATTCCTCAGACCCGTCTCGAAGTTATGATACTCCTCCTCGGACCAAAGGCTCACGGATTCCGTAGGCGGCAGCGCGTTCATTCTGCGCCTCCTTAGCGTCTCCTCCAAATTGTACCCACACTGAAGCAGCAAGTACAGCGCCTGCTAGTCGTCGCGAACGTGACTGCCACTCGGTAACGAAGTACCTTTGACTACTGGCACCTGAGCTCTCTCAAGGAACTCGGCTTCCTCGCTTACGGGACTAGGATCCCAGAGCATCTTGTCCTCGTTCTCGTAGGGCAGTGCGTCGTCGTACTTGCAGAGGCTCTTAGATATCGCCGCCTGGTAATCGCTCCCCACCATTATCGTTTTCTTCCACTGCTCCTCGTCCGGACTATAGTCACAGTCATCCTCTTCCTCCTCGCTCTGCGGTCGCGAGACGCTACGGAGAAGTCTGGAGGAACCGCCACCTCCGCCAACACCGACAATGCCGACACTACCACTGACGGGCATGCCCGTCGTATTGTTGCTGACGCTGTCCGCACTCGGGCCCACTTCCGCCACAACTGTTCCACTATTCGGGTTCTGAGCATCGCCTGAGCCGTCGCCGGTCGCGCCGCCCATTGTCCTGTTTTCAAGTTTACGCTCGAAATTTGCAGGATTCGACCTGTATAAAATGAAGGCGAGTTTTCATTAAACGGAAGATATTTTTTTCTATGCACGGTGTGAATACTTAGAGTTAATATATCGTACAAGTTTTTCTTTGATAAAGTAGAGAAAATTATATAGGTAGGTTTCTTTACTTTACATTTTTGAGATTGCAGGAACAAAACAAGAAATTGTTAAAATACGGGCTAAAATAAAATAACTGCATTTTTCAGTAAAAAAGAAAGAAATTAAAAATATAAAAATTATTTTACTGTGCGTTTATGTTCGATGCTAAGGTAGTAGCTTCGCCGCTCTTTACCGATTCGCCCGGTTTTGCTATTGGCGACGTTTTAACGCTCGCGCCGTTTGCTTCGTCCCGTTTCATTTCCGTGTAAAACTGTTCGAGATGAGACTCGTCATTCGCTGGATCGTCATCGTCGTCTATCTCGTCATCCTCCTCTTCTTCTTCCTCTTCCTCCTCATCCTCCTCGTCCTCTGCCTTGTTTGAATCTTGACAAGACATGTCTCCGTAATTGTACATAACTAGGAGCTCTTTCAATGGCATATTACTTTCCTAGGTGACAATTTATATCATGAATAAAATTATTTTGACACGTTATTGGTATTATTCAATTAATTAGTAGTGTAATAATATGAAGCACTGAAAAATTATTTATTATCCTATTTTATTACTATGAAACTGGTCCCAGGTTTACATTATTTGAACATAATGGAATCTTTAAAAGTTTGTTTTTATTTTATTTATTTTGTAGCTTACATAGTACTTACATATTTTATAGTTTGTAGCATGAAGTAACACCAAACTAAAGACTGATGTAATTTACGTAGTTTTAATAGGCTCATTTATTTGTAAAAAATTATTATTGTTGCATTTAAAAAATGTAAACAGAACCATATACTATTAAAGCTTGGTAGATAAGATATAGAAATATTTAAAATATATAATTAAAAAGCACACTTTAACCTAAGCTTAGATAGCACTATTTATGTTCCATAAAACCAAATTACTAAGCTACACTTTTACAATTTATAAAAAGTAATTCATCATCTGCAACTATGCTTCCTTTACGGGTCAAAGTTCATTTATGAAATAATTGTATTTGAAACAATGTCCTTCTAAATTATTAATTGAATTTGAAGTAAAATTTTTGTGGAATAACTACAGGGACAATATATGGGTCTGAAGTTTGCATTGTTGGAATGCAACGAAATAATTTTTTACGATTGATTAAAGTTATTAAACAATGGAAATTTTATCTAAACCTTTGTTATAAAGTTGTTTTATACTATAAACACTAAATCTACACGCACAATTAATATAATTTAGTATAAACTTGAAGTAAAGTGAATTATTTTTTTTATTTCGTTGCACTCCAACGTTGCAAACTTCAGACCCATAAAAATATTAACATTAACTTTAGCAAATGATTCATCTCCTGAATTTCTAATCTTTACCTTATGCAGATGGGACAACTCATTGTTAGTCTTCAGTACACTCCAGTGCCTCTTCCTCGTCTAAAGTACGCTCGTCATCATAATCATTGACCATAATTCCAGCAGCTGAACTCATCTCATAGTCACGGTCAGCTCTACAACGTTTGGAGCGCCGAAACTCATCCCGACTCATTGTTCATATACCTGTCACACAGTATACCTCACTGAAAAACCATCAACGAACCACAGGCTCACTGCTCCGAAAGCCCCATAAAAAGTACCTCACCAACAAAGACCATACCACTGTGCCCGAAGAACTCAGATGCTGACCAGAAAAAAATATAAGGGCAGCCTCATAGAAGGTATCTCCTCAATATCAGCAACACCCCCACACAGACACATATACCAGTGGCATTCCCGTGTCGTCTTCGTCGTCTCGCTTCCTGCTGCAGATATCGTCGACGTCGCACAATCGCCTCTCGTCGGCGTCTCGACAAAGGATCCGCGCGCGCGCGCTAAGCGCTTTATATACTACCAGAGAATATAGAATATATTATCATTCTGTATAGAAGACTGAAGGCTTTAGCAAATGATTCATCTCCTGAATTTCTAATCTTTACCTTATGCAGATGGGAAAACTCATTTTTAGTGTCTTCATACACTCCAGTGCCTCTTCCTCGTCTAAAGCACGCTCGTCATCATAATCATTGACCATAATTCCAGAAGCTGGACCCATCTCATAGTCACGGTCACCTCTACAACGTTTGGAGCGCCGAAACTCATCCCGACTCATTGTTCATACACTTGTCACACAGTATACCTCAATGAAAAATCATCAACGAACAATAGGCTCACTGCTCCGAAAGCCCCATAAAAAGTACCTCACCAAACAAAGACCATACCACTGTGCACGAAGAACTCGACGCTGACCAGAAAAAAATATAAGGGCAGCCTCATAGAAGGTATCTCCTCAACATCAGCAGCACCCCCACACAGACACATATACCAGTGGCATTCCCGTGTCGTCTTCGTTGTCTCGCTTCCTGCTGCAGATATCGTCTACGTCGCGCCATCGACTCTCGTCGGCGCGTCGACAAAGGATCCGCGCGCGCGCGCTAAGCGCTGTATATACTACCAGAGAATATAGAATATATTTTCATTCAGTATATGGTAGGCTGAAGGCTGAAGGCCAGATCGGCCGTTTTCGTGAAGCCAAAAATAAGCGTTAGTTCAGCTCCCCATGAGGCAGGCGGCGTTACTTTCGCCGATGCTTAACCCATTAAGTCCTAAATGGACGATTTTTTTCTACTGTTCTCAATTGAATTTATGAATGTAAAATCAGTGTCCAAAAAAATCGGGATAGGGCATTACTAACGTAAAATCGTCTGAACTTTCGATCTACGTTGACAGAATTTTGAAAAAATGCATATTAACAAATTTATAATTGTTTATTTAACAAAAAATGCGAAATTTTGAGTGATGAAAAATTTTAAATCCTTGTTTTCGAGTTGAAACTAATTGTGGATCCTTATGAATAGCGCATAAAAGGCGTCCTCGAATCCTGGACTTTGAGTTATAGTGATAGGTTGTTTGAAATTCAACATGGCGGCATCCAATATGGTGGTTCAAAGAAGGAAATTTTTTGCTACTTTGCGTACTTTTTCGAAAAACTATATTTTTTTACCAATATTCATCAAACTTCGTATAAAGGGGTTTTTTGGGTCGCTGATTGCGAATTAACAATCAGATTTTCAAAATTCAAGATGGCGGATCCAATATGTCGGCCAAAAATTTTGAAAAAAGTCAGATTTTTATGAAAATTGGTTTGCAGGGGTTTTTTTGGGTCGCTGATTACGAATTTACAATCAGATTTTCAAAATTCAAGATGGCGGATCCAATATGGCGGTCGAAAATTTTGAAAAAAGTCAGATTTTTATGAAATATGGTTTGCAGGGGTTTTGTAGGTCGCTGATTACGAATTAATTATCAGATTTTGAAAATTCAAGGCGGCGGATCCAATATGGTGATTCGGAGATCAAAAATTGTTGCTATTTCGGATATTTTTTTCGAAAAAAATATCTTTTTACCAATATTCATCAAACTTCCAAATATAGGGGTTGATGATTACGATTTTACAATCAGATTTATAAAAAGCAAGATTGCAGATTCAATATGGCGGCCGAAAATCCAAAATTTTTCTCAGTTTTTATAAAAATCCGTAGGTCTTTTTAATCACTGATTAACAATTTATAATTAAATTTTCAAAACATAGCGCACATTTTCTATCATTTTACAATTCTCTTACCTAAGAAAATGCATGTATAGGGGTATTTTGGGCATGTGTCATGTATACACTAACAGTTTCCAAAGTTTTGAATTGTCGGTTGAAAAATATGGTTATAAGCTAGATTCATTTACGTTCAACAAAATTATTATATTGCATATTTTATAAAACTGCTGCTCGTAATAAAAAATTACACCAAGCTATTTCTTATCTAACATAGTAATTATTTGTCTAACGATTTTTGTTAATTTTTTAAAAATTTCATAAAGTATTTTTTTATATCTTTCGGTAATACATTTCATACTATCCTTGTTCTGTACTTCATTTACAGTATTTTATTTACTCTATTTTTTAATGTTAGCTTATTTTTCTATTAGTAAATATCAAAACTAATCACAGCGAATTCTTATTTTGTACGATTTTCCATTTATTATGTCTTGTAAACCACAAAAAAAACGGACAAAACGAGTATCCGAAGTACTTGAAATTGACATCGATGAAGACGGAGCAAGTAATGCAGTTTATATTCCTAATGAAAATGATTCTGGAAGCTCTGATTCTGAATCAGATTCTGATGAACAAGATATTTCAAGCAGTTCTAATAAAATTCCAAATGTTTCATATCATAAGGTACTAAATGAGTATGAAGAAAATCAATCAATATTAGAGCCAAACCATGAGTATAATTGGGTAACTGGAGAAAAGAAGTACACTGACATTCTCGAAGATAAAATTTTGCTTACTGATAAAACAAAGGATATGATAGAAAATTTGTCATATGTTGAATTATTTGAATTATATTACTCTACAGAAATCAAAAATTATATTGTAGAGTGTACACAAGAAAATGGTTATCCTCTAACGTTAGAAGAGTTGCATGTTTTCCTTGGAATTATACTATTATCAATCGTCAATATAAGAAAATCGCAAAAAGATTATTGGTCCAATAAACCATTACTAGAATGTAAACTTGTTAAATCAGCGATGAGTAGGGATAAGTTCTTAAAAATTAAATCTAAAATAAAATTATCCAAAGCCGAAGATCAAAATAGCAACGATAAAGCTTGGAAAGTAAGAAAAGTTCTTGAAATTTATAGAAAAAATTGCTTACAATTTGATTTTTTTTCTACAGCGTTGGCTATTGACGAGATGATGGTGAAATTTCACGGAAGAACCAACTTGTTACAGTTCTTGCCTAATAAACCCGATCGGTTTGGACTAAAAATTATTGGTATCGCTAGTCCTACAGGATATTTATTTGATTGTGACATCTATTGTGGTAAAGGTTCACAAGTTTATTCCGCAGATAAAAAATTGAAACTATCTAAATGTCCTTTAGGAAGTCGTTTCGTAATGTTGATGATACAGAAGTTGCTTACTTCAGTTGTTCCTAGAAAAATTATGCAATACCACTTATCGTTCGATAATTATTTTACAAGCCCAGATCTTTTAGTTCATTTGCATAATCTTGGTTTAAAGGCTACAGGTACAGTTAGGGTAAATCGAGTAAAGGTAAAGAATAATCTTGATAATAAAGCAGAACGCGGCACGTTCACTGTTCAGCATGAAAAAATAGTGGTATGAATTTTATAACAGTCAAAGATTCAAAGGAAGTATCTATTCTTTCGACTGCGCCAGGAATTACTCCTCTTCAGCATGTAAAACGATTTTCGGCAATTGAAGGTTCTAGGATGGATTTAGATTTTCCTATGGCATTCAAACTTTATAATAGGTACATGGGTGGAATAGATAAACATAATGAACATTGCAGTAATGCTATGCCATGCATCACAGCCAAGAAATGGACGTGGTCAATGTTCAAGTGGTTTATTCGATCATCCATTACTAATGCAACTGTTTTACGAAATTCAGTATGTGAT
The DNA here is from genome assembly GCA_036365515.1 of Torymus aiolomorphi. Taxonomy (NCBI): domain Eukaryota; kingdom Metazoa; phylum Arthropoda; class Insecta; order Hymenoptera; family Torymidae; genus Torymus; species Torymus aiolomorphi. Next base: position 53,126,085 of record CM070876.1, read on the forward strand.
GAAAAAATAGGAACCAAAGAAATTATCCTAGAACTCGCCGAACATTATCTTGGAATGGCTAAAAAAATGAAATCGCACGAAATGATTACAGTACAATAAAAAAAGAATTGTAGTAATGTTAAAAATTGTGGTAAAAGATCGAATAAAATGTGTAAACCTTGCAACGTTTACTCATGTGTACCTTGCTTTTATCTTTTACATGAAAATTAAGATATTATTTAAACATTTCTGTACTTCCTTTTACACTATTTCGAAATATGAAAAAATAAAAAAAAATAAAAAAATAAAAAAAAAATATGGCTCTCTGTTTTGCGTTCACCTCCTCGTGGTGAGAGCCGGGCAAAGGCATATTATTTGACGGCTAAGTAACGTACTTTGTTTTGATAAAACATTTAAAACCCGAAAATCCCTCAAAAACTGACTAAAAACTAAGAAAATTTTCGGATTATCGACCGCCATATTAAGTCTTCCGTCTTGAATTTTCAAAATCTGATAATTAATTCGTAATCAGCGACCTACAAAACCCCTGCAAACCAATTTTCATAAAAATCTGACTTTTTTCAAAATTTTCGACCGCCATATTGGATCCGCCGTCTTGAATTTTCAAAATCTGATAATTAATTCGTTATCAGCGACCTACAAAACCCCTGCAAACCATATTTCATAAAAATCTGACTTTTTTCAAAATTTTCGACCGCCATATTGGTTCCGCCATCTTGAATTTTGAAAATCTGATTGTAAATTCGTAATCAGCGACCCAAAAAAACCCCTGCAAACCAATTTTCATAAAAATCTGACTTTTTTCAAAATTTTTGGCCGCCATATTGGATCCGCCATCTTGAATTTTAAAAATCTGATTGTAAATTCGCAATCAGCGACCCAAAAAACCCCTTTATACGAAGTTTGATGAATATTGGTAGAAAAATATAGTTTTTCGAAAAAGTACGCAAAGTAGCAAAAAATTTCCTTCTTTGAACCACCATATTGGATGCCGCCATGTTGAATTTCAAACAACCTATCACTATAACTCAAAGTCCAGGATTCGAGGACGCCTTTTATGTGCTATTCATAAAGATCCACAATTAGTTTCAACTCGAAAACAAGGATTTAAAATTTTTCATCACTCAAAATTTCGCATTTTTTGTTAAATAACCAATTATAAATTTGTTAATATGCATTTTTTCAAAATTCTGTCAACGTAGATCGAAAGTTCAGACGATTCTACGTTAGTAATGCCCTATCCCGATTTTTTTGGACACTGATTTTACAGTCATAAATTCAATTGAGAACAGTAGAAAAAAATCGTCCATTTAGGACTTAATGGGTTAAGCCGATCTGGCCTTCTATACTGAATGATAATATATTCTATATTCTCTGATACTACTAGAAGCGCAGTTTCTAACCTCAACTCCTTATACAACCCACAGACCAAACGGCGCGGGCGCACCGATATGTGTATGTTGTTTCCACCGATAAACACGGCACCAAGAAGCCACCGCCGTAGCTGCTGCGGGCGAAAACAGGGTCGAGTCCGAGTACTTATAAGGCCGTGTCTACACTATGCGAGAAGCTAATGCGATCAGCGTAACTGCAGCCAATCACAGCTTGACTCGCACAGAAGGAAAGAGTGTCTACCGCTCGAATCAAGCTGTGATTGGCTGCAGTCACGCTGATCGCATGCGTTTGTCGCATAGTGTAGACACGGCCTAATATACATGAGTGGGCGAAACCGTGAGCGCGCCCGCCCGCGCTCGCGCCAAGGTTCTTCCTCACTCCAATTGCTGGTACCTGGGAGGACGATGCGGCTCCTCGCCCCGGCTCATGACGCGATCCTCTTTCCTCTGTAGATATATGTTACAGCAAATTGTATCGTGACTTCTCTGTGTCTGTGTATTATGTGAGGTGTTTAGAGTGGATGCCTTGTTTCTTGCTTGTACTTTAGGACCACTCGGACGCGGTTATGAATTATGATTGACGTGCGCCGTCCCGCGAGTCAGGCTTGGTTCGCGGGACGATCGACGTCCGACGACGACTCCTAAACTACACGGCAATAATATACCGCATGGGCGCGCTTGATTTCCGTGCGAGGGCGCGTGTCGGCTGACGACCGCTCTAACTGTTGTTGGACCCTTCGATGACGTGGTGATGATTGAGTTAGGCTGTTTTGCCAATCCCATGCATGCGAAAAATTAAACGGAACGTATTTGAGAAAATACAAAAGGTTTCGTGCTCTGCTACGTGCCCTGCTCCGTGCTCTGCGCCACCTGCGCAGTGGTATCAGCATTCAGCTGATTGGTTGATTCCATTAGGATCTTAGTGCGCGCGTGCGTGCGTGCATGCGTGCGTGTACGCGCGCGTGTGTGTGTTCTGTGTGTGTGTGTGTGTGTGTGTGTGTGTGTGTGTGTGTGTGTGTGTGTGTGTGTGTGTGTGTGTGTGTGTGTGTGTGTGTGTGTGTGTGTGTGTGTGTGTGTGTGTGTGTGTGTATAAAAAGTACGTTCTTACAACACAATTTGTGTAGTCCTTTTAATTCTTCTAGTCTCACCTATTCAATAAGCACTCTTTACAAATGGTAATAATTTTTCTGTATAATATCCCTCTATAAAAAATGCATCCTTGGCATGGTCGACGCCATGTTGCGACACCATGTTGATTTTTTCTCGAATCCCTCTATAAAAAATGCATCCTTAGCATGGTCGATGTCATGTTGCGACACCATATTGATTATTTCTCGAATATCTCGAATATCTCGAATATCTCGAATACCTCGAATATCTCGAATATCTCGAAATCTCGAATTTCTTGGCGCATGCTCAAATGCCCTATAGGGACTTAGGGAGTCTCTACAACCGTGCAGCGCGCGTGTGTGCGCATACACATAAGGTATACCTATATATAGGAGAGCGCTATATATAGGTATACCTTATATAGGAGAGCACTATATATAGGTATAACTTATACACGGGAGGGCATATGGACGCGCAAAGTTATAGAGACACCCTTAGAGTTATGTTGGAATGGTATAGAGATAGCGCATGTGTTGTGAGCGGGAAAATATGATATATATTAACTGATAAAAATTGATAATCAATTGATAAATCGATGAAAAACTTTATTTAAAAAAAAATATTTATTCATTACTTGATCAAAAAAGTAATATTGGTAAATTTTGAATTAATTTGCTACGTTATATTTGTACATATATATTTTTTATATAGGGAATGTTTTTTTTTTAATGGTTATAGAGGGACTTTTATAGATAAAAAGAGTTATGTTCATATTAACTTATATTTTATTGTCTCTAGTCGAAATGTAAATTTATATCTATTTTGATTCCCCTTAGAGGAAGCTTTGCAACAAAAATTGACAAATTTTGTCGGTGACAAAAATTTTCGAGAAAAAAATGTTCAAAAAGATAGTTTAAGGCGATAATGTTGAAATTTGTCAATTTTGAGAAAATTTTGTGTGTGTGTGTGTGTGTGTGTGTGTGTGTTAGTGCGTGCGTGCGTGCGTGCGTGCGTGCGTGCGTGCGTGCCTGCATGCGTGGGTGCATGCATGCATGCGTGCGTGTGTGTGTGTGTGTGTGTATGTGTGTGTGTGTGTGTGTGTGTGTGTGTGTGTATGTGTGTAAACACTCGATATCTCGAAAATCATTTCACCTATTTTCGTCGGACAAAGCTTATTCTCTTGGTCCCGAAAAAATATTCGGTTTTAATTTTTTGTCGATTTTCTTTTTTTTTTATAACCAAAAAATCTGTAAACTACCGACGTTTTCTGTTTTTAATTTTCAAATTATCTTTAGTATGTCATGGAAAATGTTCTTATAATTCATAAATTAATTTTTCAAAAAAGATTTGATTATCCACTCAAAATTGTATTTACTTATTACGATTATCTATATAAATGATTATCTTCATTTGTTTTTGAGAAAAAAATTATTTAAAAAAAACGCGTTTTCCGTGACACACGATGACAAGAATAAAAACCAATTAATCGTCCTGAAATTTGGTATAGAGGAAATAGATTTTTTATATCTTCAAACTGTTCATTGCGCAAAAAAAATCGAACTTTCACGACCAAAGATATTTGAGGTTGAAAATTTTTTTAAATATTTTCGAATAGCGTTTTTCAGACAATATTTGATAGATAGAGAAACTTTTGTATAATATAATATAGCTCTATTTGTAGCTAAAAAATATAGCTATATTTTCACATTTCAATCTACCCATATTTCCATTTAATAATAAATTTGTAGGTGTATTTACAAGTGAAAAATTAACTAAATTTTTAGCTATTAGTAGCTGGAAATTTCCATGGCACTAAATATATGACTGGATATCCAGTTATTCATAGGTGGATTTTAGCTAAATTTCCAGTTGTTAACAGGTGGATTTACAGCTAAAAATATTAGCAAAATTTCCAGTTCTTAATAGGTCGTAATCGTTTACTTGGATTTACAGCTAAAAATTTTCAGATAAAAAATATAACTAAACATCAAACGAAATACAGCTGTATTTCAGGTCGATATAGCTATATTTTTTAGCTGTCTTTTATAGCTACTTTTTTAGCTTTTTTTTTTTAACAGGGTTGGAAGAAAAATCCATAAGAAAATCTCTGTGAACCACCTACTCTTTACCTGGATTTCTACATGGAAATATTCACGAATATCCATACGAATTTTCTTCGGCAAATGTTAGTAGCTATATCCATACAGAAATCCATATGGAACACCTACTCTTTACCTGGATTTCTACATGGAAATCTTTATGAAAGTCCATACGTATTTTGTTCGGCAAGTGTTGGAAGAAATATCCATATCGAAATCTATGTGAACCATATGTGAACCATATACTCTTTACCTGGATTTCTACATGGAAATCCTCACGAATATCCATACGATTATTCCTCGGCAAATGCTTGTAGCTATATCCATATAGAAATCTATGTAAAATACGTACTCTTTACGTAGATTTCTATATGGAAATCTTTATAGAAATCCATACGGATTTTGTTCGGCAAGTGTTGGAAAAAAATCCATATGGTAATCTCTGTGAACCACATACTCTTTACTTGGATTTCTACATGGAAATCTTCACGAATATCCATACGAATTTTCTTCGGCAAATGTTAGTAGCTATATCCATATGGAAATCTATGTAAAATACGTACTCTTTACCTAGATTTCTATATGGAAATCTTTATAGAAATCCATACGGATTTTGTTCGGCAAGTGTTGGTGGAAAATCCATATGGAAATCCATGTGGAACACCTTCTCTTTACCTGGATTTCTACATAGAAATCTGTTGGAATATATGTAAATGCTACGCTCCTGAACATAGCTACATGCATGAGAGTGTATGTGTGAGAGTACCGAGAGCGCCGACAGCGCATGCAAAGCTTGTCGCCACGAGAAAGCCATGTGAGTCGGACGCGTGCTAGTATGTAACCTAATCCTACTTAGTTAATAAACTTACTTAATAATAAAATCTCAACTTATTCTTATCCTCAAAATCATTCAACATGGTAGCAGGTGCCTGGTTGGTAAGTGTTAAAATTTATTATCTTCTATACGGACTTTCGAGTCCTATAGAGATAATGGGGGGGAATGAAATAAAACCAAGTGAGGTTAGAAAACCCAGGTGAATATTAACGGTAGTTAATAAAATTGAAACACAAGTATTAAAATTCAATAATGGAATAAAAGTGAATTAAAGAAAAATCAAAAGTTTTTTAACAAGACGAATAATTAAAGAGAAAAAAGAGTCAGAAAGACTCAAAGTTTAAAGTGAAAAATAATTACTTTAGAATACTGGAAAGTGAAAAATATATGCACAAACAGAAAATAAAAATTGTAGTACTGAAATGTAACAAAATTTTTGAAAAATAATTATAAAAAAGGTCCTATGTCGAGGGGTTAAAGAAAAAGTGTAAAAGGGTCACAAAAACGTGGTCAGCATGATACGAAGTTTGAAGTGCAAAAGAATCAGTAAAGAACAATTAAAATGAAAAAAATATTCACATAATAACAAAGTAAAAGTAATAAACTACTGAAATATAAAAAGATTTTTTCAAAAATAATGATAAAAAAGTGCGATGTCAGCGGATTAAAGTTGGCGAGTGAAACGCGCCGCAAAGCTCAAGCATAGAGTACGTGCGCACCACGAGGTTTATTCAGTAAACGTATAGGTTAAACACGATTATATGAGTGACGAAAGTGAGTTAGCTTGTTGTTTTCGATAATGATTTAAGAAACAAGTGTAGAAAATTATTTCTGAAAGAACTCAAAACATTATTATTTTAAAAAGTGAAATCGATAAAATAATAAAAATTAAAGAAATCGAAATGGCAAAGCAAGCCAAAATTGAAGATATTGTTATACCAATTTTCGACGGAGAAAATTATTCAAGTTGGAAAATTAGATTAATGATGCTATTGGAATACAAGGAGTGCAAAGAGCCTGCAGTAAGGTTAAAATTGGAAGCAGAAACCGAACAAGAATGGAGAAAGAAAGACTTAAAAGCAAGAACGATTTTAGTAAGCACAATTTCCGACAAACCGCTAGAATACGTGAAAGACTGCACAAATGCTCGTGACATGATAAATAAATTTGAAAAGATATATACGATTAAATCTACGGCTTTGCAAATTTTGTGCAGAGGAAAAATTGATGAAATTAAGCTAAAGGACTGTGACACAGTAGAAGAATTTTTCATATATTTTGAAAAGGCAGTGAATGAATTCAAATCAGCTGGAGGACATATAGATGAGTCCGAAAAAATGAGATATTTGTTAAAAACACTATCACCTAACTACAGTTATATCGGTGACTTTATTGATGTGATACCTGAAGAAGAAAGAACAGTAAATTACGTAAAATCTAAAATCAAGGAGAAAAATATGAACAGAAATCAAAATGAAAAGAAAAATGTTAGCACTTTCAATGCCAAAACTAATAAGGAATGTTTTGTTTGTGGAAAAACCGGACATTTCAAAAAGGACTGTTGGCACGCAGGGCCCAACAATCAACATCGAAACCAAGAAAGAAACCAACAGAGTCATCAGCGAGATGTCAACCGAGAAGGATGTTACAGAGGTAGTGGCCGAGGAAGAGGTCATCACCAGAATAGATCAAGAGGAAGAGGTCATCACGACGACAATTCCAGAAGAGCTCAAACATGGGCCACACTAGTGTTTAGTTCCCAAGTGAACAAGTGTAGTGAAACAAGTGAAAATCCAAATGAAATAAAGTGGTTATTAGATAGTGGTTGCTCGGACAATATTGTAAACGATTGTAAATTCTTGGAAAAATATGTAAACTTAGAAAATCATGTAGATGTATTACCTGATGGTAAAATTTTGAAAGCCACCAAAATTGGCAATGTAAAAACCTATTTTAAAACATATGGTAACGAAAATGAAATTGATATAAAGAATGTATACTATGTAAAAGATATAGAAAAAAACATATTATGCTTTTCTAGAATAACAAAAAATAACTGTACTGTTGTAGCGAAAAATAATAACGAAAAATATTTGATCAAAATAAAAAATTATTAGCTGTTGCATATCAAGATGACAACCTATATAAAATGAAAAGTTATGTAAAAAAGAATCAAAGTAAAATTTATACTAATGTCACAAAATTAACTGAAAAAGAGAAATGGCATAGGGCAGTAAGCCATGTAAATTTCCAATATTTAAATATAGTAATAAAAAATAAATTATTAGATGGTATGCCAGAAAAAATAGAAAGCACACATATGAAATGTGCAAATTGCATAGAAAGTAAAATGTTAAATGAACCGTTTGAAAACGATAGAACTAGAACAACTGAAACTCTAGAATTGATCCATACTGATTTGAACGGACCACATAACACCTTGGGTTATGGTGGTGAAAAATATTTTTTAACGTTTATCGATGATTACAGTAAATGTGCCAGAATTTATTGCATTAAAAATAAATCAGAAACTGCGAGTTGTTCCATCTACTATATTAACTTAGTTGAAAATTAGTTTAATAAAAAAGTCAAAAAATTAAGATACGATAATGGAAACGAATATTTGAACAAAGAAATTTATAATTTTATAAGACAAAAAGGCATACAATTATTACCATGTCCACCATATGTGCATGAATTAAACGGCGTAGCCGAAAGGTATAATAGAACTGCTATGGACATTGACAGATGCTTATTAAGAGAAGCTAGAATACATAGAATACAGTAGCATATCTAAAAAACAGAACAATTGCTAATACTGTAGAAAATAAAACACCTTAAAAGACAAAGTAAATGAGATGATAAAGCTCAATTAGGAGTATTAGTTGGTTACACAAATAATGGATGTAGAGTTTTAATAAATGGTAGAGTAAAAAATGTTAAACATGTAGCAGTCGTTGAAGAAATCACTAAATTGATTTGTTTAGAAAAAATTGATGGTGAGAAAGATAGAGTAAATTATGAGAGTGAGTCTGAAATTGAAAATGATGTTGATGAAAACGAAACAAATCTACTATCTTCTATTCTGACTTTCGAGTCAACTAGAGATAAAAAAACAAATCTTGAAAATGTTGAATATGAAAACAATGAAAATTTTGAGTATGAAAATGAAAATAAAAGTAATGAAAATTTAACAATTCCAAGAAAATCTAATAGAAAGAAAAGTCCAGTAACAAGATACGGAAATCCTGTAACTCACTGTATCTATGTAAATTATGTGAATGCAAATGTACCAAATACATTTGAGGAGGCGATAAAGTGTAATGAATATAAAGAATGGCAGAAAGTGATGGACTCGGAGATAAAAAGTTTAGAGAAAAATGATACATAGCAAATTGTTGATAAACCCAAAGGTAAAAAGATAATTGATGTTAAATGGATTTATAAAAGGAAAAGTGATAATACATATAAAGCACGACTAGTTGTTAGAGGCTTCCAACAACAAGAATATATTGAAAATGTTTATTCACCAGTAGGAAAAATGCAAACCTTGAAAATTTTATTGTCACATTGTTGTAAAAACAATTTATACATAGAGCAAATGGACGTTGAAACTGCATTTTTGAATGGTTATGTAAAATCTGAAGTATATGTTAATGAGCCTAAAGGCTATGAAACAGGTGAAAATAAAGTCTATAAATTAAAAACGGCACTTTATGGTTTAAGGGAAAGTCCAAGAGCATGGTATGATTGTTTTCACAAATTTATAGAAAAGTTGAATTTTGTAAGAAGTAATTATGATTATTGTCTATATATAAATAACACAAGCAAAGATCCAATATACATACTAGTTTTTGTAGATGATCATTTAATATGTTGCAAAAATAAAAAGATGATAGACCAAATTAAAGAAAGTTTAATGAAAAGATTTTCAATGAAAGATTTAGGAAAAGTAGGAAACTATATTGGAATTGATATTGATTATAGTAAAGATAGAAGTAAAATGACGTTAAGTCAGACAAAGTACATTGAATCTTTGGCTGTAAAATACAATTTAGAAAACGCAAAATTATATGACACTCCCATGGAAGCAAATTTGAAATTAGAACAAGCAAGCGAAATTGACGCGAGTATGAAATATAGAAATTTGATTGGTGAATTGTTGTACATAAGTACAAGCACAAGGCCAGATATAACATATCCTGTAAATTACTTAAGTAGATACCAAAGCTGCTATGATGCAATGCACTACAAATATGCGATGAGAATATTGAAATATTTATATAAAACTAAAGAATTAAAATTGACCTATTATGATAATTTGGAATATGAGACGTTAGATTGTATGGTAGATTCTGATTATGTAGGTGATAATATCGATAGGAACTCTACAACAGGATTTATAATTAGACTTTATGGAAATTTAATATTTTGGAAAACATATAAATAAAATAATGTAACCAAATGCTCAACTTTTGCTGAATACACTGCAATGTCAGGAGCAGTAACTGAAATATTATTTATTAGAAACTTGTTAATTGAATCATTTGATGTAAAATTTGAAAAACCTATAAAATTGTATGAAGATAATTCAGGTGCAGTTGCAATTGTAAAGTATGGACATTTTACTAAGAACTCAAAGCACATTGAAGTGCAATACCATTACATAAATGAAAACTACGAGAACGGAATAATAGACATTATAAAAATTGATACAAGTTTGAATTTAGCAGATATGTTGACAAAGAGTCTTGACAAGACAAAATTTGTGAAAATTCGAAACGCATTAAAATTGATTGTATAAGACAAAAGTATAATTAAGATAAAAAGATTGTAAAAAGTTCAGGATTGTAGATTTAAGGAGGCGTGTTGGAATATATGTAAATGCTACGCTTCTGAACATAGCTACATGCATGAGAGTGTGTCCCTGTTGAAAATATCAGTGTGGATTTCCACGTGGATTATCCACGTGGATTATCCACGTGGGTATCCACATAGGTGACATGGATTCCACGTGGACGAACGTGGAAATCCTCGCAGATGATCCATGTGGATATCCATGTGCAAAATGCACGTAGATTTTTGCATTAAATCACATGGACGATCCATATAGATATCCATATGAAAAATCCATGTGAATTTTTCACATTAATTTGCATAATTTAAAATCCACGTGATTTCTCAGAAATCTACCCGATTTGAAAAACCTACGTGGATTCAACAAAATATACATTGATTTTGATCAATCCACGTAAATCCCAAAAAAATCCACATCGATTCCAACAAATTCATGTACCGGTTACTGACCCTTTATTATTTCTACTTATTTTAAACATATAACATATGAGCAAGTAATATATGAGAATTTACTTACCTTGCATACCCTACCGAACAATCGCACGTGAGAACTTACGTCAAAATCTCACCTTAACAAAAATCTTCTAAGTTTTTACAACACTTCTGAAAAAAACTATTCTGAATAACTGGTTGAAATAAGTTTTAAGACTCTCCTATTGAAAAATTCTCTAATAAAAATATATTATTATTATAAATTAAGAACGTAACTGTAATTAAATAGTAAAGACATATAACATACCTGTAACATTGGAATAAGATACTAACGATATTATACATAATGTAGAGAAAGGAGAAACGATGGTCAACGAGTCTCGTGCTTGCGCTACTCGATGCCGACCCGCGATAGCAAAATGACACGAGGCCAGCGCCGAGCGCGCCCACGTGTACTCGATATTAGCAGCTACCAAGAACAGTCACTATGGCGACGGCGACAGCGCGAGAAGGCGACATCTTGGCGAGGTTGTCCCCGTTGACAGAACTCAGCTGAAATTTCGCGCCAAGCCTCATATAAGAAAACAAAGTCCAAAGTATCTTGCAAATTTGAGCCCTGACTGGTCTTGGCGAATTCACATATAGTTATAAAAGCACTTTACATATGAAAGAGTATTGACATGTAGATGGCTTTATTAGTTTATAAATTTTAATCGATTTCTAAATAAATTGTTTGTACATTCATGAATTTATTTAATATAATTGAAGTTTTTGTCCACCACTCACTGTTATAGTGTAAGGTATATTTGAAATATTTGAAATATATTTATTCATTTTGTTATTTTGTTATAGGCACATCTCCTTTGAGATCCACAATTTAGTTTTTCGTTGATAGATTTATGACTTGGGTGGCTTTAGCGTAGGAAATATATTTGGACCCAATGAATTAATAATATTGTAGATCTCTTATATGAGAGGACCAAAATCAACTTTAATCATGTGTAAACTGTAGCTAAACAGACTAAGTACCTATAAGCATACTAAATTTTCTAATTACATAGAATATTTTTTATACTCATAGGTAGTGACTTTAGTTACAACTTTCATTAGTCGATAAGTCACTTATGGGCTGGGTGACTTTATCGTAGGAAATATTGGGACCATATGAACAATATATATTGATTCATATTTGACTATAACAGTTATGACATGTACGTATAATTACTTTTTCAAATAAAATATATATTTAACATGACATTCTTACAAAATCATACTTACATTCTCTTTTATTATAAGTTATTGTTTTCAAAAAAATACTTAACCATTACGATCACAAAGAATCATATCAAATATGATGCCATTAGGTCCATCGAGTTCAAACGTGACCAGTAGTAAAGTCACCCAGCCTATATTAAGTACTTATAAGTGTTGATTTTTTATAATAAATTATGGTATTAATTTATTTATATTATGACCAATTCTATTTATAAATGAATAATGTGAAAGAGTTGAAATTATATGATGACTCATATTAGATAGTATTGACATGTGCGTAGCTTGGACTGTAATTTCTTTAATGTTATATTTATGTTTTGCAAGTATTTAATATATAACACTATACAGTTTCAAATAAAATAATAATAAATCCATGCATTATATTACGAAATGCTATTTGATCATTAAAATATAGTTTTACAGCTTGTTTGTTAAATGCAGCAATAAATTTAGAACAATATTATATTTATAACATAGCTTTTTACACACCGTAAGCTATATTACCAGTAATTAAATAGTAATAGCATTTAGCAATACTTATTGTATATTACATGAGATAGGGCAGAAGCAACAATACACGGAAGTGTAAGGCCTTCCTAGATATAAACCTGAAGAACATAACCGCGCATGTGACAGCTATACATAACCTACAGGCAACATCTGCGAGAAACTCGGCATGGCCTCGCCTCAGAGATGATAGAATGGACAGCAGCAGATCTTCCTTAAAGAAGCCGCAATCATAGAAGTCGTTAATCGTTACTCGTAACCACGGTCATATACACATGTCTGGAAACTCCGGTGGTGTGGGTAGACCCTCTATGTGAGAGCGGGAGTAGTCTCTGGACCCGCCGCTAACGTACTGGCGCTACTATCGAGTCGTGCATTCTTCATAATAATTATAATACATTTAATTCATTTTTTATTTCAAAAATTGCGATGAGTCTTATAAAATAATACATTTATTATACATGCAATATATATATATATATATATATTATTTTGAATATATTAATAATAATATTTGAATATATGAATAATTGTATAATTGGATGTATATTATGGAAGTTTAAAATCTAATTAGGTTCTGTTAATAATGATCAAAGCAAAATTACTATACATACCAAATAATATTTTATTTAATAAAACGTGAAGTTCAATAAATATTTGCGTACATAAAATAATTACATTATTATATAATTACAACAGAAAGTAACATTAAAGTAACATTAAGTAACTTTCAGTCATTTGAAAGTTTTGCCATTTTTCGTTTCACACTAAACGTTTTTTTGACTTTCTGATTCTTTTGATATAAAAATTGACGCATCCTCAATCGAATATAATAAAATAAAGCATACGAAAGGACATCCGAAGCATGTTTGTTACAAGGATACGTAAATTCGTACCTAATACTTCATCAACTGTTAAATCAAATACATTAATATCTGAAGCATATTTTGAAAAAGTGTTTTCCGTATAATTGATTAAACTGAAAAAATGGGGATTAGAATGAATCAAACCGCCGCGATTTTTTAAGTCAACTAAATGTGTAATGGAGGTTTTAGTTTGATAATTTGTAATGGCTTCTTTACAAACTGGACAAGTCCTATACTCTTCTTTATTTATATTTGTTTACAAAGATACCCTGAAAATCCATTGTAAAAACGTTAGTTATTATTAAAATTTAAGATATGAAATTAAATTTTCTTTTTACCAAAAATTTCTTACATTTCGAAAACTGTATGGACAGGAGAAACAGTTCAAAATCAGCATTTTACCATCTATACACATATAAATCTAGAATTTTTCTACACATGTGTATAAAACTATCATTTTACTACACACGTATTTAGTTTGGTCCCATATCTATTGTAAATATTCCAATTTATGTATATAATTATATAGATGTACACATGTTTCGTCGCTCATACATATGACTCGATAGCAGCGCTTCGATTCGGGTGGGCGATAGAGGAAACTTTTTGGCTACGTTAAGGGATCTACCCACACCACCGGAGTTTCCAGACCTGTGTATACGACCGTGCTCGTAACCCATGATGAAGCACGAGAGCGTAGGTTACAACACGTTGTTTGATAACTACCGCGCCCGCATGTGTACTGAGAGTTAGAGACTAGAGAGAGAAGAAGAGAGAGGGGCGCCTACCTATACGGAAGTGCATGTGCGCGACAGCCATCGAACAACGCGTGCTGCCACCGGTGCTTATAAGTACGCTTCATAAGTTCAACAAAAGTTCGAACGTGAGAGAGTGGTCATTGTGGTTTCTTTAAGAACGTTCTGCTGCTGTTCATTCTATCATCTCTGAGGCCATGTCGAGTTTCTCGCAGATGTTGCCTGTAGGTTATGTATAGCTGTCACCTGCGCGGTTATATTCTTCAGGTTTATATCTAGGTAAGGTCTTACACTTTTATGTATTTTTGCTTCTGTCCTGTCTCATATAATATACAGTAAGTATTGCTAAATGCTATTGCTATTTAATTATTGGAAATATAGCTTACAGTTTGTAAAAGGCTATGTTATAAATGTAATATTGTTCTAAATTTATTGCTGCATTTAATAAACAAGCTGTAACGCTATATTTTAATGATCAAGTAGCATTTAGTAATATAATACACGGGTTTCTTATTATTTTATTGGAAATTGTATAGTATTATATATTAAATACTTGCAAAACATAAATATAACATTAAAGAAATTACAGTCCAAGCTAAGCACATGTCAATACTATTTAATATGAGTCATATAATTTCAACTCTTTCACATTATTCATTTATAAATAGAACTGGTCATAATATAAATAAATTAATACCATAATTTATTATAAAAATTCCACATTTATAAGTACTTAATAAGCATTAAACAACAAAGCATGGGTTTCTTCTTTCGCTGTAAATTTTATAATAATAACTTATATAGTGTTATATATAAAATATTTGCAAAGCATAAATATAATATGAAAAAAATTACAGTTCCAGCTACGGTTATGTTAATACTCATTAATATGAGTTATCATATAATTATTAACTCTTTCACATTATTCATCTATACATAGAACTAGTACTAATATATATATATAAATTAATACCATAATTGATTATAAAAAATCCGCATTTATAAGTACTTAATATAGGCTGGGTGACTTTACCGTTGGACATATTTGAACCCGATGGAACTAATGGCATCATATTTGATATGATTCTTTGTGATCGTAATGGTTAAGTATTTTTTGAAAACAATAATTTATAATGAAAGAGAATGTAAGTATGATTTTGTAAGAATGTCATGTTAAATATAAATTTTATTTGAAAAAATAATTATACGTACATGTCATAACTATTAAGTCAAATGTGATCAAGGTATTTTGATCATATGATGCCAATATTTCCTGCGATAAAGTCACCCAGCCCATAAATGACTTATCGACTAATGAAAGTTGTAACTAAAGGCACTACCTATGAGTATACAAAATATTCTATGTAATTAGAAAATTTTATATGCTTATAGGTACTTCGTCTCTTTAGCTACAGTATACACATGATTAAAGTTGATTTTGGTCCTCTCGTATAAGAGACCTACAGGATTATTTAGTTCATTGGGTCCAAATATATTTCCTACGCTAAGTCACCCAAGTCATAAATCTATCAACGAACAACTGAATTGTAGATCTCAAAGGAGATGTGCCTATAACAAAATAACAAAATGAATAAATATATTTAAAATATTTTCAAATGTACCTTACCCTATAACAGTGAGTGGTCGACAAAAACTTCAATTATATTAAATAAATTCATGAATGTACAAACAATTTATTTAGAAATCGATTAAAATTTATAAACTAATAAAGCCATCTACATGTCAATACTCTTTCATATGTAAAGTGCTTTTATAACTATATGTGAATTCGCCAAGTCCAGTCAGTACTGAAATTTGTAAGATACATTGGACTTTGTTTTCTTAAATGAGGCTTGGCGCGAAATTTCAGCTGAGTTCTGTCAACGGGGACAACATCGTCAAGACGTTGCCTCCTCGCGCTGTCACCGTCGCCATCGTCACTGTTCTTGGTACCTGCTAATATCGAGTACACGTGGGCGCGCTCGGCGCCGGCCTCGTATCATTTTGCTATCGCGGGTCGTCATCAAGTAGCGCGAGCATGAGACTCGTTGACCATCGTTTCTCCTTTCTCTACATTATGTATAATATCACTAGTATCTTATTCCAATGTTACAGGTATGTTACATGTCTTTACTATTTAATTACAGTTATATCCTTAACTTATAATAATTATATATTTTTATTAGAGAATTTTTCAATAGAAGAGTCTTAAAACTTATTTTAACGAGGTATTCAGAATAGTTTTTTTCTGAAATGTTGTAAAAACTTAAGTTCTCACGTGCGATTGTTCGGTAGGTTATGCAAGGTAAGTAAATTCTCATATATATGTTATATGTTTAAAGTAAGTAGAAGTTATAAAGAATCAGTAACCGGTACGTGGATTTTTTGGAATCC